>JAWDJD010000002.1:281157640-281525140 GCA_035047305.1 Bradypodion pumilum | reverse complement strand
CAGACATATGAGTGAATAATGGCAACAGGCCCTATCAGTCCCTGGAAAATAGATGGGGAAGAAGTAGACGCAGTGACAGACTTTACTTTTCTAGGATCAAAGATCACTGCAGATGTTGATTGCAGCCATGAAATAAAAAGGAGACTGATTCTGGCGAGACAAACTATGAGAAACCTGGAGAACATAGTTAAAAGTAGAGACATCACCTTGCAAACAAAAAAATTGCACAGTCAAGGCAATGGTATTCCCCGTGGTAATGTATGATTGTGAGAGCTGGACCATTAGGAAAGCTGAGCGCAGAAGAATAGATGCCTTTGAGATGTGGTATTGGAGAAGAGTTTTGAAAGTCCCCTGGACAGCGAGGAGGACAAATAGGTCGATCTTAGAAGAAATCAACCCTCACTGCTACTTGGAAGGTCAAATAGTGAAGATGGAGCTAAAGTACTTTGGACATCAAATGAGAAGAGAGGATTCACTTGAGAAAGCCTTGATGCTGGGAAAGGTTGAGGGCAAAAGAAGAAGGAGGTGGCCAAAAATTAGATGGCTAGATGATACTGTAGACACAATGGGCACAGAACTGGGCGGGTTGAGGAGGATGTTGGAGGATAGGGGTGCCTGACTGTGCGACTGAACAACAAAATGAGTGAATTCCTACCCTACAGATTAATTACATGATGGACTTGTCCTTCAGATCTATATCTAGCACACATGAAGTAGTGCATATATGCTTTCATTGTCTCCTACAGTGTTACTCCTATTTAAATGCAAAGTTTTGCAAAGTGGTGTGTTTCAGTTCTTCTATACATACTACTATTAATAACTTGGCATTTGATACGAAACAAGGTCTTATTTTCTTAATTTTCCAGATGGTAATAGAGAAGTAGAGAAGAAATACTTGAAAATCATGAAAGAATTCTGCTGTCAAACACAAAATGACTGGTATAGAGTTTACCTTGTCCGAAAGCTAACAGACCTGTATGGGATGGAGTTCACACAGAGACTTTCCAGCCAAAAACAGTATCAGTGGATATTTCCATCAGAAATAATTGAGCAACAGCAGGTAATGCAGATCTCTTCCTGTTGTTAGCAAATGTTAGATGCTGATTTTTAGTCCATGGTTGGTCCAGAAGAGCCAAACCAAGAGGGAAGAAGAAATTCATAAAAAATAAAAGTCATTTGCTTTCCTAAAATTGAAAGTTGATTTTAGTAAAGAGGTGAAATAGCTAACTTTCTCTTTAAATAATTTAAAATGCAAATGTCCCAGCACTATATGAGACAGCTCAGAAAGAATGACCCATGGATCTGTTCTTTATTTATAAGCAGCTCTACCTTCTTATGGGCTAAAATTTAGCAAAGGATGTGTTTTTTGTTGGGAAGGTCATGAATTTCGTTTATTTATTTAATTTCTATACCGAATTTCTATACCGCCCATCTGGGTGTTATCCCACTCTGGGCATATGGTTTAGGATTGATTTTATATTCATACTTTTCAAAAATGGCCAATCTTTGTATTTTGTGGCCTTAGAACCAGCAACCTAGTCAGATTGATCGATTCCTGGTATATGGCAATAGCTACAGAGCACTGCGTGATGGTATGGGAAAGGCAATTCTAGAATGCCACACAGATGGTGTTTTGCAAGTCCTAAAGGTAAGACCTTTTGTTCTGAACAGCATAGGTCCATGGTGGCAAACCCATGGCACGCATGCCCGGGGGTGGGGGGGGTGGGGGGCTCAGAGCCCTCTCTGTGGGCCCGCATGCCGTTGCCCCAGCACAGAGTTCACCCCTCCCCTTTGCCCAGCAGCTCAATGGGAACGCTTCTTCTCCCCAGCACAGAGTTTGCCCCGCCCCTCTGCCCAGCAGCTCAATGGGAGCACTTCCTTCCTCTCCCCAGCACAGAGTTTGCTCTGCCCAGCAGCCCAATGGCAGCACTTCCTCCCCCTGTCTGGGGTAAGGCAGGTGGCTCATATGTAACGTGAGGGTGAGGCACGGATGGCAGCCTGCCGAGTATGTGGCAAAGATGAGTTTGGGCACTCGGTCTCTAAAAGGTTTGCCATCACTAGCATAGTCCTTTCCTTATTGCCCTGAAAGGAATGTTTGTGATACTTTTAGCAGTGAAAATGAACAAGTGTACATTTTCATATGTTTCTGTTGAGACTTATTCCCTCCCTGAATTAGCAGTATTTACCGTACTTAAAGAGGTTCTCTTGCTTACTGTTTACAGTTTTGTTGCTTATCACGTTCCAAAAGAAACATCCACCCATAGCTTCGTCATGGTCCCTGTGAATCCACATTAATGGATTACACTACACGCATGCTCAGTACAATTCGGAATCTTCCAGAGCTTTGCAAAATATCAAGCAATGTTCTGATATTTTCTCAAAGAAAATTGGTCATCTAAGTAGAAACTGAGCTTTAAAACACTAAGTGTCATATCAAAAACACTGATTCTAGTTACCCCGTTGCTAGTTATCTTTGTCCTTTCATTTGCTATTGTGTCATATGTTATATTCCAAATTGAGTTGGGTGAGTAGGGAAAAACATGGCATGTATAGCATGCCTTGGCTTGCTATATAGATAAGAATAATTGTCAGATGATCAAGTATGATCCAGGCCTTTTCTGAAGTAGTTTTAATTGTTTTCCTTCATTTTACATCCCAGATGTTTCTCATGCAGATATGCATGTAGGTATTGATGAGTACTGCAGTGGCTCAAGTGGCTAAGATGCTGACTGGGAAGTGGAAGGTCAGCAGTTAGATTCCCGAGTACTGCAGGACGGAAATGAGCTCCCTTCTTCATCCCAGCTCCTGCCAACCTAGCAGTTCGAAAGCAAGAAATTGCAAGTAGATAAATAGGGACCACTTCGGTGGGAAGGTAACAGCGTTCTGTGCGCTCTGGTGTCTAGTCATGCCTGCCACATGACCACGGAAACGTCTGCAGAAGCAGACAGCGCTGGCTCTTCGGCTTAGAAACCGAGATGAGCACTGCACCCTAGAGTCGGATACGACTGGCTTTCAAGCAAGGGAAACCTTTACCTTTACCTTATTGATGAGTTAATGGGAAGAAAAAGTTTGTTCTCAATTTTTGTGGAATTATTTGCGGAATTGCTCTTGTGAGTTTATTTTCACCCTTTCACATAATTTTAGTTCTATTTGCACTAATATCCATGACAGCTACTAGCTCAGTGGTGGCTAACCTCTGGCACACGTGCCAGAGGTGGCACTCGGAGCCATCTCTGTGGGCACCCATGCAGTCATTCCAACACAGAGTTTGCTCTGCCCAGCAGCCCAACGGGAGCGCTTCCTACCTTCCCTGTTGCTGTGTTGGAACTTTGCGATAAATAAGTGGGTTTGGGGTTTGCAGTTTGGACACTCGGTCTCTAAAAGGTTCCACCATCACTATACTAGGTAGAGCTGGAGCTTCTACTGCTGATGACCTTTCTTTCCTTACCAGTCTTAATTATGTGTATGTTGCATTTCAGACCTGCAAAGGCTCCAAAGCTGAACAAGTTGTTCATTTCCTCTTGGCTGTCTTCAGAGAGTTTACATCCATGTATGGGTGCAAGGACCCAAATCTTTACCCTAAAGAGAAGGTAAATGCTTGGTCTCAGTGCTGGATTGTACAGGTGAAACTCGGAAAATTAGAATATCGTGCAAATGTTCATTCATTTCACTTAAAAGGTGAAACAAATATATGAGATTGACTCACTACATGCAAAGCGAGAGATGTCATGCCTTAATTTGTTATAATTGTGATGATCATGGCATACGGCGTACATGAGATTATGTGATGATTATGGGGTACATGAGATTGGGGGGTTGAGGTTTTCATAAACTATAAGCCATAAGCATCAATATATTAAAATAAGACTTGAACTATCTCGCTTTGCATGCAATGAGTCTATCTCATATATTTGTTTCTCCTTTTAAATTGCATTTCTGAACTGAATGAACATTTGCATGCTATTCTAATTTTTCGAGTTTCACCTGTATGTTGGCTTGAATATACATTTTATTTTTCTTGGTGGGGTGGAGGTTTATTTGTTTCAGATGTATGTGTGTGTGGTTTTGTTTTCAGGCTGTTGTCAATAGAAGTAAAATTGAGGTGGACTAGGGAAAATGTGCTTTAATTTGCTTCAACAGCCTTCATTTTAAAATCACTTGAAAACGGTCTACCTTCTGCCCTGCATCCTTTTTTTCACAATTTACTATAAGAGTAAAATGGGCATATTGAATGAACAACAGACCTTATTATTTGTAAATTTTCTTCTTATTTCAGCAATATGATATTCTTAAGGAGTTTGTCCACAACTCCAAAGTTCTTCCTTCTCCAGAACTAAAGACATTTGCAGACTCTCTCATGACTAATGCTCTCCCATCGCTGACACTGAGTCCCCAGCTTTCCAGTCATAAGGCCATAGTGATTGAAATGGCAGTTCATACTGCAGCAGTGTTGCTGTCTGGACAGAACCGGATTCTGGAGCCTCTAAGGAATCTGGCATTTATGCCCAACACCATGCAGGTAAATGAAACTTTTGGAATGAAAGTGAACAAAATGAAACTCTCAATTTAGAAATTGAAATAAATAAATAAATAAATTTTAAAAAATATATTTCACCACTTTTCTTGCATTTCCCTTCTTACTTCTTTGTATTTAGAGTAATTGGCATTACACGCTAGTTTGCAATGTTTTCTTATCCTAGTGACATGAAGAAAAGAGGTTTTCTAACACAGGGGTTCCCAACCTTTTCAAGGTTCATGCTCTCTCAGTCAGCTTTGAGGGCCGGAAGGCCATTTTATTATTATTATTATTATTATTATTATTATTATTATTATTATTATTATTATTATTATTATTATTATTATTATTATTATTATTATTATTATTATTATTATTATTATTATTATTATTATTATTATTATTATTATTATTATTATTATTATTATTATTATTATTATTATTATTTATATCCCGCTTTCCTGGCACGAATGCCACTCAAAGCAGCCATTTTGCCCTGCCTGCATGATTGGGGGGGGGGGGGCATTTTGTCCCAACAGCCTAAAAGGGGAAGCCATTTTGTATCTCAAATGCCCTTGGAGGATTTAGGGGCCACATGAAATGGTGCCGTGGGCTGGATCCAGCCCATGGACCTTAGGTTGGGAACCCCTGCTCTAATATAATTGTCAATATTAGTTCGGCTCTTGATACAGTCTGATCAATCTAGACGTGAGAAAAGATGCTTCTGTATATTACTGTACTATCACTTTGACTGTTATTATTTATCTTTCCCTCTAGAATGCATATCTGCCAACAATGCCAGAAGACTTACTAGCCCAGGCTCTGCAGTGGGAGGCGACAGCGCTGCTTCATTGGTATAGTAAGTACTATGCCCATACTAGTGACTTGAGGTAGAGAAAGGTATACTAGTGGCTTCTTTAAAAATGGAAATGTTCCAAGATATAAGGGAAAATTGGTTTTGCTCTTTTTGAATATTCTTTGAATCAAATAACCAACCCTGTAGTATTCTTTCAGATCATTTTGTAAAAGAAACTAATAATAATGTCACTTCTGAGAAACGGGAAGTACAGTAATACCCCGGATAATGTTAAAACTTGGTTCCACAAGTCTTAACTTTATGTGTTTTTTAAAGTTGTGCGATACAGTTATCGCACAACGTGGAAAAAAAAAGCCCGGTTCCCTTTCTGAAGAGGAAATCTTTTCAGAAACCCCCGCCTGGATCACTAAGGGGCTTAGCGATCCAGGCAGGGTGTGTGTGTTTCTGAAGACAGGCTGGGGACCCTTTTCCCAGCCTCTCTTCAGACCACACACACACCATGGCCTGGATCAGTGTTGAGCTGCTCCCGGTGCCCACAGGTGCCCGGGCACCGGTAGCGGAAATTTCCCCATTCCACGCCCACTTGGCCAGCCACGCCCACCTCCCTACCCCAGACCATGGCATAGGGAGGGCACGCCCATGGTGGGGGCAGCAATTTTTTTTGCAGAGCATCACTGGCCTGGATGGCTAACCCCTTAGCAATCGGGTGGGTGTGTGTTTCTGAAGAGAAGCTGGGGAAACTTTTCCCCAGCCTCTCTTCAGAAACCTCTGCCTGGATTGCTAAGGGGCTTAGTGATCCAGGCTGGTGTGTGTATTTTTGGAGAGAGGTTGGGGACCCTTTTCCCAGCCTCTCTTCAGCCCCCCCCAACACACACATCATGGATGGCTAAGCCCCTTAGCGATCTTGTGTGTGTGTGTGTGGGGGGGGGGGGGGGGGGTGTTTCTGAAGAGAAGCTGGGGAAACTTTTTCCCAGCCTCTCTTCAGAAACCCCCACATGGATCACTAAGGGGCTTAGCGATCGGGGGGGGGGGGGGCGTTCTGAAGAGAGGCTGGGAAAAGGGTCCCCAGCCTCTCTTCAGAAACACCCTACCCCACCCAGGATTGCTAAGCCCGTTAACGATCCAGGTCGGTGTGTGTGTTTCTGAAGAGAGGCTGGGGAAACCTTTCCCAGCCTCTCTTCAGAACCCCCTGCCTGGATCGCTAAGCCCCTTAGCAATCCAGGCCGGTGTGTGTGTGTTTCTAAAGAGAGGTTTGGGACCTTTTCCCCAGCCTCTCTTCAACCCCCCCCCCCTCGCCTGGATTGCTAAGCCTGTTAGCGATCCGAAGATCAACATCGGGGAAAACTTTTGCATCGCACAACGTTAACTTAATGTTGTACGGTGCAAAAGTTTCCCTCAAATTTCCCAGGGTTATCCGGTTTTAACATTGTGAGGTGCACATGTTAACCGGGGTATTATGTAGTAGTAAAAGTTCTTTTGAATCTGTGTTGTAATAATAGTAATAAAAGGGGGGGGGGTCTCACAGATAAAATCTTATATGTATCATGGAATCAAGTCACAGACTGATAAATTAAAAAATATATTTGGACATTTTCAGCAATAAATAGAATGGCCAGAATCCTATTGTAAATTTACTCTTGTCATGTAAGTTTTACCAACAAATTGCTACTTATTAACAAGCTGCTGGTTGCATAACAAGATATGTGCCTGATCTGATGTGCCCAGGCATGGAAATCAACCTAATTAATGAGTGGCAATACTGCCAGACAGTACACAATGAGACGAAGCTATCAATTTTTCAGTATTGTGATGTGGCTTAAGCAAAGTGAACCCTTAAGCCATTCCCTTGGATTTTATCACAGTGATCACACATGCCAGAAGCGAACCAAAATGGAACAGTCCTACCCACACCAGAACATAGTACCCCTGACAGGGACCCCAAAAGGTGCTGGTAGGCATGGATGAATCTAACTCTGGATGTTCTTTATTTTGCCAGCAGTTTTGTTGCACTGATTTTTTTCCCCTTTTCCTTACTCAAATTAGCATGTCCAAATGGTCACCCCTGCACTATTGGAGAGGTAAGTAAGAATTTTTCTTGATCATATATCTATTCTAACATACAGTGGTACCTCATACAACGATTTTAATCTGTTCCATGGGGCTCATTGTTGTACGACAAAATTGCTATATGATGCATGCATCGTTTTTTTTTTTTTTTACAAAACCTAATTGTTATGCGATTTTGTTGCTATACGGGGCGATTGTTGTATGAGTTTCCACTGTATTTAAACCCACCACTTTGTTATGTTCAGTGCTTTGTTCTCATTCAGTACTATATCTTTTTTAAAAATCTACTGTTCTGGCCAATTTAATGAGGAATATTGCCAGAGAGGTTATGCAAGAGAAGGTTAAGCAAGAGAAGGGACTTGGTTTCCTGAAAATTGGGCTTGAAGATAAGCAGGACAACGAAGGCCTTATTTCTTTTCCTGACTTGCAGTGGTTGTTCTTTGCTTTTCAGTGTGGCCAGCCTATGGAACGTGCTCTATGTGTTGACTGTGGTGTTCTCATAGGAGGCAACAACCACCTGGCACTGCCAAATTTTCATAAAAAAGAGTAGGTATTTGCTTCTATTTATCCATCCATCCATCCCCCTAGCATATTGAACAACATATTGAACAGTGGCTCAAGTGGCTAAGACGCTGACTGGGAGGCGGAAGGTCACCAGTTCGATTCCCGAGTACTTCAGGACGGAAATGAGATCCCGTCTTTTCCCCAGTTCCTGCCAACCTAGCAGTTCGAAAGCAAGAAATTGCAAGTAGTTAAATAGGAACCACTTCGGTGGGAAGGTAAACAGTGCTCCGTGCGCTCCGGTGTCTAGTCATGCCTGCCACATGACCACGGAAACATCTGCAGAAGCAGACAATGCTGGCTCTTCGGCTTTGAAACAGATGAGCACTGAACCCTAGAGTCGGATATGACTGGCTTTCGAGCAAGGGTGACCTTTACTTTTTAATAATACCCAGCCATTTCTCTCTCTCTCTCTCTCACACACACACACACACACACACACTCTCTCTCTCTCTCAACCGTCAAGGTGGCTTACACATTTCTTAAAAGGATAAAAATAAGCTAAACCAAATGTAACTACAAAGTTAAATAAATCAACCCTAGCATAAAAACCATTAACAGCAAGTAAATACGCAAACGCCATTAAAAAAACAGCAAAGTTCACAGTTAAGAACATTACATTGCAAGAAGCTTGGCCATCGTGGTTCTGTATGCATATAGTTTGCATTCTACATTTTTGTTATTCTTGTTGTCATTTTCATCTCCAAAGATCATTTTGTTCTAGAAAGGGAAACAGGAGCAAGAGACATAAAGAGTGTTAAGATCCTGGTAATAGTAGGAGAGATGATGATGATGATGATGATGATGATGATGATGATGATGATGATTATTATTATTATTATTATTATTATTATTATTATTATTATTATTATTATTATTATTATTATTATTATTATTATTATTATTATTATTATTATTAATTACCACAGAGGTTAAATATAAGGCAAAGTAGAATTGCCTTTCTTCTGTTTGGCTGTCATGTTGTCTGATATTATTTGGTCTGTTTTGCCACAAAGAAGGCCCATAAATTCTCAAAGAGTTTTGAAGATGGGCAGGAGCTCAAAGATACAGATATGCTACCTCCTGTCCTTGGGTTGCCAAGTGTCCTGGATATGGAGACTCCAGTTGAGCTGAATCGGTTGTGATGGTGGTGAAGGGATGTGCATCATGGAAAGGCATTCTAATGAGGCTGGAGACAAAAATGTTTCCAAGTAGAAAGTAACTTTATGCTAGGACTCTGTTGTTATCTGATAATCATATTGTAGTATTACTGCCATATGTTTATTTCATTCTGGTATGAAGACAACTAACAATATTTAAATTTTAGTAACTATACCCCAGCTGCTCTTAATTCCAGACGTGTATGAATTTATTATGCTTGTGGGAGCCTCTGGGAGTTGAAGTCCAAAATATATGGAGGATCAAGCATTATAAATCATTGCAATAGAAAAGATGATACTGTAGATCCATTTTTCTTCTCTCTTTATTATTTTTAGTGAATTTTCTGGAGTACACAGAAAGAGCCTCCTTGAAGGTTGTGGTATTTTTGAACTACAATCGGGCGTATCCTGGTAACAGTAACCTTGTGTTGCCAACTAATTTTTCTCACACTAGGTCAGGTGAAGGGAACTGCAGAATGAATGTCTGGTCTAGACGCTGGAGAAGAAGTGAATTTTCTTGTGCAAAAGTAAAGTTAATGGGTGGCAGTGTATTAGAAGCAAATATTTTAAGTGCAGAAAACCTATTTATTTTAGGAAATGTACGTGCTCATGATGTGTTTTCTTTGCAGCAAAAAAGATATAAAGGACAGGACACAAACTGGACATGTGCTTGGAGATCCTATGAAAAGAGAAGCCAACATAGGATCTGAGAGAAATATGTCTCCAGCTGTCCTAATTTTGATTCGCTTGCTCACTCATTTGGCTTTGTTTCTGGGAGCAACAAAAGACCCCCAGGTATTTCCATTTTACAAAATTGTACTACTGCAGAAAGGTTTGCTGAAGTATTTTATCTAAAATAGAACTATTTAATCTTCCAGTATTATGTAATCTCTCGACACCCGAAGGGGTAAAGAAGAAGTGTTATGTAAAGAAAATCAGGGTTGAAATTCCTATCGTTAAGTGTAAGAAAATGTGCAACTTTCAAATGGCAAATAAAACAACCCTTGCTGCAATTCTCAGCATGGATGCACAAATGTTCTTATGCTAAGCAATAGATTTTCAACAGATAGTAAGTGCACAGCAATCGGAGAGGGGGGAAGTGCTGTCATTGGGGTGCTGGGCATAGGGATGGGGTGAACTCTGTGCTGGGGTGCCCATGGGTGCCCACAGAGAGGGCTCTGAGTGCCACCTCTGGCACGCATGCCATAGGTTCATCACCACTGACCTAGATGAACCTTTGCCTGAGTTACATAACAACAAGGGGGTGATAATATAGCTCCTTTGGAACTTTTCTCTAACTGTGTGTATGCAGAATGATAACTTAAATCTTTTTTTAAAATGCTGAAATATTTATCATATATTTCAATAATACAATTATATTAAATATAATTTGTACGACAGAACTGTTGGGAAAGTAGAATGGCAAACAATGCTGCGTGAATTTACTAATATTTTCTACAAGCTGAAAAGCTTTCAAATGGTAACAGCCATTGCAGTGAACACTCCAGATCAGAGTTGTTCTGCCCTCTCGATGGATGGATGAATATGCAATGTTTGTTTGTTAATTTATACATTCATGCATATATTTTTATACTACATATCTGGGAGGGAATTCCCACTCTGGGCAGTTTACTACATTTAAAAAAAGACAAAAACCACTAAATTGCATTTAATATAATCTCCCCCCGACTGCACAGCAAGAAAAAGTTTCAGTGAATTATATGTTTATCTTTATCTTTAGATAAATGAGGACTATTTTCCCTAAAAAATGTTTTTATGACTGACCGATCATTTAGTCAATACAGTAAAACCCCGACTTACATATGCCTCAAGTTACACAAAATTAGATACACATAATGATTTTCGCACTAAAACCATGTCCCGATTTACATAAATGGGACATTATCTTTCTCTCATTTTTTATTTTTAAAGATAAAGATACATAAATGTCCCAATTTATATACAGTAACACAATCTCCTATGGGTTTGCTTCAAGTTATGTAAAAAATAATTTTTCATATGGGTTTGCTTCGAGTTACTTAAAAATTCATTTTTCATATGGGGTTGCTTTGATTTACATAAATATCATTTTCCTATGGGTATACTTTGAGTTAAGTAAAAAAATCATTTTTCCTATGTGTTTGCTTCAAGTTATGTAAACATTCATTTTTCCTTTGGGTTTGCTTCGAGTTAAGTAAAAAACAATTTTCATAAAAGCCTACGGAATAGACTTTACGTAAGTAGCGGTTTTATTGTATTTTACTAGAACTGATTATTGCCCATTCTGAATCTTGCATTCTTCTGTTCAAAAGTCCTTTCTACAGATCATAAAGCCGCAGGTTCAGGATCCAGTGAGCTTTTTCTTGCAGCACATTCAGAAGGATTTGGAGCATCTGGTGAATACTCTTGGGAAGAGTGCTGATGAAACCATGAATGTCATCCATCTCATTCTGTGTAGTCTTCTCAAGGACCCTGTAGGCCAATGTAAGGAGAAGAGCTTGTTAAATGTTGTTGCTTGTGTTTTCTTCAAACTAGTCCTATAGTTTACAGCAAGGGCATTATATACCTAAAACTGTGGTGCCGCTAATGGTCAGTAATAATCAGAAAGACTTATGTTGAACCCATTTATAGTGCAGTGGAACCTTAGTTAACACATGTCTTGGTTAACATAAAAATTGCATAACATAAGGAAATCCAAAGAAAATACTGGTTCAGTTTTAAAAAAAATGGAATGGATTGGTTAGTTTTCAATGCATTCCTATGGGAAACTGCATTTCGGTTAACATATTCTGGTTTTAATGCATTCCTATGGGAAATTCAGTTTAAGTAATTTTCACTGTAAGAAACATCCCAGGGAATGCATTAATTATGTTAACCGAGGTTTTACTGTACAATATATGAATCAGTAGCATGTATCTAAGTAAATGGGATGTCTGTTAGTCACATTTGTTAACCACACTACTTTCATTTAAGCATTTTCCCTAGAATATGTAACTCTCAGGTTTCCATAATAATAATAATAATAATAATAATAATAATAATAATAATAATAATAATAATAATAATAATAATAATAATAATAATAATAATTTTGTGTCAGAGATTACTCTAGTTTGAAAAGATTTTTAGGGGATGCCCGAATGAGGCTCCTTTCATGTCCCCAAGTGCTGCTCTCGGGTATTGAAACCCGACCTTCCAGTCTCCAGCTCAGCATCTTAACTAAGCTACCGGAGGAGCTGCAGGTTAGACATACCATATCATTGATTTTTTTCCAGGTTAGACATACCATATCATTGATTTTTTTCTTTTTTTAGTCTGTGGCTAGAATACGTACTAATGCCCAGCATCCTGTTCAGTCCTGCTTTGGGTGATTCAGCATTAATTTTTGACTATTAAAAGCTCCTGCACACATCCCAAGGCTCCCAAAGCCTTCAGAATCTTAAGAGTGAGTCAGGAGGTAGGAAGCTTTAATTAGCTTTAATTAAATATTACAGTGATACCTCATACAACGTCCAAACTTGGTTCCACAGGTTTGGACTTTATACGGATTTGGACTTTGTATGAGGCATGCAAAATCCTAGCCGCGATGCCTCATACAACGTCCAAATCCTTGCTGCGATGCCTCGTACAACGTCTTTTCATAGAGATACATTGTACTGTAACAGCACAGACCTCAGGGCAAAGTGAAGGAAACAGACAGGAAACTGACAGAACTTTAAGAAATCATTGTCTAAAGGCTAAAAACATTACAAAAACATGTCAAACAACCTTGTCCAAGAACCTGAAGAATGCTGCAAAAATCCCAGGAATGCTTCTAAAAATTCTGATGAAATTTTTTTAAAAAATCCAAGATCGTGCTCAAAACCTCTCCTAAACACTCTTCGCCTCATGCAAAACCCACAAGAGCAATGCATGCATGTGTCCTGCCTTTTATACTGCCCAGGCACAATGCAACCTGGGAAAACCCCAGTCGCACAACTTTGTATGAGGCAACTTTTTTCAAGGAATTAGGCCATGTTGTATGAATCTGATGTTGTATGAAGCGGATGATGTCATATGGTTTGCAATGCATAACTATGCAAACAAGATTTTGGCTACTGAGTTACAGTATTAATTGTGATTATAAAAGAAATGAAAGGTTATTTTAAATATGGATAAACAGAAAGCTCTCCAGGAACCTTTGTTTTACAATGCAAATTGTCATGTATTAATGTATACACAAGATTTTTGTAGCTTGATTGCACATAGACTGTGCCTGCTCATCACTACAAGCAAAAATATGCAGTCCACACAATTTTTTTTGAACTATGGAGGCCTTAGAATCTTTTCTCATCTTACAAATTGCATTAATGAGCAAATCTGTAAAAAGCAAGTTCTGTACTAGTAGTCAAAAGAAAGGACCCTATTTCCTTCTTTTTGAACTCTATTAATACAGTCAGATGGAGTTGGAAATTTCTGTCACTGGCTTCAATCCCACAAGCATGCAAATTGTAACAATGAACCCTGGCTGTTACTGCCACGTCTTCATTGTGTCTGTTCATCAGACGTAAGAATTAATTCTGCACCCACAGAGATATCTCAGAATCTTCTAGAGCTAAAACCAAAACCTTTTGGAAAGAAATGCTGAGAGGCTCCTGCTTCACCTTCAGTTCCTTTCCATCTACTGCATCTTTAGCAATCTTGGAATGATTTTTTTCTTTTGCTATCAACTCTGTGCTACTGCTTATGATCCTAAGACCTTGGCTCTTCTCATGACTTTGCTTTTGGAATTCTCCCCAGTTTCATTATGTTTTCTTGGACTGTTGCTATCCTGGTTGAGAGATAACTACACTTCGGACGCATCGAGAATACTTGCCTTCACCATTGCACGAAATCTAATGCAAATCCCAACCTCCTGTTACCATATCAATGCTAGAGGCTGCGGTGGCTCAGTGGTTAAGAAGCTCGCCTTGTTAGCTGGAAGGCCGGCAAGTTGGCAGTTCAAGACCCGGATACTGCATGATGGATTGGGTGCCCGTCTCTGTCCCAGCACTTGGGGACATGAAAGGAGCTTCATTCGGGCATCCCCTGAGCAGAGTTTCTCCAGAAAAAATTCTTTTTAACCCAGAATAATTTCTGACACAAAATTATTATTATTATCATTGTACATGCCTCCCAGAGCAAATTACAAGATGAACCTCTATCCGCTCCAGCAGGCAGGGATGGTAGGAAATTAGATATCCCTGGGGAGGAAGATTTATTCAAGGTTGCACACTCCCTACAGATCATGAACAACCAGGCTTGTATAAGGACTTACCAACAGTTCCTTTCGGAACAGGTGCCACCAATCTTTAATAGGTTCCAAAACTAGAATTGCTGCACAGCCTTGATTTTCTATTAAATGAAAAGAAACAGAATGAGAAGATGAAGGTATATAAAAGCAGATCTAGGCTTTCCCAGATATGGGGAGGAGAGGGTTCAAGTAGCATCCACTTTCCCCACTGCTATGTCCCTCTCACTGCTGCTGGAACTGCCTGGAGTGGCTTGAAATATATCAGATATACAAATTTAAAAAGATCAGCAGAGAGGCAGGAGAATATTTTCACTTCACACTTGTTTGCAATTTCTAAATGTAGTTATGCTCTGTTCTGGCTGTTCAGATTAGTAGCAGGCACAGTAAGAGGGAAACTGTTTTAAAACTTTCTCCCATTTATCCTTCTTTGGTTAGCAATATGTGTGTGTGTGGGGGGGACAATGGTTAAAAAAAATGAGAGATGAAAGCAGACCCATATATGGGAAGGAGTGGATTCAGATAGCATCCTTTCTCCCTGCTGCTGGACTTTGCTGGAACATCTCAAAATACAACGGATACAAACTCTTCTATATCAGTTCAAGTGGTCACTGCTTGAACAAATCTGAATGGATCCAAATGGCTCTTAAAGCATATCAGTGTTTCAAAAATAATTGCTTAAGTTGGTGTCTTCCTGGGTCAGTGATTTATGTAATATTTAGCTTATACAGAGCTCTATCTCAGTCCTTAACCTAAGCAACTAAATTTGATATAGTTGCTCCAATATTGATAGTACCGTATTGATAAAAATAGTGATGGATGTTCTTACTCTGGTTCGAAGCAGGGCCGTAGCCAGGAAGCTAGATGTGGGTGGGCAAATATTTTTTCAGAATGGGCAACAATGTCATATATATGTCACACACACACACACACATACATATATATACACACACACACACACACACCGTATTTTCCGGCGTATAAGACGACTGGGCGTATAAGACGACCCCCAACTTTTCCAGTTAAAATATAGAGTTTGGAATATACTTGCCGTATAAGACTACCTCTCTTCCAATGCACACCAAATAAAAATTAACCCACACTCAACCCGAAGACGCGCAGCCCTCCGAGTCGAATGAGCAGGTTCTGGTGGAGAGCCAATCCACGCTCACGTTCTCCTCGAGGTACAGGAAGATGTGTGCAGCTTGCTTCCCCTTGCTTCATACTCCCCGCACAGAGCAGGGACTCGGCCGCGGCACCCCCCACCATATGCGCCGGACATATGAAGCAAGGGGAAACAAGCTGCAGTTAAGTACCTGTCCTATAAGACGACCCCCGACTTTGGCACATATTTTTCGGGGTTAAAAAGTAGTCTTATACGCCAGAAAATACAGTGTGTGTGTGTGTGTGTGTGTGTGTGTGTGTGTGTGTGTGTGTGTGTGTGTGTGTGTGTGTGTGTGTGTGTGTGTGTGTGTGTGTGTGTGTGTGTGTGTGTGTCACCCCCTGGTGAAACTTGTATAGGGTGCTACATGCAATGATCATTCTTTTGCAGGGCCAGTGGGCTTTGATGGTAAACTTTCCACACAAAAATGCAGAAATAAATGGGAAAAAATTGTTACTGAGACCATTATTCTTCCTCAGCTAAAGGTAAACAAAAAACTGTGTTTTCAGAATAGAATGCATTGAGTTTGTATGCTCCATTCCTAAACCAAGTAAGAAGTATAAAGTGGTATAGTGTTTTGCAGTTAAATGTAATACTTGACTTTGTAGTTGTTTGTTTGCTGATTTCTGCTAAGTATTGATATAAACTGTTCTGCGAGTGTTAAGTGTCATGTGTTTTGGAACCTATGTTTCAAAGGTGACAATAACATTCACTCACCCAGTGTCATGAGAAGGAATAGTTTGGCATGATAGTTACATGGCAAGTTACAGTTTAAAAATCTGAATGTCATACTCATTAAAGAAAGAAATGAAGATATTAAAGAGCATGCATGCTTAATGTGAGGAAAATAGATAATAAAGTACAGTACAGTGATACCTCATACAACGTCCAAACTTGGTTCCACAAGTTTTGACTTTATACGGATTTGGACTTTGTATGAGGCATGCAAAATCCTAGCCATGATGCCTCATACAACGTCCAAATCCTTGCCGCCATGCTTCATACAACATTGTTTCCATAGAGATACATTGTACTGTAACAGCACAGACTTCAGGGCAAAGTCAAGGAAACAGACAGGAAACTGACAGAACTTTAAGAAATTATTGTCTAAAGGCTAAAAACATTACAAAAACATGTCAAACAACCCTGATTGTCCAAGAACCTGAAGAATGCTGCAAAAATCCCAGGAATGCTTCTAAAAATTCTGACGAAAAAATTCAAAAAATCCAAAATCGTGCTCAAAACCACTCCTAAACACTCTTCGCCTCATGCAAAACCCACAAGAGCAATGCACACATGTGTCCTGCCTTTTATACTGCCCAGGCACAATGCAACCTGGGAAAACCTCAATGCCTCATACAAAGTCGCAAGACTTTGTATGAGGCAACTTTTTTCGAGGGATTAGGCAATGTTGTATGAATCCGATGTTGTATGAAGCGGACTTTGTATGAGGTATTACTGTACTTCTGAGTACACATACCTAGAATACCCTGGAAAACATTACTATAGAATTGACTTGATGGCACAATATTAATATTAGTAGTTATCTATTTGCTCCTGTCGAATGCTTTCTCAATGCTATCCTTGGCATCTGAGACAAATTCATTGAGGAGAAGGTTCTCACTGGGTACATCTTCTAGTATACTTTTTTCTCTGATGAATATCATATGATGACCACTGTGGGAAAAGAATGTTCTTCCTATGCCTTATTTGAAGTCTTCCCATTAAATTTCTTAATACTTACAAGGATGAAGGCTTAGAAATTAGCAGGTCGTAAGAAAGTTAATTCTCCTTGATAAAATCAGCAGTGAACACAAAATCCATTATATCTCTGCTGGCATCGCAGTAATTAAAGGTTGGGATCATCTACTGCCATGGGTAGTATGTTGACCTTATTCCTCACTCTACTGTGACATGGCACCAAAGTACATCCACTGCATTTTTATGTTACTAAATGATACTTACGATCATTTTATTATTATTATTATTATTATTATTATTATTATTATTATTATTATTATTATTATTATTATTATTATTATTATTATTATTATTATTATTATTATACATAGAAAAATGACAGAAAAGAAACAATAGGACAAAGTAACACATAAATAACAACTTTTGTGTCCCCACCACCACCTTTGGGATAGTGCTTCTGACCAACCTTTCTTAAAATTTAAGCTTCCCTTCAAAGAAACAGTAACTCCTGTTTTGGGTATTTTCCCTTCCGTTTTACAACCTATGAAAAATAGTTAAGCTGGTACAGTAGCTGAGAATAAGACTCTTGAGGCTGAACCTGCTTTTTGCAATCCTCGTGGCCACCAAAGTTGCCTAAACCATTGGTCCAGATTATCAGAAATAATTTAATGGGAAACACTGGGACAGTTCACATTTACTTCCTTTTTAGTCCTTATCTATTTGATAGTAGAGTAGAATCTTCGAAGCCGACTTCTATGCACAATGACATTTCAGGTGGATTCCCTACACAATGAAATATTATTTCTTCTTCAGAAATAATGCCCCTTGATGCCCCACACAAATATCTGTATATATTCTAACTTTTTTTTTTTACTATATCTCTTAGGAAATAGGCTTTTCCAGGATTTGAGAGCTAAGAGTGTTCTGAATTTTTCAGGATATTTAAAAGTCTCTGTTAGTACCCATTGACAGAGATAAAACCACGTAGTTCCCTGAAAAAGCCTTATAAAGCTGCGGGCCAGGTCACGCTCCCTCAGACAGCTTCGGAGGCTGGATGACCATTTTGCTCTTCCTCCACCACATGGCACTTCCGGGTGTGGTATAGGCGGGGGGGGGGGACACATGAAATGGTGCTGTGGGCTACATGTGGTCCACAGGCCGCATGTTGAGAATCCCTGCCTTAAAGGGTGCGGTTTTTTTTTTTTTGTATTAAAGATGGGGGCATTTTTACTGTGACTTACATATACACACTGTTGTTGTTTTTTCCTGAGCAGCATTTGGATAAAATTCTCCTGGAATTGAATCAACAAATCAGTGAGGATGAACGAATCTCTTCCAACCCAATTGTGAAAATTGTATATGGGGACCCTGCATTATTTCTCTCTAGGCTGCCTCAAAACAGCCAAGTACATTGTACCAAAATGTGGAGTTGCAGGAAAAGGATTTCAGTTGAATACCTGGGCCATGTTGTCCAGCAAATGGGCAGCAAAGATGCAGTACCTGTCTTGTGGAAGTTTCTGCAAAAGGTAAGCTTGCCTAGATCTTCACCAGTGACCTTGTCCTAAGATATACTGGTGTGAGGAGTGGCTGAGTGCTTTGACAGTAAGCTGTCAAGTCCTGCCATGCAAGTGTAAGGATGACCAGAGAAGAACAAGTCTTCCCAAGCCAGGAGAGATGTTCTGCCACAGTTGGAGAAGGGACAGCTGACTGATAAACAGCAGTGTGTGTATGTGTGTGTGTGAGTGAGTGAGAGAGAGAGGGTGTGTGTGTATGTCTGACTGGGCTGGGATAAAAGGGGGCAAAGTGAGGCAGAGGAGTCATTGTTGATCACAACAGAAGAGGAGACATGGGGAGACACAGCAGAGGACCAGGGGCCACTCTATTTTGCTGCTGCTGAGGTGATAGCAAGGGAGGCTTTTAAGTGGAGACACTAGTTCTCCTCCACCAGCTCAGTCACCTGCAGAAGGCAAAAGAAACCAGTAGCTTCAATGTGGACACTGTTAGCTGGCTTGACTCTGGCCCAGCTTCAGCCTTTAAAATGCCCAATTGAAGATTCACCTCCCACCTCTCTTGGCCTCAATATCAAGACATGGGGACGTGGAGAACAACCGCCAAACCCAAGAGATTCCCCAGGAGAGGGGCAGTGTCACCAGATCAGGATCCTCTCATTTGCCTTTATAAGCCCTCTCGAAAAGGACTTAGTCAAGGAGCTGACATATACAGCCCCTCACTTCTTAGATTCAGGGCTACTAAGGATCCCAGTGCAACCAACTGGACCCCCAACTCAAGGGTCTATCGTCAGAGAGTTAGTGCCAGGAGCTCATCCTTTTGGGGACACAAGAGAAGGGGCAATTGAGACTCATGTTGCTTCTTCAATGAAAACTATTCTGAGGCACAAACCCAAGCTGGAGCTCATGGAATTATTTGGGAGTGGGGGGGACCCTGCCACAGTGGAGAGACCCAGTTAGTCTGAACCTGTGTGATTCAAGGTACCGTGTACGAACTGCTTTTTTATAATCCGTAAAGGAAAGTGTCCAACACACAGCCTTGTATTTTTTTTCCTTTCATTTATGGATGCCATGACTTTGCTCTTAAAAGCTGAAATTCTGTTGTCAACTATTTGCTGAAGTATATCAAACATCGTGGATGCTTCGAAATATTAAAAACACAAGATGTATATAAATATGGCTAATGTGCTTCTGCTAGTGTATTATTGCTACCTTTTTTCTTTTTACCTTTTTTTGTTTGTTTAAAATAAATGTTTAAAAAACACAGCTAAAATATTCAGGTAGCTTTGTCCATTTGTGCCATAGTACACTTTTCTGATCACATTTGTGTACTAAGGCTCAAATAGACAAAAGTATGCAAGGCACTAAGTGCCTTTATTAGAAACTGTCCAAGATGCCTAAAATTGATTATTCACGAAAACATGATCTATGTGACACCCCAATGAACTTCCAGAAGATGAACAATTTGTCCATGTATGGATTTTTTCTTGTTTGCCCACAAAAGCTTAAGCCACTGAAATCTTCATTGCTTTGACTCTAGTGCAATATCTCGGGTCCTCCTTTCTGATTTGTCCTACTTCATTTCCAGGAAGCTGAACTAAGACTAGTGAAGTTTTTGCCAGATATTTTGGCTCTGCAGAAAGACTTGGTAAAGAAGTTCCAGAATATATCAGAAGTGGAACACAACACAATCAGAGATTTTGTTAACAGCTTTCCCAAAGGTGAGACACTGCTATGTTATAAAAAAAACTTCTCTGCCCTTTGATCAGTGAGTGAACCTCAGGAAAATAGATGCTTTAATAGGTATTATAAATACCAAATAAGATCAAATGATGTACTTTGAAATAGAATAATACAGTAGAACCTCGTATAAGGAAAATAATTTGTTCTACGAGGCTGTTCACTATGCGATTTTATGTTATACGTTTTTTTTCGTATAATGAAAATTCCAATGCAAAAACTTGTATAACAAAAATTTCTATGGAAAAACTTGTACAGTATAAGCAAATTTTCCCATAGAAATTTTTCATTATACGAATTTTCTCCATAGGAACACCATTTTGCATAGCGAAAATTTTCGTTGCAGTGGTACCTCATCAAACACGATGCATCGGAACAATACTAAAATGGAGTTATCCAGTGCAACAATTTTTTTTATAACTTTACGTTGTTATCCAATTTTAGTGTTATCCGATCCAGTCATTATCCGAGGTTTACTGTATAGCGATTTTCCCTATGGGATCCATCATACAACAAATTTTTTTTTTTGCTAAGTGGTTTTTTTCATTGAAAAATTGTTGTACAATTTTTTCCATAGGGAAAATTGTTATGCGAGACGCCATTTCCCCCCAAAACCTAATTGTTATGCAATTTCGTTGCTATATGGGATGATTGTTGTATGAGGTTCCATTGTATATAAGGTTTTCCCATAGGTAGCACTATTTTCACATAGCGAAAATTTTTGTTATGCGAAGCGCCATGGTTTTTCAATTTCATTTCATTATGCGATTTTTTCACTATAGGAGGCATTGGTTATACGAGGATCCACTGTATCCCATTTTTCATTCTCTTTCAGTATCAGACTTCATTGTTGTAGCAAACACAGCTTTTATTTAGGTAGATGTAGTCAACACACTCCAAAATGACCCTTGTTTTCAAACCATGGCTGGTTTCGGAGAGAGGATATTTTTCCCGGCTGTGCGGGTCCGGCGCAGCAGCTACAAGGAGGACCTTGTGCCGCCAGGACCGGGGGCAGGGAGAAGAACATCGGCTGCACCTGGGGTCGCTTGTGGCCCCAAAGATGGTGCCCCCCGCCATCTATGCAGCCACAAGCCTTGCGCTGCCAGGACTGAGGTGGGGAGGAGAGCGTTGATTGTATCTGGGGTCGCTTGTGGCAACAAAAGCGGCGCCCTCCACCATCCCGGCAGCCACGAGCCTTGCGCTGCCAGAACTGGGGCGGGGAGGAGAACATTGGCCGTACCTGGGGTTGCTTGCGGCCTCAAAAGTGGCACCCCTCGCCATCCCTGCAGCATCGCGCCTCAGGCCGCGTGGACCGGGGTGGGGAGGAGAACTATGGCCACACTTGGTGTTGCTTGGCGGCCTTAGGGGCGGAGCCCCCCTCCCCATCACCCCCGCGGCCTTACAGCGCTTGGACCAGGGCCGGGAGGAGGAGACTCCCGTCATTGGAGTTCTGTTGGGGGGGGTGGAGGGAGTGAGAGGGTATGTTTTAAGTGGGCTAGGGAGGGAGGGAGGGGGAGATGGCCTTGCCAGCCGGGAAGAGAGGGCGACACCCCGTCTGGGTTAATGGTGGAGGTTCCAGGGGCTCATTTAGAGGTTGTGACGGGCATGGGGCGTTATAGCGGGAACCGTGGGGCGGGTCGTACTCGGGGAACGCGGGACTGATGCTTAGTATCTGTCCCACGTTCTGGCCCCCCGGTTTCACCTCTAGGTCCTGAGCAGCTGATCCAGGGTGACCCAGCCCTTAGGCTGCTGCTGATGAATGCCAGGTCGGTCTGTAATAAGGCTCCCCTAATACAAGACGCTATCTTGGGGGAGCGGGCCGACCTGGCATGCATCACTGAGACCTGGCTGAGACCTGAGGATAGGGTGCCTCTGTCAGAGATGTGTCCGGCTGGGTTCGGTGTTTGGCACCAGCCTAGGGATGTGGGTAAGGGCGGTGGTGTTGCCATTATAGCCAGGGAGTCATTGGGAGTCGCCAGGGCCACCGCTCCACAAATTTCGGGTTGTGAGGCCTTGCTCTTGCGGTTGGGCCCTAACGGTCAGTTGGGGGTCCTACTCCTGTACCTGCCTCCTTGCAGGGTAAGGGACTCCCTGCCTGGGCTCCTTGAAGCCATCTCGGCGTTGGCTTTGGAGTTCCCTAGACTGATGGTTTTGGGGGACTTCAATTTGCCTTCGCTGGGGTCTGGTTCCGAGGTGGCACAGGAGTTCATGGCTTCCATGGCAGCTATGGACCTGGCTCAGGTAATTCAGGGCACGACCAGGGGCAGTGGCCATACGCCAGATTTAGTCTTTTTGTCGGGGCGGTGGCAGAGTGATCTGAGTTTACAGAAGCTAGACATAACACCTGTGCCATGGTCAGATCACTATCTAGTGGCTCTAGACTTTCTGGGGGCAACACTTCATCGTAAGGAGGCAGGGTCGATTAAAGTGGCCCGCCCCCGGCAACTGATGGATCCGGATGGATTCCAGAGGGAACTGGGGGAATTTCCTCTGGATCGGCGACACGATTCACCTGAGACACTTGTTGACCTGTGGTACGGGTCGACAACATCTGCCTTGGATGTAATCGCTCCACTACGGCCTCTCAGAGCCCGTGGAGCTAGGTCATCCCCGTGGTTCACTGAAGAACTACGGGAGCTCAAACAGGCAAAGAGTGCCGCTGGGTGAAGACCCAGAGCGATTCCGATTGGACACTAGCTAAAGCCGCTATTAGGGCCTACCTAGTGGCGATGGGGGTGGTGAGGAGGCAGTACTTCACCTCCCTTATTGCCTCTGCTAATAATCGCCCAGCCACCCTGTTTCGGGTGACCAGGTCCCTCCTGGGTAGGGCGGGGCCTGTGCCTGGTTGGCAGGGATCGGCTGAGGACTTTGCTGACCATCTGGTGGAGAAAATCGATCGGATTCGCTCGGGGTTCAAACTTGGCGTGGGCGGGGAGGGTCCGGGGGGAGCCAGTGCGCAGTCTTGTGGTGTTACCTGGGATTGGTTTGATCCAGTTGCCCCGGATGAAGTGGACAGGCTCCTTGCGGCGGTCCGTGCCACTAATTGTCCATTGGATCCCTGTCCCGCCTGGCTGGTAAAAGCCTCTAAGACGGTGACAGGTGGCTGGGTCGGGGCTATAATTAACGCGTCTTTTCAAGAGGGGATGTTTCCTGCACTGCTGAAACATGCTCTTGTGCGCCCCCTCCTGAAGAAGCCTTCCCTCGATCCAGCAATCCTAACCAACTACAGACCTGTCTCCAACCTTCCTTTTTTGGGGAAGGTTCTGGAGAAGGCAGTGGCACGTCAGCTGCAGGGAGTACTGGATGAAGCGGAATATCTGGACCCATTCCAGTCAGGATTCAGACCTGGATATGGTACTGAGACTGCATTGGTCGCACTGATGGATGATCTCTGGCGAGAACGGGATGGCGGTCATCCGTCCGTTCTTGCTCTTCTTGACTTCTCAGCGGCCTTTGATACCGTTGACCACGGTATCCTTCTGGAACAGTTCCGAGGATTGGGGATCCAGGGCATGGTGTGGTCCTGGTTTTCCTCATTTCTGAGGGGCCGGACCCAGTCGGTGTGGTTGGAGAGTGAGAGGTCGAGTCCTAGGCCCCTAAAATATGGGGTGCCTCAGGGCTCGGTACTCTCTCCTCTCCTATTTAACATCTACATGAAGCCGCTGGGTGAGATCATCCGTTCCCATGGGGTTCGGTACCACCAGTACGCGGATGACACACAGTTGTACATCTTGGCCCATGGGAACCCCAGTGATGCAGTCAAAGTCATTTCCAGCTGTCTGGAGGCTGTTGGGGTCTGGATGGGGGCAAATGGGCTACAGCTGAATCCTAGCAAGACTGAGTGGCTATGGATAGGGGGTCCTGCATTATCCCGGGAGCTACCATCTTTGGTTTTGGATGGGGCTGTTTTGCCCCAGACCAACCCGGTGCGCAACTTGGTGGTCCTCCTGGATTCGCGGCTGCTGCTAGAAGAACAGGTGGCGGCTGTGGCCAGGAGGGCCTTCGCCCAACTTCGGGTGATTCGCCAGTTGCGCCCGCTCCTGGACCGGGACTCTTTGCTCATGGTCACTCACGCTCTGGTGACCTCCAGACTAGACTACTGTAATGCGCTCTACATGGGGCTGCCCTTGATGACCATTCGGAGGCTGCAGCTGGTCCAGAATGCCGCAGCCCGGGTGGTGATAGGGTGTGGACGTTATGCCCATGCCTCACCACTGCTTCGGGGGCTGCACTGGTTACCAGTTTGTCTCCGGGTGCAATTCAAGGTGCTGGTTTTGACCTTTAAAGCCCTACATGGTAGTGGGCCAGGGTATCTTAGAGACCGCATCGCCCTAAGGACGTCTGTCCGTCCAACCAGAGCAGACCGGAGGGGCTCTCTAATTGTGCCATCAGCCAGGGGGGCTCGCTTCTCTGGCACAAGGAGGAGGGCCTTCTCTGTGTCCGCACCGGCCCTTTGGAACCTCCTGCCTGTGGAACTACGTCTCCAGATGGAGTTGTTGCCCTTTAGGAAGGAACTAAAGACCTGGCTGGCGGGCCAAGTTTGGGGTGCGGGTGGGGATGGGGGTACCGTTGGGTGGTTGGTATAGAGAAGTATGCCTTCCCCCAAGGTCCCTTCGGTTCTTGCGCACCTTTTAGGGGTGGGTTTTTTAACTTTTAATTTTTAACTTTGTTTTATCATGTGTCTTTTATGTATTTACTGTCCGCTATGTAAACCGCCCTGAGTTGGGTTGTACCTGAGTGGGCGGTATATAAGCATGAAAAATAAATAAATAAAATAAAGGAGGAATCAAAGACAACTTAGGAAGATGTAGAAATGCTTATGACTAATTAGATTATGCCCAAATTGGTAAAGCATACAATTTTAGTAATAAGAGCAGTCTTAATCTAGTATCATGTGACCAGAAAGTAGAACTTCCTCATGTTGTTATAGATTATCATGCATAACTAAGTCACAAAAAATATAAAGTGGTAGCTGTGTTATTCTATGCAGGCATATTCAGAGAGTAAACAAACCAAAAAGACAAAAAATATTGTGGCACCTTAATAACTCCTGTATTTTAATGTTAGCTTTCATGGATCAAGTCCACTTCATCAGACATAAGAGTGAGATTTCATGGCATTCATTTATACATATCAAACATGTTTCGTTTGCTCTCTGATAATTTACAAAAATCGCTATATACAGTGACGAGATGACTGGCTACAGACAAAACCTTTCAAGAGAGATTCACATGGCATCTTCATTAGTAGCATTTAGATACTAGGGCAGGAGATGGCAAAAGGTAGCTCAAGGCCACATGCAACCCCTCGGGGGCAACCCGGGAACTGAGAACCTCCCTCCCTCCTTTCCTTCTAGGGCTGATGCACAGGCTTGTATTTGACCCTCTCTAAACCTAAGACTTGCCCATTCCTGCACTAGACTAAGACCTCCTTGCAGGCACACAGATGTGTGTTTTTATTAGTGTAATTTTACTAAGCATTTCTGCTTTTATGTTTGCAAATGGTGTCATTTGGGTAGTGCTTGAATTTACTAGAAGTGCTGAATCTGATAGTTCATTAGGGGATTGAAAGCTTTTCTGCCCTACTTCCCAGAAGCCTGTGACTGGCTAATATGAAAAGCAGGATGGTATATCTATACAGGTTTTTTTTTTGTCTGAGACAGCAAAGCACACTGTCAAAATTAGCTTTTAAATGAAACTGTTTCTCAAAAGTAACCAAAACATTTGACTTATTTTTTTCAAAGTGTTTAGATGTTTTTCATTGTTTTCATTTTTCATTGTGTAGCCAGACAAGCTGCTTGAGGCCACACATAAACTATTTGGTAGGACCTCACATCCCAGAACTGTTTGTTTATGTATTTATTTATTTTATTTAATCACATTTGTATTGCCGCCTTCTCACCTAGGCAACTCCGGGCAGCTTACACATATAAAAGCACCACAAATATAAAATTTACAAAACCATGAGATAAAAACATTAAAATTAAATGGTAGTTAAAATTTACAGCTACTTTACATGGAAATATGTGCAACTTTATTCCTTACCATATTACAGTCAAAACGTAGTTACTGGTTGAGATGTTGGGATAAGGAACAAATAATTAGCATAGCTTTTGTTTGGTACTAGTTGCTTCCAAGTACTAGTTCACTCTTGCATCTCTTCTACAGCTCTTCAAACAGGAACTTACTAAATTGGCTAGGTGTTTAGAAATATGGCTGGAATCCTACCTTGATTTTATTTTGGAGTAAGAAATATTATATAAGTTACTGCATGCCATCATAGACGTGGCCAGCATGTCCCTAATTAATTACAGATTGTGTAAACCACGATTTATACATTTTTACTAACTCCAGAGTAAATCTCAGTAGGATTCTGGTCAGTGTATGATAAAAGTGTTTAATTTTTACAGGGGGCCTGAGGCATCTCATGGTAAAAAGAGTGAACATATTTCTGGATGTGTGGAACAAACTGAGATCATCATTGGAAACTAGTGGTGAGTAGCCACTTTACACAGTTTCTTAACTGGAATGGCAAGATTGTGAGGTTTTCTGGTATCAGCTATGAGAAGGTTCACTTTTTTCAGCTAGTTTTGTTAGTCTAGATTTCCCCTCCACCACCACCACTACCCACATACATGTCATTTTCTAATGCTGGAAGAAACATTCTCTAGTCTAGGCTTATTTCCCATGGACTAGAAAGGTTATTTTGATCAATGTTCCTTCTTTATGGGACACAGTCCTTTTGATGTGGAGGATTAGGTGGCATAGTATAATACAGTGGTACCTCAGATAAAGTCTGATTCGGATAAATTAGCGGTTTTCATGCACACGTGATACATCGCATAAAGTCCAAAACTGCTAAAAAAATGGACATTATCTGAGGTATTTGGTATAGGAACCTCGGATAAAGTCCATTTTTGGACGCTATCCAATACATCACCCATTTGATTCGGATAAAGTCCAAACATGTGGAATGGAGTTTGGACTTTATCCGAGGTTCTACTGTATGATGTATTCTTTCATATACAATGTACAGCATTTTTCTTCTTTTTCTGACTTTCTGAAAATACTCTGCTAGTTAGGCAACAAGTGGAAATTATGTCATAAGCCACTAATGATCCAGAGAAGCAGCTATTAGTCAGGCAGGGTCTGCTGCTCACAAATTTTTTTTTGGCCCTTTGCAGGAGAAATCAAACTGCCCAAAGGCTATTGTGATGATGACCTCACTCTAGAGACTGAGTTTGAGGTCCTTTTACCTCGCCGACGAGGGCTTGGCTTGTGCTCCACAGCCTTGGCCAGTTACCTCATCAGCCTACACAATGACTTTGTCTATGCCATATTAAAATACACAACCGATGCCAACAGGTATGTCTGTCTCTAGCATCTGCTGGACTCTACCCAACCACCCACCCTTCTTTCTGCAGCTGCCAAATGGCAGTGAAGGTAGGATTTGTCATTTTCATTCTCTCACCTTCCCTTTCTGAACAGGTACTCTGTCAGCCCTACAGAAGTGGCTGATCTCCATGTGATCACATACGAAGTGGAGAGGGACCTGATCCCACTGATTCTATCAAACTGCCAGTACAGTGTGGAGAAAGGAGGGGAGGCCCTTCAAGAATTGGATGTGGACAAAATCCAACAGCAGATCATCAACAGATTCCTACAGGGGAAACCCTTGATCACATTGACGGTGTGTATAAGAAGAGACTGAGAAGGAGGGGTTATGGTACAGATAGGCTTTGACCTGACCTTTGCCCTGGGGGCTCTCCCCGTTCCTTCCGAGCTTCCAAGACCAGCCAGTTCTGTGGAACTCTCCAAGACTCTGAGTACAGGAGGCCTAAATGTCATCCTGCCAACCCTGCAGCAACCTGGGGCTTACCTGTATTAACAGAGCCCAGCAAGTATTGTGGAGAGTATTATGTGGTATGTGTGGTAGCGTGTGGCTTAAGGCTTAACTCTTGTCTTACTCCCTCTTCCAAAGAACAGACGTTGATGAATTAAAGATGTTTATTGTTCTTGAAGCATATTGTAGAAATAACAGTTCATTCGTTGGTTCAGGATACACGAATACAGCAGAAAAAACACTAATAAAAAAGTACAGATAAAAAAACCCGCACTTAGGCCTTCCCCCAGAAATAAAGGAAAACCTGACTAATCTAGGTAATCATGACTAAGCTTGGGTTGAAGTCAGGAATCAGTGGTAGAGTCCCCCTCTCCCTTCTGAGGTGTATTTCCCAGAAACCCCAAACTTGAATCGCATCCCAAAACCCATGTGTCTAAAAGAAAGAACATGAGCTTGGCTCTCCTAATTAGCATACAGCCAATTAGGGCCCAGGGATTGTATAAACACACCCTGGTTCTCATAACAAATGTCTGGTGTTCCCAGGCTTGGGATGTTGATGAAAGCAAACATTCCAGGCCTGGAGGAGAAGACAAAACAAGCCTGAAGCTCTGAGAAGCTTCTACTAAGCACACCTACTAGATAAGCACAGCAGAAAGAACTGTGAGACCTTTGCAAAGATACATTCTAAGACAGTTTAAAAGCCAAAGAGACTCCATATTGAATAACTTGTTTGACCCATTTCATTACAGGTTATGATCTGTTCTCAGTCATTCCAGAGTGCAGGGAAGAACAGGAAGCTAGATATACTGTGTTTCCCCAAATATAGGACCTCCTCCCATAATAGGACACCCCCCCTTTTCCCCCTGCCTTTGAAATATAAGGCCCCATCCAAAAATAAGACCTCCTTACCTCCTGGCTGTAAGGCGGCCGGCGTGGCCCGTAAGAAAGCCTGCCGCATCGGAGTCTCGATTGCCTCCCCACTCACAACCAAGGGAAGTTTCCCCTGGTGAGAGCGGGATCAAGACTCCGACGCAACAGGCCTTCTTATGGGCCACGCCGGCCGCCTCACAGTTGAGGCCAGTCTGGATCGCGCTTCCCCACTCACAACCAAGGGAAGCATCCCTTGGTTGTGAGTGGGGAAGCCCGATCGAGACTGGTCTCGGCTGTAAGGCGGCCGGCGTGGCCCGTAAGAAAGCCTGCTGTGTCGGAGTCTCGATTGCCTCCCCGCTCACAACCAAGGGAAGTTTCCCGCTCTCACAAGGGGAAACTTCCCTTGGTTGTGAGCGGGGAGGCAATCGAGACTCCAATGCAGCAGGCTTTCTTATGGGCCACGCCGGCTGCCTCACAGCTGAGGCCAGTCTCGATCGCGCTTCCCCACTCACAACCAAGGGAAGCGTCCCTTGGTTGTGAATGGGGAAGCCTGATCGAGACTGGTATTATTCTTCATGGAAAAATAAGACATCCCCTGAAAATAAGACCTTGTGGTAATTTTGGAGTTTTTAAAAATATAAGACAGTGTCTTATATTTGGGGAAACACGGTAGGATGAATATCAAGGAAAGTATTTTAATTGTTAGAGAAGTGCAACAATGGAATCAATTTCTTCAGAAGTTGGTGAACGCTCCAAAGCTGGAGGCATTCAAGAGAAAATTGGACAACCATCAGTAAGACCTGCTTTGATTTGGATTTTTTGGATTAAGCAAGGGGGTTGGACTCAATGGCCTCATAGGCCCCTTCCAACTCAGTTGTTTCTGTGATCATCGGAACCTGATGCTGCTGATTGGCTTTTGTGGTGCTTGTGAAACCCAGCTGAAGCAGGCCTAGGGATGTCCACTCACTGGGCATATTTGCTCTTTCTCTTCCTTAACAGGGCATCCCCACTCTGGTATACCGGCATGACCGAAACTATGAGCATATCTTCAATGATATCAAGAACAAGCTGGATCAGGTGAGCCTCTTTGATGGGGACAGAAAGGAATAGCTAAGTTCCTCTCATTAAAATCTTGTTAAATTTAGATTCACCCCAGCTCTTTACACTCTGATTAGCCACATTCTGTATTTACTTTGTAACAGTCCTATGGCACTCCATGGAGTCCTATGGCACTCCATGGATTTTATTTGCAGATGTTTGTACTATAAGTGAATGTTTTTGTCCAAAACTGTCAAGAGCTGACACATGCTTTACCTTATTGCACACACACACAAAGGCTGTGAAGAGGGACTTCACATCATGTGAATAACTTATGCTGATTTTTTTTCTTTAGCTGTTCTCATATGCTAAAGGTTTGGCATAAGTGCTGCTTCTTTCAAGCAAAGTCCATGGTGATGAATGTATTTTTCTATTTCTTGAATCACAGAGCTCCCTTCCAAATTCCATGATTAATATGATCAGTGGGGAATTGCAGTCCTACAGTGACATCTGTGAAGCTCTGTACATCACTGAAATAACGTTAGGATTCCTAGCAATGTCTGGAGGGGACCCTGAGATGACTTTGAGTGAATATGTTGAAGATATCCTAAAAATGGGCAGCCAGACAAATGCTCATATACTCAAGGTGAGTACAAAGGATGAGGATTTCATGAAAGAATGAGGCTAAAGCTTATCTCAAGCCAAGGGACAACGTCTTCATTCTTTATTCTTTTCACTGTAGCAAATTTCTTGCCACTCCTCAGGTGAGTATTTAGAAAATACTTTCCAATTGACCTTGGAGTGCTGCCAAGTCTCTAAAGTGCTGTGCAACTCTGGTGTTATTGCATACTGTTGTCCACTCATTTGAGGTATTCTACTTGTGTGTTTTTTCCCAACAAGACTGCTGCCTACTTCTTTAGCTTACCTAAAGTCACATTAAGGGATGTGCTATTTTGTGTTTTTGGACTCCATCCATTATAATTCTTCAAAACTTCCCCAAGCAGAATTCTTGTAGCTTAGTTCCAAGACACACATCTGCAGACCTCTAGATTTTGATGCACACACACCCTTTCTTTGGGGGGGGGGGGGATGTTTAACTTTGATGCTGAAATTACATCCCCTCACTTCCCTCCTTCCAGCTCCAGTTCTTCCTGGCAGTTGTAGTTATTTAAGAGATATCCTTTATAGAGCCTAACGGGCAGTGAGATTATAGTTCCCAGTGCTTGGTCAGTCACCCCAGTTTTACAGCCAACCAGCCAAGGGTAGGCCTTCTGAGCACAGAGAAATCAGACGATGTAGTCTTGCTGACCTTTTGGCTCTGTAGAGGACACTTTCTGAAAAATAGTCATTCCCAGGAAGCTCCACAGCAGTTATTTTTAATTAAAACCATAAAGTAAAAGCTGAAAGTAGCCAGCAAATTTGGTGTTGGAAGGTAAATAAACCCAAAGACTTTCTCTAGGGAGGTGGAATCTAGATGCCTGCAGATTTGTTTTGGGAACTAGTCCAAACCCAAAACTCACTGCCTAGACCATATAAATAATTGCAGGAGGACCAAGACATTGTACTGTCAAAGAGGCATTGTGCAAGCCAGGAAATGAAATTCAAGACCCTTGAAATGTTGCTGGAAGACCACTTGCAATAGAAAGCCATGTATAATCCATGTGCTTCCCTATAGCATGGTCGGCTAGAGAGTGTTTGCGCAATCATAAAGCAGTAGGCTATGCTTGTAGAAGGTCTTAGATCAGTATAGTTAGAGAGGTTGCAAGGCTCTTTATGTTTCCTTTTGTATTTGTCCTCCATATAAATATAGGTAAATAGTGTAAGATACCGTGTTAACACATATTTAAATAAAATAAAAATATTTCAAAAACATTAAACACAACATTCAACTTGTTGATAGTTTTTATTTAGTCTATTTTAGTGGCTAGAATTCTGTTCAGTATTTCTATACAGTATATGGAACTATTACCGCAAAAAAGTGTTAAATAATGTGCCCAGTTAAGTGCAACTGACACCTCATCAGACCACCACAGCAGCTTCTTGAAGTTAGGTTTCTCTACACATGCATATACTAAGCAGGATGTTGGTCATGATCTCAAAAACACATCTAAGTGAAATGCTCTTACTTTTCCCAAGCAAGGAAGGGAAGCGTTAGCATGAAGACATTATCCAGAGGGTATTCTCAGCATGACTTGGAGGAACAGCTCCGCATCCTTCTCTGTGTCCAGAAGGGGGCATAGAGCTGCCCCCTGCGTCTCTTTGCACATTAAAATGAAAGGTGTGCTAAGGAGGGAGCTTGATATGTAATGTGGACAAGCTTTGGGGCAGGGAAGTTGCTTCCTAGCATTGCCTGACCTGCTGGATTGGCCCCTGAAAGTGTTCACTCCCTCCCTCCTCCCAAGACAAATACAGTTCCAGTCCTCAAGATTTTGAAATAGTTGTTGCTATGGTCTTTATAGCTACAGTTCACAACTTATATTACAGCAATAATAAATTCATGAAAAAGCCACATTTATTTTTTTCTTTCAGATTTTGAGCCGATGTCACCTGAAGCACACCTCTGCGCTGTGGCAACTCCTTTGTAGCCATAAATCTGAACAGCTGCTGCATCTGAAGAGGGTAGGAAGTCGTAAAAGGGTGGGGTAACATGAGGCTTCTGATAACTGTGTTTTGTTCTGCCCGCTAACTGCTGCTGTATGTCTGGTCTTCCTTATGTACTTGCCAGGATCCCTTTGTAGATGTCAGTGCAGTTTACAAAGATGAACTCACTGCAGAACACACCAGGCTCCTCAATGCTTTCCTCATCCAAGCTGGATTGGAATCCTTCCTCCAAGAATTACACGAAATGATCATCCTGAAGCTGAAATATGTCCAGGCTGGGGATAATTTCAACCCTGAATGGAGGTGAGAACCCCTAAAGCCCAATCTAGGTCCCTTGGTTTAAGTTATTTGTAGCAGCTGCACAGGAAAGCAGGGCAAGTTTTAGGCCTTTGTGTGTTTGAGTGCAAAGTCTCCCCAGTTCTCCCCTCTTTTAGCCCAGCTAATAAACACACTTGGACTAGATGCTTAAGAGAAAGAAAAAAAATAGCAATTACTCACAAAGAGGTTTTATTCATTTGTTCATTCAATTTGTATAGCTGCCCCAATCGACATGCAACTCTAAGCAGCATACATAAAATCCCCAACGTTTAAACTATAGAAACCCTTAAAATTCCTAAAAACACTGAAAAACTACCTCCCACCCACACCAATTAAAAATCTAGTTTAAAACTTTTTTAAAAATGAGTGATCCTGCTCTAAATGAGCCAGTTGGGGTGTGGGGGTGTTAGAAGATACATGTGCTCAAAAGTCTTGGTAAAGTTGCCTCAGGTCAATAACACAGGTCTGCAAAAAATAATAATAATCAGCTGCATAGGATACTTTTGGTAAATGTTATGTTTTCTATTGTGCTGAATCCAAAAATGACCGGTTTTCCCCCATCACGTACAGGTTCTCTCTCTCCCCCCCCCCCCCAAATATGAGGGTTTTGTATTAATTTTTGGATAGGGTTTTTAGAATCAAGAATAGGATATCAGATTTCGGATTAAAGGCAAACTTCACACTACATTAAACTAAAAACATGAGTTTTGCAAGAAAACTTGATGTGATGGAATATTTTTAGTATTTTTCTCGGTTTCACTAAGTAAAAATCTATAGGAAACAGTAAAACTATCCTATGCAGCTTTTTGGTTGCAGACCTGTGTAATGAAGGCAGGTAATTCAAGTGAGTTAATTTAGAAAGAAGGTAGTAAAGATGGCTCCTATTCTCAGCCACATGGCTGGCAAGATGGAGGCACTCCCTTCTCTTCCAAAGGCAGAAACTAGAGAGAAAAGCCAGGACAAACAAAGGCTTTAAGACATGCAAACAGGGTCAGGTGACCCCTGAGTAGGGAAGATGGGAGCTTTTATAATTGTTGACTTGGAGACAACGCAAACAATTCCCTTAGGTCAGACTAGTCTGGTTAGTATGTTAGTATTAATTGCATGCTCAGGTTGTATTAGAATACTTAACACCTTGCATATTAAATATCACTTTGTTCTGGTGATAAAACACTCCCTATTTTCCCACATGTATAAAATTATAGCTGGTTTTATTTGTTCTTTGTTTATTTTACAGCCTTAAATATACCCTTATTTCATATCTGGAAAGGAAAAATAGCACTGTGCTTGAGGAATTAGAGAATACCTTCCCAGAAGAGATCCAGCTCGCCCATTGTGTTGCTGCTTGGAAAGTGGCTGCTACTCTTAAATGGGATCGGAGGCTAACTTAACGGAGCAAAGTGGTTACCAGAGACTGACTTTCACCTCTTTGCCTCATAAAAAAATATTATATTGAAGAGGAAAATATTAGCTTTTTCCTGCACTGATAAAAACAAATTATGGCCACAAAAGGACTATTAGCTCATGGAGATCTTATCATTGTACTGTCTGAAGAATAAACCATGCTGCACAAACAATACTTCTGCCTTAGAAGATGAAGGGCATTTTGATACTTCTCAACAAGATACTGTACTTCTCTCTTCTAGAAAATGCAAGTCAGAAGATTTAAAAAAACCTGCTTCACAGCCTCAGAAGCTTAAGTTATCATAATTGCTATAGTTTACAACTATAGGAGTTATGTGTTATCTTATGGACACGTCTTTTCTCTCTTTGAACTTAGCGAAAGAATAGAGCTTCTTCTCTTTCTGTCAGGTATAATAGATTTCCTACCAATGCTGCCTTCCTTTGTTATCAGGGAAAGTATTTTGTTTTCACTGTTTCACTGGACCAGTGCACCTGAACAAGGTATGTTAGTATTCAATAAAGCAATCGATATAGGTGGCCTTCTTCAAACATAATTTGTTGAGTGTGCTAGACTGATGTCATTGTCCAGGTTGTTTCTTTTAAGGCAGAAAACACATCAATACTGCCCCAAAGTGCCTCCCACCCCCACCCACCCCAATCCTCTTTAGTTGATACTCAAATGAATATTTCCATGTTGTAGATTATGCTCATCAGTGCCTTAAAAAGCTTGGGGAATTGACATACAAACTCATTTTCTTGATTTCAACTTTAGATCTTACATTCTACTGGCTGACACCAGCATAGAATGTGTTTGGTGCTGTAAATGATTTACTGATGGTAGATTTGCAGTTGCGCTCGCAATTCAATATGCAATGCCTCTGATTAAGTTCTATATACTTGGAATGCCAGTTCAAACACATTTTCTTAATCATATATGATTTTCTTAATCATATTTAAGAAATAAATGTTATGCATTAGATTAGTTGAACAAACATGGAGGCAGTAACGTGTTGAAATTTATAGAATCAAGTAGCAGTCCCCTCAAACAATATTTCACTCAAAAGCATTATGTTAATCTAATGACTTGAGTACTACATTCAAAAGCTTGTAAGGGGCTGTGGAGGTGAGCACTATGATTTAAAGATGGAAGCAGGACATCCACTTAAACCAGTGTGCGTATGACACAATAACTGAAGGGACACACCATTTTATTCCATTTTAGAAATCATAGATATATGCAATGCCATCTTAAAATGTGTTTACTAAAATAAATTGTATGTAACTTCTTCTCTCAGGGCAAATACAATGCTGAGTCTACAACCCCTAGCTGTTGCTAAATAACAAGTATAATAATACAAAAAAAGGATACATTAGTGAGCCAGTCATACTACTTATAAAATAGTGTTTGATGATTTTATTCTGATGTTACTACATCTGGCACTGTATTTTGTTTTGGTAGCAAAAAAAGAAGGTATGATTGGTCTCCTGGAATGTTAACTTAGAAACCGTGGCTAGTTTTGCAAATGTTTTTAATGTTTTTTTTACATTTTTTGTCTTAAAAATAAAAAAGTTACTATCAAAGACTGATGCTGTCAAGTTTCTTTGGATTGAACATCTTTATATGAAAAATGATGGTATGATTAATTAGGGTTATGGCATTGCCTGGGTCTCTTGTTAAAGGTTTTCCCAATATGTTTTTGTGCCATCTTTCTAGTGTTGATATCTCTTACCTGTAAATATATTTTTTTCCAGTAAGCTGCGAGAGTGGAGATTTGCCATTGCTTGACAGTATATATACCTGTCAAGTATCCCATATTGGCCACGATTTCCCATATTTTAGCGCCCGTTCCTCCCTTTTCCTGCCACCGTCCCATATTTTGGACGGCGGGGATGCGTGCCCATTGCAAAGGGGTTCTGCGTATGCACAAAGGGTTCTGCGCATGCGCAAATGGGTTACTGAGCACGCGGTTATTTCCCGTATTTTCTGGAGCCGTGCTTGACGGTATGAATCGATAGAACTGAATGACTAAAAATCCCCAATTCAACTACTAGTGGTTAAGACGCTGAACTTGTTGACTGGAAGTTCGGAGTTCGATTCCCAGGTACTAAATGATGGAGTGAGCTCCCATCTGTCGCAGCTCCTGCCAACCTAGCAGTTCAAAAGAAATTGCAAGTAGATAAATAGAAGCCTTGATACTGGGAAAGGTCGAGGGCAAAAGAAGGGAGGGGGGTGACAGAGAATTAGGCTAGATGGCGTTGTTGACGCAATGGGCACAAAGCTGGGCGGGCTGAGGAGGATGGTGGAGGATAGGGGGTGCCTGGCATGCGGTGGTCCATGGGGTCGCAAAGGTTCGAAACTGACAGTGCGACTGAACAACAACAAATCGGGACCACTTTGGTGGAAAGGTAAACAACAGCATTCCGTGCCCTCTGGTGTCTTGGCATGCCTGCCACATGTCCACGGAAATGTTTGCAGACGCAGAGAGCGCTGGCTCTGGTGGTTATAAACAGGTGAGCACTGAACACTAGAGTCGGATTCATTCGCTGGCTTTCGAGCAAGGCAGGGCGACCTTACTATAGCTTTGTTGGGGCGGGAACGGGAGCCACGGGGGCGCGACGACGCAGGAAGTAGGAGATCGGTCTCGCCCACTTGCGGGCCATGGCGGACCGGACGGAGACAGAGGCGCGCCCGGAGGAGGAGGAAACGTGGCGCAACTGGGAGCGGTAATAACGCTCAACTCGGGACGGGGGGAAAGCGGGACCCACTTCGGGGTTTCTTCCTGCTACCGCCGCCTCCGAGGGAGGAGGAGACCCTGGGGCTTGCCTATTTTTCCCTTTCTTTCTGCCGACGTTGCAGCGCTAAGATTCCGGCGCTGATTCAGGAGCGAAGTGGGGCTTGGTCGGGAAATAACTCCCCATTGAAACGAGGGTGGGGGATATAAGCCCAAGCGGACGCGTATCTGTAGTTGCCCTTTGGCAACTTCGGCTACAATGGGATCGTAGGTACACACGCTTGCCGCGCTTACTGTAAGGCTATGATTCCACTCACGTGTGTATTCAGGTCCTTCCTGGAGCGGGTGCAACCTCAACTTCCGGCTCCCTTTCATCTGACAGATCAGAGAGTAAACAAAACACGTTGTGGCATTTTTCCCCCCTCTCCATCTGACACTGCCTCTCCCGATCAAGTTCTGAATGTCCTCCTCTGTCCTGCCTTTTTTTTTTTTTACCCCTTCCCACGGGGCTGTTGCCGCTTAAGGATTGGGAGTTTGTTGTAGCTGTCACTTACTTGCCCTCGAGTTGCCTCGGAGCAATCTGCAAAATAGCCTCCCCCCAAAAATAAATTTATTTATTTATTTATTTATTTATTTATTTATTTATTTATTTATTTATTTCACGCTTATATACCGCCCACTCAGGTACAACCCAACTCAGGGCGGTTTACATAGCAGACAGTAAATACATAAATAAAAATAAAATAAAACAGCCCTGCTCGGTTCTTGTAAACGCAGCGCTTCCTTTAGTTTAGGCGGAGAAGTCAGTCCATCTCCTGTTTTGGTCTTCCTCTTTTTCTCCTACTTCCCGTCTTTTCACCCCAGCATTGTCGGGACTGCGGTGGCTCAGTGGTTAAGAAGCTCGCCTGGAAGGCTGGCAAGTCGGCAGTTTGAGACCCAGGTGCTGCATGACGGATTGAGCTCCCGCCTGTCTCCCAGCTCTTGGGGGACATGAAAGGAGCGTTCCCTGAGTGGAGTTTCTTCCACAAAAATCCTTTCAGCTCAGAACAATTTCTAACACAAAATTATTATTGCTATTGTCTTTATTATTATTGAAATTATTATTGCTATTGTCTAGATGGGGAAGAAGTAGAAGCAGTGACAGATTTCACTTTCTTAGGATCTAAGATCACGGCAGATGGCGACCGCAGCCATGAAATAAAAAGGTGACTGATTCTTGGGAGACAAACTATGAGAAACCTGGGGAACATAGTGAAAAGCAGAGACATCACATTGCAAACAAAAATTAGAATAGTCAAAGCAATGGTATTCCTGGTGGTAATGTATGGTTGTGAGAGCTGGACCATTAGGAAAGCTGAGCGCAGAAGAATAGATGCCTTTGAAATGTGGTGTTGGAGGAGAGTTTAGAGAGTCCCCTGGACAGCAAGGAGAACAAATAGGTCGATCTTAGAAGAAATCAACCCTGACTGCTCCTTAGAAGGTCAAATAGTAAAGATGAAGCTAAAGTACTGAAGGGAGGATTCACTTGAGAAGGCCTTGATACTGGGAAAGGTGGAGGCAAAAGAAGAAGGGGGAGGCCAAAGATGAGATGGCTAGATGGTATTGTAGACTCAATGGGCACAGAACTGGGAAGGCTGAGGAGGATGGTGGAGGACAGAGGCACCTGGAGAACAATGGTCCATAGGGTCGCAAAGGGTCGGAGTCGACTGTGCGACTGAACAACAACAAATTGTCTTTTCCAAACGGTCTCGCCATCTCATGATGTGCCCAAAGCATACCTGTCAAGTTTCGGGAAATTTCTGTCAAATAAGGAAACTGGGCAGGTATGCTTATCCTGTGCTGGCCTCCAGTCTAACTCGAGTCTAATTGCAGTCTAACTAATCCGGGATGACGGCAGGAAAGAGTGTAAAATACGGGGGGTTGACAGAAATTTCCCTAAACTTGACAGGTATGGGCCAAAGTAGGACAGCCTCAGTTTTCATCAGTTTTGCCTCCAGAGACAGTTCTGAGTGTTCTCAAGCTTCACAATTCATCCCCCGGCTCCTCTTGCCTCAAGAAAGGTGGTGGTGTTGCAGCAGCCAAGTGATCAAACCCATGTTTACTCAGAAGCAAAAACCAGCGAGCAAGGCACCTGCTTTTCCATACAGACAGTCATGGTTAAAGTGTTGGTTTTTTGCCGATTGAGGGAAGCTGAGTTAAAATTCCTGCTAGGCTGTAAATAGCATTTGGGCTAGCCACAGCCTGACCTACCTCATAGTAGTTAAAGAGGATGAGGTTGTTGTTTTTTTTGGGGGGGGGCAGCCATATAGGCTTGCTAGAGGAGAGGTGGGATACAAATGCAAAGGAGAACTAAATAAATAAATGAGGAAGGGCAGGCCCAAGACATTGTCTTGCCTAGAAATGAAAGGTAGATTCTCCGTTCCCCCCAACCCATGCCAAAGTACATAGTACTCAAAGTCATTTTGGGCATAAGAGGCAGAAGATCCCACAAACTCATCTCCTGATCTTTGGCAGTAAAGATGCAAGAATAACAATTTGTGGCAGCACATTAGCAATAGCAATTACACTTTTATACCACTCCATAGCACTGCAGTGGCTCAAGTGGTTAAGATGCTGGCTGGGAGGCAGAAGGTCAGCAGTTCAAAACCTGAGTACTGCATGACGGAATGAGCACCCGTCTCTGTCCCAGCTCCTGCCAACCTAGCAGTTTGAAAACAAGAAATTGCAAGTAGATAAACAGGTACCACTTTGGAGGGAAGGTAAACTATTCAGTGCACTTCAGTGTCTAGTCATGCCTGCCACATGACCACGGAAACATCTGCAAACACAGGCAGCACTGGCTCTTCAGCTATAAACAGAGATAAACACTAGAGTTGGATACGACTGGCTTTCGAGCAAGAGTGACCTTTACCTTTACCTAGAACTTAGTACACTCTCAGGGCAGTTCACAAGTTAATTAGCATTTAGCCCCCAACATGCTGAGTATTCGTTTTACTGACCTCAGAAGGCTGGAAGGCCGAGTCAACCTTGATCCCTGTCAGGACTGAAGTCACAATGTTTTGGCTGCAGTACAGCCGTTTAACCAGCACTGCCAGGGCTCTTATCATTTAACACATTAACTAAGTTAACAATCTGCTGCCTGAAGGCAGTACTGTACCTTCCTGGCAGGGCTGGCTGTGCATTGGGCCCCAAGCCTGCTTAGGGTTTCAGCATCAACTTAAATTCCCTGCACTATAAACAGTCTGCTTCTGTAGCACAAGTCTACACATGTCCCTGCAGAAGTAAGTGCAGTACCGTTAACTTCAGTGGATCTTGCCACAAGGGAAATGAAGGCAGAATTGCTCTGCTCATGTCACAGGCTGTACTTTGTAACTTGTTTTTCATCTCACATTTTTACCAAAAATTTAACATTGCTATTCTTGGACCATTGTATATAGATGTGGCATAAGCTATTCAGGTTATCTAAAAGCAAAAACAGGCTTGTGAAATGAGTGGCCTCTCCAACGTTTGATCAGAATGAATGAAGTTTGAAAAGGTTTGAAAATCACAGGGATTCATAGTGGGAAGAATGGCTTTATGTTGAAAAGCAATGTGGTTTTTCTGCAAATGTTTTGTTCTGTTGTATATTTTATTATACCTTGAATAAAATGGGAAACAACATAAAGCAAACAATCATTCCTCCCTCCACCACCCTAACATGTTTCCTTTTGCAATATTCTTACTTCATTTTGAAAGATACGTTCTTGTATTTATGGAAAGTAAACAACTAGTGAAAAAACAGCATGATTTAATTTATAAGCTTTCTGGCCTTCCAAAATCTGATATGTATTAGTCTGGAGAGAGATCTTGGGATTTTGAAAGAAAAAGTTAAGATTTTTATCAAAATGTTGTATGGTTTTTCTACTTATTGAAGAGTCTATATTTGTCTTATATGTTAAAAGAGTACAGTATAATGGTTTAGAATTTTTATTGACTCAAATATCTGTATTCTTCTATTTGTTTTTTAAACTTATAAAAATTATTTTTAAAAAAGAAAAACTTAAATGCAGTACAGGAGTGTAATATTTTTACTGTTAGCTCACATGTACAAATCTTGACCCAGTCTTATGTCTAGTTAAAACAGACTGTGGAGGTTTGTGAAGAAACCAGGGCCGTAGCCAGGATTCTAGATGTGGGTGGGCAAATATTTTCTCAGAATGGGCACCCTGGCCACCCCCTGGCTACAGCCCTGGAAGAAACCTGCTCACTATGGGCAGTGGTGAGATGAATGTTTATATTTTGAGCAAGTTTGCTTCTGTCTATCACATTGCCCCTAACGGGAAAAAAGCCCTGTAGTTTCTCTCTAACCTTTAGCCTTTGGGAATTAGAAGTGATTCTACCTAATTTTGTTCCGTTCTGTAGTGAGCAAGCTGACATGAAGCCAAATGTGATTGAAGAAGACACGCAGGAATGGCAGAGGAGCCCCTCCTTTGCTGGACTGGAAAGAGTTGGAGGAGTGGATATGTCTTATGTCAAAGGAGATGATTCACGTGCCTGTGCTTCCCTGGTGGTGCTTAGCTACCCTGACCTCGAGGTAACAGCTGCAGAATGGGGGGCGTTTTCTCTGGGAAAGCATTGATGGCAAAAACATGGAATCTTTGAGCAGTGATGGATTAGCATCAAAAGGAAAATATGAGCTAAACACATCAACAACTTCACTTGCTGCCCAGATCAGTTGTTTTCAGACTTTGGCAATCCAGTTGATTAGGACTTCAGTGGTCAGTATCCTGACTCCAGGCCACCTTGTCATGGGGCTTAACAGGAACTGAAGTCTTAAAGAGATCTTTTGCATTTTTTTAATTTTAATTTTTACTTTTTTCTGATTCAAAAAAGGTATGACCCAATGTAGACTAATAATGAGAGTAGATGTAGAATAGGGAATAGGGTATTAGTCTACAATTCAGGAGACCAAGCTTTGAATCATTGCTTGGCCATGGAAACTCACTAGGTGTGGCAATGGTAAAAGCCACTTCTGAAATATCCCACTAGGATTGCCGTAAACTGGAATTAGCTTGATGACACATGCCAAGACTAGTGATGACAACAACAGTCATAACAACATTCTCAACTATTCTTAAAGCTAAACCGCTATCATCCCCAGACTTTCCCCTCTCTATTGGATTCCTGAATGCTTTCTGAACAAAGCGAACTGGCCGACCTTGCTATGTCTGGAGGCGTTTCTTTTTTATTTAACATCATGCCAATGAATGTAACTTTTGTAGGGCATTCAGAAAAATCAAAGCTGAAAGGTTTCAGAAGTTGGAAAAATGGTGGGTTTCTTATACTGCTGTAGTTGCTGAAAAACAGAAAATATGGCCTGTTGTATGCTATATTTGGGCAATCAAAAACATGTCTGACCTTGGGAAGGTGGTGGTCCCAGCCCAACCCCCCCCCCCCCGACTATTTACAGAATGTCAAGGTTGATGGGACAATTTGAGCTGGCATGAATTCAGCTTCTTTTCCACCTTGAGACTTGCTGGCTGGGGAAGCTCTCAAAGAACATATTGGCAAACCAAAGGAAAATGTGATGCTTCCTCAGGCATAGCCTCGATGGCTTTGCAAATGTAGCTCCCTCTGCCTGGGATAGAAGGTATCTTCTGTAAAAACCACCATCTGTTTTGCATCTTCCCTCCATGTCAGGTGCTGTATGAAGACTGCTGCATGGTGGCAGTGGATACCCCTTATGTGGCAGGTTTCCTAGCCTTCAGAGAAGTCCCTTTTCTGGTGGAAGCCCTGCAGCGGCTGGAGGAGCGGCACCCCCATCATAAGCCTCAGGTGTGGAATCTTCCCTTTACAGAAGAACATAAGAGGGTCAGCAGTTGGTCCAGTATCTCAGGGATCCAGAGCTTAGAAGCAGCACATATTTCTTAACTATTCTGTAACTATTCTGGAATTGAATTTTTTGGAATAGTAGCTGTGTTAGTCTGTGTTTCAAGCATGTTTGTTGTTCAGTTGCACAGTCGAGTCCGACCCTTTGTGACCCCATGGACCACCGCATGCCAGGCTCCTCTGTCATTTGCCATCCTCCGCAGGCCAGGCAGATCTACACCTACCTTGTCAACAATACCATCCAGCCACCTCATCCTCTGCCGCCCCTTCTCCTTTTGCCTTCTATCTTTCCTAGCATCAAGGCCTTCTCAAGTGAGTCCTCTCTTCTCATTTGGTGGCTAAAGTGCTTGAGCTTCAGCTTCAATATTTGTCCTTCCAGTGAGCAGTCATAGTTGATTTCCTTCAGGATCGACTGGTTTGATCTTCTTGCAGTCCAGGGGGCTCTCAAGAGTCTCTTCCAGCACCACAATTCAAAGGCATTTTTTCTTCTGCACTCAGCCTTCCTTATGGTCCAGTTCTCACAGTCATGGTTACTACTGGGAAGACCATTGCTTTGACTAGGTGGACTTTTGTTGGCAGGGTGATGTCTCTACTTATTATTATGCTGCCTACGTTTCAGGCATATCCGAGAATAAACAAAACAAAAATGCTGTAGCAGAGATCATCTGCCATTACCAATTGTATGAAGCCACAATGATTTGTATGCTTATCTGTTATGCTAACCAATCACTGTGTACCTCTGTACCTGATGTGTATAAATCGATGTCATGAAGCCTCACTCCCATGTCTGATGAAGTGACTTGATCAATGAAAGTTCACATTGAAATATAACAGTTAGTCTTTTAAATGCTACAGTGTTTTTGGTTTTGTTTGGTTTATTGTCTGATATATTCTGGGAGTAAGAGTCCAAAGTTCAGCCAAGGATGGAGAACTTCTACCTCACACTTAAGAGATATATACATATATTCTCCTGGAGAATGTATCACAATGGTGATTCCCCCCCCCCACACACACACACACACAAAACAGGTAAGGCTATTTGCAACTGGAAGAAAGTTTGGTCTAGTCTAGTGAACAAGAACTCTGGCTTTTCCCTCATCTTAAAGACCTCATCTTAAAGAAATTGCAAATGGATCACTCCTTTGTCTGGTCCAAGAATGGGCTTAATGGCCTCCTGTGTCCCTCCTATAATTCTCATCTCTTTTGGCAGTGGGAAAAAGGAGAACAGTTTTTCATCTCCTTGTACGCGTGACTGCAGACATGAAAGAGAATACAAGCACAAATATTCTATCATCACAGAGGCCTGCTACAATATGTATCTGACTGATGTGCTTTTTTGTGATTTTCCTAGGTGCTTCTTGTCGATGGAAATGGCATTCTCCATCACAGAGGTAAGACTCCCTGTACAGTCTGTTGTCTAGTAACCAAGATCTTTTCATTACATCATGGCTTGACTTAAAATCCTGCTAGGAGCTCTAGGAATGAATGCTTGGAAAACCACTACATAACTTCTTATCTCAGAGGGTTCCAAAAGTGGGTCCCCAGGAGTTTTGAAATTTTTGAAATGGCAGCCATGTTAGCCTGTGCTTCAAGCATATCAGAGAGTAAACAAAAAAAAGACAAAAAACATTGTGGCATTTTGAAGACTAACTGCTGTATTTTAATGTTAGCTTTCGTAGATTAAGTCCACTTCATAGGACATAAGAGTGAGACTTCGTGTCTTGGTGCTTGGCTTAGGCCACTCACACAATAGATGCTAGGCCTGAAGGGTAAACTCATTAGCAAATGTATAATGTCACAATGTTTGTCTTGCATCCATAACCATTTGCAATTCAACAGAGCAAAAGCTGCACAACTAATCTGAAGCACAGGTATGGCTGCGGTGGCTCAGTGGTTAAGAAGCTCGCCGTGTTAGCGGGAAGGCCAGCAAGTCAGCAGTTTGAGACCCAATGCTGCATAACAGTTTGAGCACCTGTCTGTGTCCCAGTTCCTGCCAACCTAGCAGTTCAAAAGCAAGACATTGCAAGTAGATAAATAGGGGCCACTTCGGTTGGAATAGATCTTGAAGACATGAAAGGAGCATCATTCGGACATCCCCTGAGCAGTTTCTCCAGCAAAAATCCTTTCTCCCCAGAAGAATTTCTGACACTAAATTATTATTACCAGTTGTAAAAAAAATGATTTGTATACTTACCTGTTATGCTAACCATTCTACAGGTATACCTCTGTGCTTGATGTGTATAAATTGGTGTCATGAAGTCTCATTCATATGTCTGACGAAGTGGACTTGGTCCATGAAAGCTCATATTAAAATACAGCAATCTTTAAAGTGCCACAATGTTGTTGTCTTTTTGTTGTGTTTTGTTTACTCTCTGATATGTAGAAGGTTTTGGATTACAATTCCCAGTGGGGCTAAGAGTGGAGAGGGCTTCTGAGAGCTGTTCTCCAAGAACAGCCCCATTTGGAAACCCATATTGCCTTTTAAAAATGTTAGGTGGGGCTGTTGGGCAAGATGCCCCTTGGCGGGTGGCTCCTTCTGAGCAGACCAACTTCATTTTTGCAACTCCTTATTTATTTACCTTCCCCTTTTGGTCCTGGTTATGCTCCCACTTGAGAGCAGAGACACAAGACAAATGAGGCAGCTGTTCATCGCCTCCCGCCTTGAAGAGAACAGGTATACAGGCAGCATTTGGGAGAAGGATGAAAGAGCAGCAGCAAGAGCCCCAGTTGTGAACTGCTTACAGGGTTCTTAACAGGTCTTAACAGGTGCCAGGTGATACGAATGCCTGGCCCCAGCTCTGCCTCTTGCTTAGATACCTGAACCAGCATACTTCATCTTTCCTTTAGCAGCTAGGATGTCCTTGTAACCAGGTGCTTGATTGCCTCTTCTCAAACCAAGAACTGCCTTCTTCCTGTTCTCTTTCTTCTTGTCCTTGTTCTCTGTCTTCTTGTCCAGGGTTTGGCATGGCTTGTCACCTTGGCCTGCTGACAGATCTGCCTTGCATTGGTGTAGCAAAAAATCTCCTGCAGGTGGATGGTCTGGCCAGTAATGAGTTACACAAGGAACAAGTAAGTCCAGGATCAAAGATCTGATTTCATACTCTGAATCCTACTACAGCGGGGTTGGGAAGCTGTGGCTTGCCCCACTCTTGGCAGAAGATATTGAAGGAACTAGGGGGGAAAGGATGGTTTGCTTGCATTAGAATCACAAAGTGAATATCCCCGCCCCAGCAGTCTGATCTATTTTTAATGAGTACAGTTTATTGAGTAAGGTAGTGACCAACCTACCGTTCCCGCCAAGTATCAAGGAACCATGGCTGATTTTGTCTTTTTGGAATGTGTTTGTGTGTTATATATGTTAAAACATAGCTGCAAATGGAAAGGCATCCCTTCTTTCATGGAGTGGTACCCATACAAGTGAACTGCATCTAGGCCACTTCATTTACAGGCTCCTTATTCACAAGTCAGTAGTATAGAAACATAGACCTGAAGTGACAGTAGGAAAATGAGATTATTATTTTTTGAGTTGTGCAATTCCCAGCCTTTTCTCAGACAGGAGGTAAAGCAAGTGATCTTGAGTTGATTCAAGCATGGTCATCCACCCAGATTCATGTTTGCTGTAACCAGTCTCTTTTGTCAACCAGATCCAAGACCTGCAAGAAGGAGATGCTTTCCCTCTGCCGAGTAGTTCAGGGAAAATCTTGGGTATGGTAAGTACTGGGGTTGAAGAATAGGAATTAATGAGCTGCTGCCAAGGTTATCAGATTGCTAGGGATTTAGACCCTCATTGGTCTGCATCATGAATCTGGAAAGCCCCATTCTATATCTGTTTAGGAATTCACCTTGGTAATAGGTAGCTGGAATCCTGCTTGTTGAGGTGTAGCATATAATTAACAATAATAATAATTGTGTGCTTTTCAGGTCAGAGATTCTGATGTCTGATCACTGCCCCATGAGCGCTACAGAACTTTATAGACCTCTAGGGAAAAGTCAGAAGCCTGTGTTTGTCTCAGCTATGTTCCCTAGGCACACCAACACTTCACAGTTATGAAACAATGAAAAGGCTTAATATCATATTATAGCTTATGGCAGTGGTTCCCAACCTAAGGCCATTGGGCTGGATCCAGCCCATGGCACCATTTCATGTGGTCCCCCCCACCCCTCCAAGGGCATTTGAAAAACAAAATAGCATTGTGCAAAATGGCCGTACGACCATCAAAGCTGACTGAGAGAGCGTGGTCTGGCTTGAAAAGGTTGGGAACCCCTGGTTTGTGGGAGACAAGGCACAAATGCTTTAAAAATATATTGGGGGGGGGGGGAAAGGTTGGAGGTGTTGTAATGGTGTCAGACCGTCAAAAGGTCTTTCATTCAAAAATACCTTGATGACTGGTCGCTGCTTCCACTCTATGCTCTGCTCCACTGTCGCTATGATCTGGAATCGTTCCACTGCCCCTTCGTCTCTCTGTCGGTCTGTCGACCCGAATCCTGCGTCTCCTCTGACAACTGCCTTGCCCCCACCTGGCAGATGATAGGGAACCATGATGTGTCCAAAGCTGGATCTTGATGATTCCGGTGTAATTGGAGTCGATGACTCCCGGGATCACAAAGATCCCCTTTTTCCCAGCACTGCTCCGAGGCAAGACTATTCCCATGATGTTACGGGGCAGGGGTCCCTGATACTGGGAATTGACCAGATAGACTGCGCCTGGCAGGTCACAAGTGACGTCCTCCTGGCACACCAAATCTAGTCCTGCGCTGCCCTTGGTCGCTGCCTGTGCCTTGGAAACACTGGGTTTCAGAACGGATGTTGCTACTGGGATCCCTGCCCTGAGGCCGTCAGGGCAGGCATTGTTCCTATTTGAACCGGGGCTAGGGACACACCTGCTATTCGGTTTCCCGAATTGGGGCAATCACGTGCCCAATGGAAGCCGTTGTGGCACCTTGGACACTGGGTAGTTGGATCGGGTTGACATCCGGATGATCCGCCGCCCCCCTTATGTTAGGGCTGTTTCGACCTACAGTCTCTGATGTAGTGTCCCAGCTTGCCACACCGGTGGCAAGCACCCTTGACCCTGTTCTTGGTCCGGTTTCCCCCTTGCACCGCCGCTGCTAACAGACCCATTTTGTAAGAGTCTGTCCCAAGGTCAGCGCAAGCTCTGATCATGTGCGTGAGTGTCAGATCAGGATGATGACACTTTGCCTGCAAAACCTTGCAGCAATCAAGGTTGGCATTGTCCTTTGCCAGTTTCATCATGAGATCTTCCTGTGCCTCCTGATTGTCCACCTGCTTGCTAATTGCTTCTTCTAGCCTATTGATGAAATCCATGTAGGGCTCTTGCACACCCTGTTTGATGGTGGTGTAATTCTTAGCTCCCTTGCCGGAAGCTGGAACCTTGAGATATGCCCTGAAAGCAGTCTCAGAAGCCAGCTGGAGTGTAGCTGCCGGTAGGAGGGACTGCGCTGGGATGGACTCAAACTGACCCGAGCCATAAAGCTGCTCCGGGATCACTGCTCCGCCCATCTTAGCTGCTCTAGCCTGTGCTTCCATTCTGTACTCGCTATCCCACAAAAGGTACTGACTGGGGCTCAACATCATCCGCATGATGTTCTTCCAGTCATGAGGAATAAGTAAGGCGGATTCACAGAGCTGCCGGAACGTGCCCTTTGAGAATCTGCTTTGAAGACCTGTCTCTACGATGGCTTTGCGGATTTCCACAAGCAGCTTGTATGGAATTGGTGTGTAAACCGCTGTTTGATCGCCCATGAGGGCGTCCATTTCTAGGCGGACTGGGCATAGCTGTTGAAGCGCGGCCAACTCGTCGGCCGGTATCTCTCCTTTGCGTATTTCCTTCTCTACCATCAATTGAAAAGGAATTTGGTCGCTCGGGAAGCGCCTGCGCTTCCTGAATTTCCATCCCCTCCCACAGCTGCTGCAGGTGCCGCTGGAGGAGAGTCCTCCACGCCCCCTGTCTAAAGTGGATGATCGGGCAGAGATGTGTTGGGGCTGATGGTTCCTCGTACACTGGAAGTACCGGGGAAGTATCTCGGACTGGATTGGCTGCTGAAATTGCCTGTCTACACTTGCTCCAAGTTTCAATGATGTCAGCAGGTACCCTGGGCTCCTGCTTAAGGAAGTATCCTATCCCAAACTTCGGGTCCCATCGTGCCTGCTTCTGGGTAGAACAAACAATGCTCCCCCAGATGCTTCACTAGCACTGTCAGACACTGTCTACTGACACCGACGTGGTGCCGCCTGGCCAGGGCTTCTAGCTCACCGCAATGAGTCTCTTGCCTGACGGTCAAGTGCTTCCGCAAGTGTGCCCCCATTACCACCCGGCGGGGAATTCCCAGATGCCTTACACAACTCACGAGTTGATGCGATCACGGGACGAATCTGAGTGGTACGGCTGGGCAGGTGAAGCACAGGACGATGTCCCTCAGGTTTGGTGGATGGACGGGGATCACGGCCTCGGTTGCCACGCATCCGCTGCTGTGCCTTCTGCTGCTGTGGATCTGGGCTTTCCCCAGCTGTGGAATGCGTCCGTTCCCATGCGTGAGGTCTGCCGGTGTGTAAGCGCGCTGCCTCCCTCGAGACTGTGCCGAGTTCTGACCGGAGATGTGTTCCAGCCAGAATTGCTCTGCTACTCCTGAGTAGACACATCACGGGCCACCATCTGTTGTAATGGTCCGCGGGAGTCATGGTGCTGAGCTCAAGGAAGGCACGTGAGACTGAAATATGATGGAAAAGGCCAGCCCCAATACCCCAGGGTGGTCTGTATTTATTGACTACAATCGGGAGCCATCACGTATACCCCTCGTGCGACCCCCGTGACAGAAAGATGCTACATGGCACTTGGCTGGTTGGGTTGCACTTTCCAGCCTGCGTGCACAGGTTAGCCATAAGCATACTAATCAGTGGATTGTGGCGTGACTTATTGTTCCCACCGTATCAAGGTCCTGGGAGACTCCGTGTACCTATGCATAGCTATTTGGTCTAGCTGCGGTTGGTGTCTGCTCAGCCCTACACACGGACGTGAGCCAGACACCGTATGCTGTTTACGAGTCCTTGGGTCTCTTACTTCCTGACATTTGTCCTACTGCTGTAAAGCCCCCAGCCAAGGAAAACATGGAGTCGCTAATGCTCCCTACTGCTATTAGCCCGTACTTAATTTCCTTTCCGGTAAAGTCCGGTTGGTCTTCAAGGTGGTGTTCTCACCGAAAGAACCCATCGGGAAAGGTTGCTGTCCAATTAGCGACCCGGGCAAACCACATGGAGGCAAGTGCATATGTCAGAATTTACTCCAATATACAGGAGCATGAAAGGACAGAAATACAGAGAAAGAGAGAGAGAGAGAGCATAAATAGAAATTCATTCTTGAAACTTTTGAAATTGACTGGCCTGCCATAAAATGTTAGCACCAGAAACTTAAGTGCTTAAAAAGTATAATAAAATACTAAAAAAAGAAGAAGAAAAAAGACTGTTTAACTTACACTTTCAAAATGCAGGAGTTTACAGCCTAAAGAGACACAATGGAAAAGCAGCAAATACAGTTCTTAAAATATCAAAGTTCTTAAAAGTAAGACTATATGAAGTAAATGGGGATTGCAGTGGCTCAAGTGGTTAAGATGCTGACTGGGAGGTGGAAGGTCAGCAGTTCAAGACCCGAGTACTGCATGATGGAATGAGCACCCGTCTCTGTCCCAGCTCCTGCCAACCTAGCAGTTTGAAAACAAGAAATTGCAAGTAGATAAATAGGGACCACTTTGGAGGGAATGTAACAGTGTTCCGTGCGCTCCGGTGTCTAGTCATGCCTGCCACATGACCACGGAAACATCTGCAGAAGCAGACAGCACTGGCTCTTTGGCTTTGAAACAGAGATGAGCACTAAATCCTAGAGTCAGATATGACTGGCTTTCGAGAAAGGGAAACCTTTACCGTTACCTTTACCTATCTTTGAAAATATAGCAATGATTTGGAAGTGAAACCTGTTTTTCAGTTAACAAAACTACATGGTAGCAATCTTTACAGTTTATAGCAATAGCAATTACACTTATATAACGCCTCATAGTGCTTAGTGTACTCTCTGGGCAGTTCACAAATTAATTAGCATTTTGCCCCCAACATGATGAGTACTTGTTTTAATGACCTTGGACGGATGGAAGGCTGAGTCAACCTTCATCCCCGTCATGATCAAACTCACAATATTTTGGCAGCAGTACAACAGTTTAACCTCTGCACCACCACTGCCTGTATACCTGCTCTCTTCAAGGCGGGAGGCGATGAACCAGGTTTATTTATTTATTTTATTTTTTAGTTATATTCAAATTTATATGCTGCCCAATCAGGTAAACCCGACTGGGCGGCTCACAACAAGTTAAAACACACATAAAACAGCACAACCAATTAAAACCAATTAAAACCCAACATACCCACCCACCTACCCCATTCCTCTTAAAACCCACATAAACCCACATTAAAAAAACACCCCTCTTCTCCACAAAGGCTAGCTTCCAAATTCTCCAGGATTCTTCATGAGGCAAAGGTGATATAAAACTTGGATTTGAAGCAGAAAGTCCAAAAACTGGGCCAGGCATGATGCTCATGGCTTTTGCTGTCAGACAGGAGTTTTAGATTCTAGATGAGTCTAAAGATGACAAAGACACCATCTAATGGGTTCTCTGCTTCCCTGGAGATGAAAGCTAGTCTTGCTTTTCCACAGCTCTGCCAGCTGCCTTGGGTGAGTCTACAGAGCTCTGGGGTCAGCCTGGGGCAAAAAAAATGTGAGGCACATCTCAGTTTCAACAAGCTAGAAGAATGGATGTAGGTATCATGCTAGGTTTAAAAGCTGGCATTTAATTGAATGACCTTAGCAGCCAGTACATTATTTAATTTAATGAGATTAGCAGTTAGTACTTTTTTCCAGCAAAAAAAGTCATTATATTTTCATTACAGTATCACAAAATTAATACATATATGTCAGTGTGATAATAGAAAGCAAGAGTAGGGTTTGCAGATCAAATTTAGGAACTTCTTCTGTATCTACTGTAGGCCAGGCGTGAAACTGCCAAAATGAAGGCACCTCTTTATTTATTTTTGTAATTCTTTTCACGCAATCTAGTGTGAGAAAGAGTAGCCGGCAACACAAGGTTGCCATTACCAGGGCACACCCGATCGTGGTTCAAAAAATACCACAATCTTCTGCGAAGCTCTTTAGATGCAGATGTGTGATAGAGAAAGCCTGTTCTTTGAAGCACTAAGGAAGCTGAACAATCGCAGGAGGACTCTGAAATGTCTCCTCCATCTATGCGTATGGCTATATTGATTCTTAAAGATGGTCTCTCCAAGTCCAGAAAGCGATAATAGATACAGAAACTGTGTTCATATTTTAGTACTGAACTCCTGTGACTCTGTTTTTGTCATGATCCACAGCTTTGACATGAATGTTAACATTTTGTTTCAATGCTCATTCAGTCTTCTGTTACTTTTGATAACTTTGGAGTGGGAGAGTAAGATAATAATTGGAAAACGTTCCTTGTTACATCAATGAAGTAAAATAATTCTCTTCCTGCTGATTGCATTATGCTTGTTAGAAACATGTTAGCCCTGAAGTACTTAGTTTCAGCTAATTTTCCCATTTGTAACTCAGGGAAAACACACTGTCCGAGGATGTTCTTGTAGAAGCAATCACTAATGACCCCAGCAATGCTTGGGCACCATCTCCTCCTAATATAGAGGTGCACTAACTACGGCCCGGGGACTGGATCTAGCCCTCAATGCCAGTTCATCCGGCCTGCAAAGCCCTCGTCGCTCCTGGAAGTGACGAGGGCTTTTTGGCCGAATGAATTGGTATTGGGGGCTGGATCTGGCCCCCAGGCCATAGTGACTGGCTCCCTGAAACATGTGACCAGCCCACAGCCCAAAAAGTTTGGGCACCCCTGTCCTAGTATGTTGTCATGTGTGCCTAGAAAAGGATGGTCTTACCTACCTCCTTTGGTTTTGTTCTTTCCACTTTAAAATGAAGCCTCCTCTCTGGTGCTTAGCTAAGCATGCCTTCCCTTCTCCTGCAATCATAATTGCAGAATACTGAATTAATGAGTTTGTAGAGCACAGATCAGTGACATTTTAACCTCTTGAGTAAATGACAAACAGGTGTGTGTGTGCATATACAGACTTGTGATATTGCTATCTTGTAGAACAGGGGCTCCCAACCTTTTTACCCTGTGGGTCTGACCATGCCCCTCCAAACAGCTCAGCGGGCCTCATCCCCTGGAAGCAGAATTGGGCACATTTATGACCGCCACAAATACGTCCACTTCTGCATTTATGACAGCCATGGGCACATTTACAATGCTTTATGGCTGATGTAAACACTTCTGCTTCCACTTCCGGCTGTGGCAGCGACGGGCCGGATGAAATGGTGCTGTGGGCCAGGTCCGTCCTGCGAGCTGTAGGTTGGTAACATCCGTGCTGTAGACAGTAGCTCAGGAAAAGCCATCCTCCTCTCATTTTTAGTCAGTGTTTGACTTTGAAGTGAAGCTGGTCACCATGACAGTCCACAATAACCATCACCACCCCCACCCCACACCACCCCCTGAAGAGCTGTGGAAAAACTGTATGCCAGTTCTAAGCAGCACATCCAATCTTTTGTCAGTTGCCGGTTCAAAAGCAATGCATTCCCCATCCAGGCTAAAATACTGTATCTCAAAAATAATTTGCCTTATAAGAGAAATAGTTTACAGCAAAACTCCCCAAGCTCACTCCCAGCTTCTCTGAGAACAGCAGCTAAACTTGGAGGAAACAGGGACCTCATAATTCCACCTCATCAAAAAGTCTTGGCACCACTACACTGTTGCTTACATTTGTGCCTGCTTGTTCCTGTTTGCCGTGTAGTCCCACAACTTACCTTATCTTTGTTTCTTGCCTGGACAGGCCTTGCGCAGCTGTGCCAAGAGCAGCAAACCTGTCTACATCTCTGTGGGCCACAAGATGAGCCTTCCGTCAGCTGTGCGCCTGGTCCGCTCCTGCTGCAAGTATCGGATACCTGAGCCCATCCGCCAGGTGAGAGCAGCTCCTGTCCTTTTGTAGAATTAGGTAGAAGCTGCCCTGGATCCCCATTCAGTTCTAAGGAGGAACTGGATGACCACCAGACCAGAAGGAATTCATAGCTGGGTCACTCTGAGCTTCATCCAGCCCACAATAATATTTCCAGTAGTGTTCAGCCTGGAAGCCTCTGGGAAGTGACAAGCAAGGCTTTGTTCTCAGAATATAGTGTTCTGGGGTTACATCACCTCCTCCTCTGGAGGCTTCCATTTACATGTCTCGGCTAATAGCCAGTGTTAAATTTCCTTCTGTACATTTGCCTAACCCAGTGAGGGCGAACCTTTTAGAGACCAAGTGCCCAAACTGCAACCCAGAAAACACTTATTTATTGCAAAGTGCCAACACAACAACAGGGGAGAAAGAAAAAGCTCCCATTGGGCTGCTGGGTAGAGGGGCGGAGCAAACTCTGTGCTGAGGGGAGGGAAGAAGCGCTCCCATTGGGCTGCTGGGCAGAGGGGCAGGGTGAACTCTGTGTTGGGGTGACTGCATGGGTGCCCACAGGTGGCTTTGAGTGCCACCTCTGGCACATGTGCCATAAGTTTGCCATCACTGGCCTAACCTTTTCCCTTTCTTGAGCTTTGCTATTTCCCCGTGGTAATGAATTTCACAAGGAAGGGATACAAGGAGCAAGAAAGGTCCTTCATTTTGCCTATTTATTTATTTATTTGTTTGTTTGTTTATTTATTTATTTATTTATTTATTTATTTATTTATCATACTTCTATTGCTACCCAACTCGGCAATGTCTCTGGGCAGCTTACAGAGATAGACAATGTTAAAACCCACTGGAAACACATAAAACCCCATAAAAAAACGCACCCACACACATAAAACGAGAGCTTATACTAAAGAGCCTATACTAAAGACAGTGTCTAGCTCATGAAAGGCTTCCACGGTCTTTAGAGGAGAACCCAATTAGGTTCTAACCAGGGGTGGGGAACCTGCAACCTTGAGGGGAGCCTGGGCTTCTGGGAAATGAAGTCCAAGTACACTTGGAGGCCCAAGGCTGAGAAACTCTGGCCTAGTCTTCCAGATGTTCTGGACTTCAGTTCCCAGAAGACCAGGCTTCCCTCAAGGCCACAGGTCCCCCCACCCCTGGTCTAGAAGAAAGCCAGTGTGGTATAGCAGTGACAAAGTGCTGTTGTAGTACAGTCCAGACTCCCTCTCAAGTCATGAGATTCACTGGGAGCCTTTGGCCACTAATTCTCACTTAGCCTGATTTGCCTCATCGGGTTAGTGGCCAACTGACACGGTAAGGAGGAAAGCCTTGTTTGTCATGTTGAGCTGTTTGGAGGAAAATTGCATACAAAATGTACCTAGTAAAGGTAAAAGTCTCTCTTGCTTGAAAGCCAGTCGTATCCGGCTCTAGGGTTCACTGCTCATCTCTGTTTCATAGCCGAAGAGCCAGCGCTGTCTGCGTTTGCAGACATTTCTGTGGACATGTGGCAAGCATGACTAGACACCGGAGTGCATGGAACACTCCTTACCTTTCCACCTACCTCACTAATAAATGAGAGCTAGTGTGGTATAGTGGACAGAGGGCCACATTAGTACTCAAGCATAGAAACCCTTATGAAATTCATGTTAGTTGCAAGCAACTTGATGGCATGTTAACAATTACAGTTAATAAATTAGTAGAAGACACCTGTGGTTCTGACAAGAATACCAGAATAGACAGGACACAACTACAGGTTTCAAAGCCCTATTATTAAACTAATCTTACAGGGAGGAGTATGTGTATGTATGAATTGCCTGCGCTCTACATGGGGCTGCCCTTGACAACCATTCAGAGGCTGCAGCTGGTCCAGAATGCGGCTGCCCGAGTGGTGATGAGGTGTGGACGTTATGCCCATGCGTCACCACTACTTCGAGAGCTGCACTGGTTACCAGTGTGCCTCCGGGAGCAATTCAAGGTGCTGGTTTTGACTTTTAAAGTCCTACATGGTACTGGGCCAGGATACCTAAGAGACCACATCGCCCTGAGGACATCTGTCCATCCAACCAGAGCGGACTGGAGGGGGCTCTCTTATTGTTCCATCGGCTAGAGGGGCTTGCCTCTCTGGCACAAAGAGGAGGGCCTTCTCTGTGTCCGCACCGGCCCTCTGGAACCTCCTGCCAACAGAGTTACGTCTCCAGATGGAATTGCTGCCCTTCAGAAAAGAACTCAAAACCTGGCTGGCAAGTCAAGTATGAGGTGTAGGTGGAAGGGTTTAGTGTATGGGACCAAAGACACTAGGACAGCCGAAGAGCTGGCTCAACACAACTTTATTACATGCTGGTCAGAGGGGACATGAGGTAATGGCGGACGAACAGCTCAATATATACAGTGGCTATACATTTGAATGTGGCTCCTTGATAGCCTATTGGCTACAGGCTGCGTGACGTCATTGCAGGTCACGCCCTTCTTGTCCAGGTGAAGGTAGTGGCGGGAATCTTCCCGCGCTGTTGTTCTAGGTGAGTCTTGGACCAATGAGCTTGGACGCTCGCTATTGCCATCTAGTGGTCACTAGCTCGCGTCCTATTAAGGTTACAGTGATTCAGCTGGAGGTTACAATGTTACACATAGAAAAGGCTACATTGGATACACATGGATAGGTACATTGTTTAAAGGTACAGGCTTTAGGACACAACACCCCTCCCCCCTAGGATGAGACGAAGTCTCTTAGCCAAGATGGTTTATTGCACTTGCGTTTGGGCCGCGATGTGGGTTGGCCCATCCGGGGGCCGCTCCCGCTTCCTTGTTCCCTGGACCCTTGTCCTGTAATGGGAGAGGGAGACTTGTTAGCGGCTTGCTGCGGTTTTGCAGTTTTAGGGGAAAGGGTAGATTCCGTTGTGGTTGAACCGGGGGCACCAGGGGCTAACGTAAAACCCCTCTTCTCGCTTGGATGGGTGGGGGACCACTCCGAAAAACCCCCCCGGTTCTGAAAATCAAAATCAAACTCTGTTGGGGGATCCCGCGGGATATCTACGAGGACAAATTCCTTCTCCTCCCCCCTTGGTGGGGACTCTGGACCCCCCTCTCCTCCCCCTTGGGCTAAACGGGTGGGGGAGAACCCTAACGCTGAATTTGTATCCGTTTTTTCGGCGCCCTGATTTCCTGGGACCCGGCTCCGGAGCTGGTCCGCGTGCCGCCGCCAAAGTAGACCTGTGTTGGTCTCCACGCGGTACGACACGGGACCGGTTTGTTCCACGACCACCCCCGGCACCCAGGCTGGCCCCGCGCTGGCATAGTTTCTGCAATGTACCGGGGCACCCACGCCGAAACTCTTGGTGGCTTCTAACCCTATGTTCCTCCCCTTGTCCTCAACTCTCGTGGGATCTAGTCTAGTGAGTATGGTGGTCAGCTTCCTGCGCATTAAAAGCTCCGCAGGGGAGTAGCCTGACGCTAGCGGGGTCACCCTGTACCCTAGCAGAAACTGACACACTTGCAGGTTGAGGTCCCCGGGGCCCATGCGCCGCAGCGCGTCCTTCGTGGTGCGTACGAGGCGCTCCACTTGGCCATTGGTGGCCGGGTGGAAAGGGGCGGAGGTGATGTGCCGGATGGCGTTAATCTCAGTGAATGCCCTGAACTCAGCGGACGTGAAGCAGCTAGCGTTATCGCTAATTAGGGTGTCGGGTATGCCGAACGTGGAAAAAATTCTCCGCAAATGCTTAATTGTCACGGCCAAGGAGGTGCTCGTGACTGGGATGACCTCCAACCACTTGGAGAAGGCGTCCACAACAAGGAGAAACAGGGTTCCTCGGAACGGGCCCGCGAAGTCTATGTGTATCCGGGACCACGGCCCCTTAGCCGCGTCCCACTCCCTGTGGGGAAGACGGGCCTCCTCTGGTCTGGAGCATTGGCAACTCTCACAAGTGCCGACCATGTGCTCGATGTCGGCGTCTAACTGGGGCCACCAAAAGTAGCTTCGGGCCAGCGCTTTGGAGCGCACGATTCCGGGGTGGCTGACGTGCAGCAGTTTAAGCACCCGCGGTCGAAGGGATGTAGGGACCACCACCCGCTGCCCCCACAAGAGGCACCCCCTCTCTAGGGACAGTTCCAGCTTCTTCCTAAAAAATGGGGCGAATTCCTCTGCTGGGGAAGACGCCGGCCACCCTTTCTGTACCCAGGAGCAAACCGCCGCCAACGTCTTGTCCTTTCTTGTCGCTGTGGCAATGTCGGCGGGCACTACGGGGGGCGAATCCAGCACCTCTATCATGAGAACCTGATGGTCCCGCTCCCCCTTGCTCACCTGGCTGGGCGTCAGGGGGAGGGGGGACCTCGATAGAGCGTCCGCATGGCTGATCTCTTTCCCGGGCCGGTACACCAACGCATGCTGGTAGGCGTTGAGAAAAATGGCCCACCTAAGCATTCTTGGGGACAGGATCTGTGGCGTGGGCTTATCTGCGGTAAAAATGCCTAGTAGGGGCTTGTGGTCAGTCACGATGGTGAAGGGGCGGCCATACAGAAAATCGTGAAATTTTTTGGTCCCCGCAACTATCGCCAGCGCCTCCCTGTCTGTTTGGGCGTAGTTTCTCTCCGCTTGGGACAGGGACCTGGAGTAGAACGCTATTGGGGCCTCCCTCCCGTTTTCCAACACGTGGCATAACACTGCCCCCACCCCCACCGGGGATGCATCACAGATCAGTACCACCGGCCGTTTGGGGTCGAAATGGGTCAGAATGGCATCAGACGCCAGGAGTTGTTTCAGTTCCGTGAATGCCCTCTCCTGGTCATCGCCCCACATCCATGCCGCATCTTTCTTGAGCAACTTGTGAAGCGGCTCAGCCACCGCAGCCTTCCGTGGAAGGAAGGAGTGGTAGAAATTTAAGAGCCCTAGGAACGACTGCAACTCGGGCTTGGATATGGGGCGAGGGGCTTTCTTGATGGCGGCAACCTTGGATTTGGACGGTTTGATCCCCTCGGGTGTTACTCGGAACCCTAAGAACTCGACCTCCTTCGTGAAGAAGACGCATTTGTCTTTTCGCAACCTCAACCCCGCCCGTTCGAACGCCGCCAGGACCTTGTTTAGCCTTTTAGCCAACTCAACCTCACTCCCCCCCCGTTATCAATACGTCATCAAAATATGGTAAAACGCCGTCCAGCCCTTTGAGGAGGCGTTCCACGAGCGACTGGAAAATTCCAGGCGCCGAGTTCACGCCGAATTGGAGGCGCGTCACCTGGAACGCCCCCTTATGCGTGATTATGGTCTGTGCAGCAGCTGCGGCAGGGGTTACCATGAGTTGCTGATAGGCCTGTGCCAGGTCGAGCTTAGCGAAACACTTTCCCCCATGTAACCTGGCTAGCAAATGGCTGACCACCGGCACCGGGTACGCATTAGGGCGGATTGCCTTATTAATGGTGCACTTATAATCGGCGCAAATGCGAACCTCCCCATTGGCCTTCAATGCTGTGACAATTGGAGTTTCCCACTCCGCAGAATCGACAGGAACAAGAATCCCCTGGCCCACTAATTTGTCCAGTTCCGCCTCTATTTTGTCCTTGAGTGCAAAAGGCACCCTGCGCGGTTTAAGTCTGATTGGGCGGACCTCCGGGTCCAGGTCGAACGTTACTGGGGGTCCATTGAATTTCCCAAGTCCCTTCTTGAAGACTTTGGGGTGCGCGTCGCACACCTCCTGTATCGGGTCAGACCCAACGGCGTGCACCCCCCCAATGAACAGACCCAGGGGCTGAAACCATTGAGTCCCGAGGAGGCTGCAATTACCTCCCTTAAGAACGACTAGGGGGAGTTCCGCGGCGTGCCGCTTGTACTGAACCTGGAAATTCCCAACCCCCAACACCGGGATACTGTTCCCTTGCACGTCCCGAAGCGTGGACCTCAACGCTTTGAGCTTGGGCCGTACGCGGGGGGCAATTCTCAAAACCTCCCTCTGGGAAATAATGGAGTAAGAGGAGCCAGAGTCAATCTCCATCCTAACAGGGGCCCCTTGCACCAGTACCTCAACAAAGTAACGGGGGTGTCCCATGGACACGCTGAAAACTGGGGCGTCGTCGTCGCTGTCGTCGGAGATGCGGCCCACGCCGTCCTGCTTCCTCGTGGGCCGGACGCCATCCTTTAGTCTCGTCGAGCGGTCTGGCCTCGTTGGGCGGTCGGGCGAGCTCCTCCGGTCCCTCGCTAGGCGGTCGGGCGAGCTCCTCCGGTCCTTTCGTCGTTGTCTGCAGACTTTGGCTATGTGCCCGCGTCGCCCGCAGTTGTGGCACTCGGCCTTTCTGAACGGGCACCTGGCACGGTCGTGAGCCGCCCCGCAGCCGTCGCAATGCCGGCCCTCCTTTCGGACCCTCCGGACGTCCTCGTTGTCGCTGCTTTCGGCGGACGATTTCGAAGTTCGCCGGGCTGCGTGCACCGAACTCTCTGCTTTGTCGGCCTTCGGCCGCCAGTCCTGGAGCTCTTGCACCCCTGCCTTCGTGGCTTCCGCAGCCTGTGCCGCTTTCAGGACCTCCTGCAACGTGGGGGGCGGCTCCTGATTCATTAGCGTGCGCTGAATCTCGGCGTCCTTCAGGCCGCATAGCACACAGTCCCTGAGGGTGACTTCCAAATTCTCCCATTTGCACGGGCCGGCAGCCAGGCGCAGGGCCGCTACGAAAGCGGCGACCGACTCATCAGGCGCTTGGACTCGCCTCCAAAACGCGCTCCGAGCGGGAAACATCGCTACCGAGGGCCGGAAATGGTCTCTCAGCACCGTCAGGAGCTCTTTTGCCTTGAATTCAGCCGCCTTCTTGGGTGCGATGAGGTCAATCAGTACTCTCTTTCCGTCGTGCCCGAGCATTCTGGTGAGGATGGCTCTCTTCTTTGCCTCGTCCGTCACCTCGAACTCCACCAGCGCACCTTGGAAGTCCATTTCGAAGAGTTCCCAATCTTGCGGTTTCTTGATGTCGAAACCGGCGTATGTCTTGGTCCCGTGGGCAGCCATGATCCCACCTTCGTCGCCAATTTAGTGTATGGGACCAAAGACACCAGGACAGCCGAAGAGCTGGCTCAACACAACTTTATTACATGCTGGTCAGAGGGGACATGAGGTAATGGCGGACGAACAGCTCAATATATACAGTGGCTATACATTTGAATGTGGCTCCTTGATAGCCTATTGGCTACAGGCTGCGTGACGTCATTGCAGGTCACGCCCTTCTTGTCCAGGTGAAGGTAGTGGCGGGAATCTTCCCGCGCTGTTGTTCTAGGTGAGTCTTGGACCAATGAGCTTGGACGCTCGCTATTGCCATCTGGTGGTCACTAGCTCGCGTCCTATTAAGGTTACAGTGATTCAGCTGGAGGTTACAATGTTACACATAGAAAAGGCTACATTGGATACACATGGATAGGTACATTGTTTAAAGGTACAGGCTTTAGGACACAACAAAGGGTGACCTCCGTTGGGTGGCTAGTGTAGTAGAAACTCCTCCCCCCTTGGTCACCTCGGTCCCTGCACTCTATTTTTAGGGGGTGGGTAGTTTCAATCAGTTTTAACCATGCTGTTTTTATTTATGACTGTAAACCACCCTGAGTCGGCCTAGGCCGAGTGGGCGGTATAGAAGTTGAACTAATGAATGAATGAATGAATGAATGAATGAATGAATGAATGAATGAATGAATGAATGAATGAATGAATGAGGGTGCTCATTCATTTCTGGCATAGGAACCATGCCCTATCTATCTTTTCTCCCTTTTCAACACTGATTTCAAAGGGAATTGGAAGCATTTTGTCTCCTTTCTCATCTTTTTGGCACTGTGTATGCTGCAGTGGCTTAGTGGTTATGAGGTCAATGGTTTGAGCCTCTGAGTGCTGCACAATGAGTGAGCTCCAGTTCCTGTCCCGACTCTGGTTTAATCTCTCACAGTTAGCTGTGGCTACTCACCCTGGTCAGGAGTAAAGTCTACATTACCTGGCTCCTGAAAAAACAGGAATGTGCTGTGAATTGCCTGCCCTTGCCAAACTAAGACTCCTACTCCTCTTACTCTCAGTTGTTAGTGCATGGAAATTCATGATCAACAGCGATTCTACCGAGAGGCAACACAGCTGGCTTACTGGCTCATCGGTGCAGGAGCCCTGGTGCCTCAAATTGCTGCACCGACTGCAGCGGTGCTGATCGGAGTCTTTTCAGGATGCTGCAAAAGGCTGCGGAACTGCCAGTCGAGCTGTTGCCCAGTAGGTGGCAGCACTGGATCATTCTTTCTCTTGCCATAGCGCAGGATTCTGAAGGATTCTGAGCGATGCATTGGCAGGATGCTGGCAGGGAAGTTAGGCAGAGCAGCTCCCCCCCCCCTTCACAGGAGGTGCTCTACACCTGGAACCTAACTACCCCAAACTATATATGAGTCCTTGTCCAGTTGTTTATGTACTCACATCAGTGTCACTCTGAAGGCTGAACTAATTCTTGTTGTTGTTCAGTAGCACAGTCAATTTCGACCCTTTGCGACCCTATGGACCGTTGTCCTCCAGGCATCTCTGTCCTCCACCATCCCCCTCAGCCCTCCCAGCTCTGTGCCCATTGTGTCTACAATATCATCTACCCATCTCATCTTTGGCCACCCCCTTCTTCTTTTGCCCTCCACCTTTTCCAGCATCAAGGCCTTCTCCAGTGAATCCTCCCTTTTCATTTGATGTCCAAAGTACTTCATCTTCATCTTTATTATTTGACCTTCTAATGAGCAGTCAGGGTTGTTTTTCTCTAAGATTGACCTATTTGTTCTCCTCGCTATCCAGGGGACTCTCAAAACTCTCCTCTAACACCACATTTCAAATGTGTCTGTTCTTCTGCGTTCAGCTTTGCTAATGGTCCAGCTCTCACAACCATACTTTACCACCGGGAATACCATTGCTTTTACTATGTGAATTTTTGTTTGCAATGTGATGTCTCTGCTTTTCACTATGTTCCCTTATAGCATCCTACCTCTGTGTGCCATATGCTGTGTGCTTTAGTACTCTGAATCCCATTCTATTCCTCATTTCTAAGGATTCAGATCTTGGTGATGCCAGGCAAATATTCCTGGAGGAAGAGTTTAGGGCAGGGGTGCCCAAACTACGGCCTGTGGGCTGGATCTGGGCCACAGGGCCAAATCATCCACTCTTGCGGCTCCTGGAAGTGGAAGTAAAATGTGCCCCATATGCGCGAAACCGCTGCCGTAACTGCACCCGCAGCTGTTGTAAACGCATTTACGACCATACCTGTCAACCATCCCGGATTGGCTGGGATTTCACGGTTTTCGGCGCCGATTTGCGCCATTTCCCGCCCCGTGCTGCCGAAACCCCGGAATTTGGCAGCGGGGGAAAGGAGGTACTGTGCAGCCCTTCTGCGCAGGTCGCCTTCTACGCATGCATAGAAGGGTTTTATGCTTGTGTCGCCCCGTTCTACGCATGCGTAGAAGGCAACCTGCGCAGAACCGTTTGTGCAGGTCCCGTATTTTCCGGAGTCGCGGTTGACAGATATGTTTCGACAGCTGCGGGTGAATTTACGGCAGCATTTTGTGCATGCATGGGCGCGTTTTACTTCTGCTTCTCATGGGAGGAACCACATGACTGGCCTGCTGAACCATGTGACTGGCCCGTGGTCCCCAAAAGTTTATGCACCCCTGGTTTAGGGTGTGGTTTTTTTTTTTGTTTTTTTTGCTTCATTGTGACAATCCCGATCTACCCAGTCACAGAATAAAAGCAAAACAAAAGTAGCCTGGGAGGGACAAGAACTGGCCTTTCTATAGCCAGTGAGTAGCTACGAGGAGCTTTGACAGGCATCTTAGGAAAGAACTATTCCTAGCTGTTCAGTTTGCCATTTCTCTCATATTCTTCTACCCTTCCACACTGGTCGGGCCTTGATAAAATTAGCTTTTCCCTGCAATGCTCTAGTCATGCTAGTTCAGGAAGTAGCACTTCCAAGCACAGGGTTACTGAAGCAAATAATAACTCAATACTGACATTGCAGTTTGTGTAGGGGAGGGCTTCTGTCTTGATTTATGGCTCATACATACATGCATTTTCATCACCAGGGGAGGGAGAGAAAAAACAAATTCAGCCTGACAGAGAGTGGTTATCCATGCTGCCTCACATCACCTTGTGATATTTTTTTTAAAGAGGAAACACTTTGTGCTTCCAGTTGTGAATCACCAAGGGTTTGGTGATCCATCGGCATCCATGCATGCGTAAAGGGGTTCCCTGGTGAATGTTCTTCTAACTCAAGCTGAGGGGGAAATCACCTGCTCATTTGTGTCTTTCTGTTCCTCTGATATGCTGTGCCCTGGATTCCATAGCTCCTTAGAATTAGCAGGCTCCATTTACTGCCGTTCTGCTTGCTACCTAAGAGAAAAGTCTGCTGTATTATTATTATTATTATTATTATTATTATTATTATTATTATTATTATTATTATTATTATTATTATTATTATTATTATTATTATTATTATTATTATTATTATTATTATTATTATTATTATTATTAAGGAGCGAAAAGGCAAGCTTTATTAGTCACTTTCCAGGACAGAAATTTAAAGAAATTTTAAGAGCCTTAGTGGTACAGTGGTTAAAACTGCTGTACTGCAGCCAAAACATTGTGAATTTGATCCTGATGGGGGCCCTCAAAATTCTCCCTACCTTTCTGCTATGCCCAGCCCGATATACCCCAGTCTCTTCCCAAAATATTTTCCAGCACATCCTCTAGCTCCTAATGCCACTGCTGGTCAATGCCCAAAATAGATGTGATCTGTAGGGATTACTAAAGCAACATGATCCATCTTATTGATTAGCCTCTTGGTTTAATAAGCTGGGTTAAGCTGTCTCTTAGCACAGTGTTTAGAGGTGAGAAGTGGCAAGATTTTTTGCAGTCTAAGGGGACGCTTAATGATGCATCAGCTTGAGTTACTTCTGAGATTTTTTTTAATCCCCCCACCCACTTGCTCCTCCGTCCTCCCCATGAAAGTGAAATGAGTATAGCTCCTCTTTCTGCAAGTAATGCTTGGCCAGCTGAATGTGAGCATGGAGCATTCTGGATTTTAGTGAAACCCTCCTTGATTGCTTCGAAATTCCCTGATTATGAAACTGGTTGAGCCAACCAGGATTTAAATCTTCTGGTCATGATCAACCCCCTGTTTTGTCAGACCAGCAGAATTATTTGTCAGGGGAGTTTAAAAAACAACAACAGGGAACTGGTAGCTTGTAGAAATTTAGAATCCCTTTGACTGTGGCTGTCTGGGAATCCTGGGCTCCTCTGCGGAAAGAAAGGTAACATTCCCAACTTCGCAGCATGAGCCAGGTTTACATCAAGCCGGTTGGGGGTGGAGGGGGGGTAGGCTTTGCTGCTCATGTGCAGGCGAGGGATTATCATCCCTTGCAAGCCTTCTGTCTGGTAGCAGCACACAAGCCGCAGCAGGCACCTCTTAAAATCCTGGCTCAGGCCATGGTTTTATATTTCAGGGTCTGAAGCAGAGACGGGCAAAACGTGGCCTTTCTGATGATGGTGGATTACAAGTCCCTTCCTACCTGTCCATTGGCTCGTGTCAGCTGGGGCAGGTGGGAGTTGAAATCTGACAACATCTGGAGGGCTACTTGCTTTTCTTTTCTTTTCTTGGAGAGGTTTTGTTTCACGCCGAGTGGGACACAGAGGTCTCTTCTGAACCCAGGCAGGCTAGGTTCAGAATGGTGCGAAGGCTGCCACCACTTCATTAAAAACAACAACACAAAATTCCACAGCAGGGGATTCAAGTCAGACAGATCCTGAACCCATCACTCAATTTGGGCTTGTTCCAACATTCAGGGTTCCTTCTGTCGGGTAACCTGCTGCTGAAAGATACACCCAAAGGACACCTATTAAATATATTTTTCTCCAAGCAGCAGCAACCATTTTATCAGCTCACTGCAGCCCACAATACTTTGCAGGTTTTGCCCTGAAGGACTCGCGCTTTATGAGTCAATAGTGAGAGTCCGGTGGGCAAGGAGAGGCCAGTCGATGTCCCATTGTCTTCATGGTGATTGTATTTATTTAGGGAAATCTCTTTCTTCTGCAGAAGGAGTGTAGAAGAGAAACTGCCCAAGGTGGTCCTAATGTGCCACTTCTAGAACCAAGGAACCATTCGGAGGCTGAGAACATGGTTTGTGTGCAGAAATTTCCTAGGTGTATTCCCTGGTATTTTCAGTTAAAAAATGAGCCGCTTTAGTTTTGGGTGAATAGGCTGGTTGGACACCCACTACTAAATGACATAGTATTTAAATCACATAGCTTAGCTGCTCCTTTGTAACTCAAAAATACCCACAGGAGATTGAGACCTTTGTTGGAGGGTGGTGGTGGAAATGGTGCTTATAATAAGCTCTTTGTCCCCCTCCCCCCATTTTTTCTTCATCCATTTGCACTTGGAACTAGTATTGTTTAAAATGAATCTGCTGGGGAAAAATGAGCTATTTTCTATCAGTGTAAATTGCAGTTGCTGGGCCCACACATCTGCCTGGGATCATAGTGATAGACAAAAACATGAAGCTCACTTCTACTCCGTACTAAGGTTCCGATCCAGATTGGGTCTTTTCTGCGTACTTTTAAATTAAAAAGAAAAAGACCTGCATGCTAACTATATGTAGTTGGACCCATAATGCAATCTAGGATCAGGCCGCTCCCTGTGTACCAAAACACTTGTTCATTTACTTGATCTTGCTGTTTCATTCTGCAAAATGTTGTTCATCATCCTAGTTAGCTTTTAGAACCGTGATGGCAAACCTTGGCACTCCAGATGTTCTTGGACTCCAATTCCCAAAAGCCCCCGTGAATCCACGCGAATGGGTTTACTGCGATTCATCTGGCCCACGCCGCCCTCGTCGCTCCTGGAAGCGGAAGTACGGGCACGTTTTACTTCCACTTCCAGGAGCGATGAGGGCAGCATGGGCCGGATGAATCGCAGTAAACCCATTCGTGTGGATTCACGGGGGCTTCTGGGAATTGGAGTCCAAGAACATCTGGAGTGCCAAGGCTCACCATCACTGTTTTAGAGGATGAGGGTTACTATTTAAATATTGAACTATTTGGTTCAGGTCAAGAGGATGGTCTTGCCTTTGTATCCTTCTTATGGACTTCCAGTAGGCATCTGATGGGCCACTTTCAGAAACAGGATGCAGACCCAGGCAAGGCTCTAGTGTGCACCAGTAGAGCTCCTGTATTTTTATGAATTGGTGGAAAACTCATAGGTAGGAGTTAGTAAGTGAAATACATTTGCTTTCTCATCAATCCAGAAAATAGCCATGAGATGTAATCCTCAGTCTATCTTAGTGTTTCCCAACCTTTGGTTTTTGGACTTCAATTCTCAGAAGCCTAAGTCAATTCCCCAAAGCTCTGATCAACCAATGAACTGACTTAGGCTTCTGGGAATTGAAGTCCAAAACCCAAAGTTTGGGAAACACTGGATTGGCTTGTTTTCCTTTTTCTCACCTTTCCCAAGTGAGCTCAAGGCAGCATACACTGTTTTTTTCCCCCTACTCTAGCCTCACAACAACCTTGCAAAGGAGGTTAAGCTAAAAGATAATTGAGTAGCCAAAGGCTTCTCCATGAGCATCACAGCCACCTTGGGGAACCCAGAAAGATCCTCCTGGAAGATTATGGTATTTTTGAACTACAATCAGGCAACGGTCATCTTGTTCTGGCTAATCTTTCTCACACTAGGTCAGGTGAAAGGAACTATACAATGAACCCCCCAAACGTGGCTTCATTTTGGCAGTTTCATATCTGACCTAGACACGGCAGAAGAAGAACAGCCACCTTGAGATTCAGACCCATGTCTCCTGCATATACAGCACACAGACAACGTGCACCACACTGGATCTAGCTGGCTGGCCTAAATGTGAAAAGAGCTGGGATATGGTAGATAGGTCCTCCTTTTTCTTTAAATCTCATGGAATGGCAAATATGTGGCTTTCCAAGTGTGAATTGACTGCATCCAGAGGTACAGATTTTTTTAAGTACTGCTCCCAGAACACTCATTATGGTTGGGGTATTCTGGGAGTTGTAGTCCGAGTAAAAATAATATTTAATGTTTCTGGCTACATCTCCCGTTGTCCTATTTCATCAACTATGCTGACTGGAGCTGAATCGAGTTGCTGTCTGACAAAATCTGAAGGACCGTGCCTACTTTATGTGTTGCCAGAGCACCTCAGTTTTGACCCCAAACCAACCACCCACCTACCATTTCCTGTGGCACCAGTCAACCTAAAGAGACTGACTAAAATGACCTTATTCTCTCTATCTCCTCTGATTCCAGGCAGACATCAGGTCCAGGGAATACATCCGGAGACATTTGGAGGCCACCTTCACTGTGTTACCTAAGCCAGAGAGGTAGGCGTATGTGTGGGTGGGTGGCTGGATGTCCATGTATTCTCCTCAGGCAACCTGCTTTTTAATGCTCTTCGATAATGGCATTAAAGGGACAAGCCAGGGTAATATGGCAAGAGGAAAGAACACCAGGGCCCTCTTGGCCCCCCGGGAACAGCTATTTCCGGCCAAGCCCCATGCGTTGTGTCATGTGTTCTCTGCATGCCATGTGGTCACCTTGGGAAGGTCACCAAGGATTTGCCTTCTTTGAGTGGCTACGCCAGAAGCCATTTTAACAGTGCAGAAATATTGGTGCTACGATGTCCGCACCAGTGTTACAGAAACTCTGGTTGTTGTGGAGTTGGTTCCACTCGGGCATCTCTGCTTTGGTAAATCCAGAGTCAGTCCAGGAACTCCCATGGTATTTTGTTCCTAGAAGCCAACCATTGTGCTATGACATGCAGTCAGGACCAAAACTGGACAGCTCAAGACATCTCGCTGCCTAACGCAAAAGACAAGAGGGTGCCTTCTCCCTTGTCTTAGTACAGAAGCCGATTGGCTTGCCGATTGGCTTAGCCATACTCCCAACAACATCATGGTACAGAGTCTTCTGTCATACATCAGGGCAACAGGCTAGTTTAAGAAAGGCAGGCATCTACGTCTGTGTCCTTTAATATATATATTTTTAAATGACCAAAACAGCTGTGGAGCTGCCACTGATGCTCTTCAGCATCTGCCAGTTGAGGCTGCTGCCTTGTTCTGCCTAATGACAGGGCTTCAGGAGATCATACCTGGAAGGAGAGAAGTAAAGGCAGGAACTGACTCCTGAATGACGACATGAGATGCTTTAAAGCAGGAATTCTCAACCTGTTTCAGCTGGGGGCTGGGTCACGCTCCCTCAGACAGCTTTGGGGGCTGGACAGCTATTTTGCCCTTCCTCCACCACATGGCACTTCCAACACCATCTAAAAAAATAATAATCTAAAAAAAGATTTATCTAAAAAAAAGAGAGAAATTTCATTGTCCCCACAAAGGGACAATGACAATAAAGATTTATCTATCTATCTCAAGTGTGGTGTAGGCAGTGGGGGGCCACATGAAATGGCATTGGGGGCCGCATCCAGCCTGAAGGCCACAGGTTGAGAATCCCTGCTTTAAAGCATCGTTGAGATAGTTCAAGATTTGTTGTTCCACTTCAGGCACTACAATATATTGGACTGCCATCTTCTAATTTATTTCTTCTTCCCTCACTGTCCTTTTAAAATTCCCTTTCCTCATTAAAATTCTAGAGTAGCATCCTACAGCAGTACCTCCAAGAAGGTCTTGTTACCCTGTGGCCACCTCCATCCATATTAAGCAAGCCTAGCCTCAAGATTAAAGGCCAGCATGTTCAGCTGTTTTGAAGAGAGGCTCACTCGGTAATGTGAAGGTTGCTTTCAGACCAGATCTCTTGGAACAGAGTGTCAGAAAACTAGCTCTGATACCGAGGAGCTGGCATTTCAAGTCAACTTAAGTGTCAGGCAAACCAGAAGGGAATTAGGAACACACACACACATACATACATACACACTCACACACACTAAATGTTGGATAATGTTGGAGGTGTGGATGAAACATTATTCCCTGGCATAGCTAAAAACACCACCCATCTCCAGTTTGTTAGCTAATGTGTGGAAGATTTTTCTTCATTTGGGGAATTTGATTTCACATACCATCTCCTGTTTTGTTCCATTATGCTTAGTAAATAACTTATTTTCTTTTAAAAGTATTTATTGATTAGGACTCCCCACCCCTAAAAATGTGTAAACTCCAGGGCATATTGTGGGTGTAGCTACATTAGCTATCTTCTAACTTTCGTCACTTTGGAACAGTGAGGCATGAATGGATCATTCAAATCGAGCCTCACCATTCCAAAGCTAATATCAGGAAATGGCTTAATAAGCAAGCCGCTTCTGTATATTGGCAAATTAATCATTTCCTCTGCTTGGCAGTGGATTGGGGCTGTGGAATTTTTTTTCCTATTTAAGACTGTCACTGATGCAATATGTCAGATTTCTCAACTAGTGAGGCAAAGAAAAGGTTTTTCCCCCCATAACTGATATCTTAAACAGTAAAGATATTTTTTCACTTCCTATATCCTCTGCCAAGCAGAGGAAGTGATTAATTTGCCAATATCTAGAAGTGGCTTGCTTGCTTGTTGGCAAATTGATCTAGATAATTGAACGTCAAGTAAACTTGTTTTTCTGGAACAATCCTTCTTCTTTGCTTCCTCTTTTACCCCATCGGGTGTTGGGGGAGATGGAAGGTTCTTGTTCTGGCACTTCTAGCGTCCTCCATCAGTGTTACTTAGTGTTCTTTTAATATATATTTTTATGTTAACTCTCCACCTTCCTCTCGGTCTGCCTCATGGTCTTTGTCCTTTTCCTTTTTCCACATATGTCTTGCAAGGTATGGAATTCCAAGACATTATCTCCACATGGCCAAAACACTTTATTTGTTGTCTCTGTGTGTAGTGCAAGATTGGTTCTGTTCCAGTTATTTCCCTTATAACCTCATTCCTGATTTTATCCTTCCTAGTCACTCCAGCTGCCTTCCTCAGACATCTCATTTCCATGGTGACCAACTTTTGTTTATGTTTTGTTGTAAGTGTCCATGTTTGGCATTGGTAACATAAGGTGATTCAAATAAACAGTAGTCTCCAATACTGGACTAATGTAGGATGGATTGGTCCGCATCAGGGATGGTTTGGAATGCTCTAACAAAAATAGTGTTTAGTCAACATTTTTAAGAACACTCCAACCAGCAAAGCAGACTAAACTCCCATATAGCCAACCTCTTTATGTGTTGACTAAGATTTCTCCCCTTATCTTACATAATTTCTGAGCTTGTGCCAAGCCTTTACATCAGTTCACAATTCCAACTACTGTATGTTGGTTTTTGTGTGTGGTGGTGGTAGTTATAGTTATAGTTATAGTGAACACACCTAGGCCCACTGCTGAATGTGGTAGCCTGTGATGGCGAATCTTGGCACTCCAGATGTTCTTGGACTTCAATTCCCAGACACCTAAGCCCCTGTGAATCCATATGAATGGGTTTACTGCGATTCATCCAGCCCATGCCAACCTCGTTGTTCCCAGAAGTGGAAGTAAAACGCGCCCATATGGGCGTCTCATTTTTGGCTGCCCCCTTCTTTTGCCCTCCACCTGGGTTACCCTTTGGTTATTCTAATGGGCTTCTTTTCTGCAAAGGCTGAGATTAATGGATTACCCACCTCCACAACAACCTCCACTTCTGCTCTGTGGAGAGTAATGTGCGTAGACAAGCTGCATTGGTGTCAAGGCTGGTTTCTCCTTCTGAGAAGTGGAGAGTAAGGCGGGGATGAAGGCAATCCAAGTCTTCAGCATTACTTAGAAGGAAGTCCTCTTGAATTCAGTGGCATTTACTAATAAATAGTAATTGATGCTGCCTTTCTTTTGTTTGCACCACAGCATCCTCCCACAAGCACAAAAGCCTGCCGCAAAAACTGCTACTGTCAATAAATAATCTCCAGATAATATGTTTCTTGCAACATGGAAAATTATACTCAAATAGGCTACTTAATTGGCTTACAGCAAGGCTGTTGATGAGTTTTTCAAATAATTCCTCTGCTTAACTGGCAACCTTAGAGGGTTTCCCCCCCCCCCTTGTTTTTGCTTCTCTCTCTCTCCTCAGGATAAGTGGAAACAGAGACACTGAAAGTTAGTGTGACCTCAAAGAGGAGTCGTAACATCTCCCAGTCCAGACAAGGCACAATGTATCGTGATTGTGACAAGCGTTTGCCCCACGTGGAAAGGCAATGTGCAGGTGGGCATGCAAAAACTTGACTGACCTTCAAGCCTTCCGGTTGTGCTGTTTCCTTCCCAGGACAACACTTCTCTTATTGGGTGCCAGGGAAGTGGTCTTCCTCAGTGAGAGGCCAGGCTGAGTTTGATGTGAATGGCTTGAAAACAACAGTAGGTACCTCGATTACAATGTCAACTTCAGCTGTGAGGAACTCTGAGAAAGGTTTAGGTAGCCTTCCCTCAACTTGGCACTTCCCAGATGTGCCAGGCTATACTGTATCTTTTTTCATCTCTATCTGGCCCGGTCAGTGCTTGTGCTTTCTGGGAAAGTGCCGGAAAGTGGTAGCCCCACATACCTGGAGGGCACCTGGTTTGGGATCTAGGAGGGTAAGTTCAATTCTGAGGACTTTTCCAGTTGGGACATCTGTACCACTTTGTTCTGCCCTCCTCGCTTGTTCTACTTTATTCAGAGACATGATGTGATTTACCATGGTTCAAGTAATCAAGCCACCACATTCTTGTACTGCTGAGGTTTGCATACTAGCTTCATAGAGAACATTACAGTAATCAATTTTTGAGATTACCAATCCATGAACTACTGACCAATGCAAGCAACTGCTCATCCAGGTAGGGGCACAACTGGGCAACTGCCAGAGATGGAAGAAAACACCTGGCCACAATCAATATTTGTTTCTCCACACATAGAGAGAGAATATATATATATATATATATATATATAGTCCAGTACGACACCCAAGTTATGAACCTGGCCCTTTAGAGGAAGTATAACCCCCATGTGGACCAGGAAAATCCCCCTCTCGCATCCAATTTATCTGGTGGGCCACGCAACAACCAATTCTTTGTCTTATCAGGATTCAATTTCAACATGTTATCTCTAGGACCCAAAATGCATCCACTGTAGAAGATGAAAAGGAGAGATAGAGCTGTGTATCATCAGTGTACTGATGACAGTGAACTCTGAATCTCTGGATTATCTTTCCCAATGGCTTCATATAGATGTTAAACAGCAACGGGGAGATTATCTGTCCCTCTAGGACCACCCAGAGTGGGATACCACCCAAACAGGTGGTATAGAAATGTAATAAATAAATATAAATAAATATTCCTTCAGGAGCTGAGGAAACAATTAAGGAGACACCAGATATCATAGAATAAACTCAGATTAACAACCAATGCCTTCGGTGGTATTAGAGTAGGGCTGCCATAATTCTATCCCACCAAACTGGGACTGCCATGTGATGCCATTGCATTCTTCAAACTCTAAGACCCCGCAGAATCCCCGACCAGGGCAGACAGCCTCCATCAGTTTAAAATAAACTGTAGTCAAGAGGCTGTTCCTTTATTTTTGAATAAACATTTCTTGGGCCACTCTTGAAATTGCCCTTCCTCTCCCCCTAGGTTACCCCTACCCTACCCTTCAGCCCCACTCTCCAATTGAGTTGGACTCACCCTCAAACCCCACAAGAGGATCCCTTGGAAGAAAGCTCTAAAAAGAGGTCTGGAATGGGAATGCAGCCCTTGGAGTCTCCGTTTTCCTCCAGAAGGAGAAAAGGAAGGGACTTCTTTTGGAAGAGGTCCTTTGTTAGAGACAGCTCTTCACTTCCTATCCACACTGTTCCCTTCTTCTCTAGGAATGCTGACTCTATGCATTTACCCCTTTGCGGTCATGTGAAGGAATCCTCCGTAGACATGGGGATTTCTTGCTCCCTCCCGGGACTTTTACATGTTTTTCCTTGAACCGAATGGGACAGCTTGAATCCGGGAAAATCCCGGAAAAATGTGACTTATGGCAACCCTATATTAGAGCAAGGTTTCTTTAACAGTAGGAAGGTGTAGCAAGATGAGGCTATTGGAAGATTCTTCTAAACACTGCCATTCCTGTGCCATCTGAAAAATACCAGCATCTTCATTTCCTGTCTGTGTATGTGTCTCTGTGTTTTCCCTACTGAAACATTAGGGGAACATTATGGCATAAAGCCACCACAAGCTGCCTTTGGATTCAAGCACTGGAGTCGTTTAGAAAAATAAAGACAAGCTTCAAACTGGGAAGGGAAATGGTAGGAAATAAAGCAAGAGCTTGGGGAGGGACAAAAAAGGATAGGAACACATAGGAAAGCCCTCTAAATGCCAATTCAAAAAAAGAAGAAAGATCTGAATATAAAGTGGTGGCGCTACTTAATGGAGAACTTAAAGGGATACAAATGTCTGATCTGAAAGTGCCCCAAGAGTTTGTCACATGGCTCAATTGGAACAGGTTGGATGGAGCTAAATCAGGGGTTCTCAACGTTTTAAAGCTGGGGAGCAGGTCACGCTCCCTCAGACAGCTTTGGGGGTCAGAATGCCATTTCCCCTTCTTCCACCACATGGCACTTCTGGGTGTGGTGGAGGTGGTGGGGGCCACATCCGCCCCATGGACTGCAGGTTGAGAATCCCTGGGCTAAATAACGTGGGTAGAGATCTAATATTCCATTTGGTATGGATTCTGTGTTGGTGGTGGGGTGACTGCCAGCCCTTTGAAACAGCTGAAGGGGTAATGGAAAGATGGCAGCCAGCGATCCGTCAGGGGTGGCACTCTCCCTGACAGATCGCTGGCTGCCGCTTTTTCATTACCCCCTCAGCTGTTTCGAAGGTTGACACAAAACAGCTGATGGGGAATGCAAAGGCGCCAGCCAGCGATCCATCAGGGAGATGCCACCCCTGACGGATCGCTGGCTGCTGCCTTTGTATTACCCCCTCCGCTGTTTCAAGAGCTGACACGAAACAGTGGAGGGGGCAATACAAAGGCGGCAGCCAACAATCGGTTAGGGAAGGCGCTCTCCCTGACAAATCGCTGGCTGCCATCTTTGCATTTCCCCATCAACTATTTCGAAGGCTGACACGAAACAACCTTCGAAACAGTTGAGCGATCCAAAAGGAGAGGCGCTCTCTGCTGGATCGCTGGCTGCCTCCTTTGTATTTCCCCCACCGTTGTTTCGAGAGCTAACACGAAACAGCGGTGGGGGTAATACAAAGGCGGCAGCCAGTGATCCGCCAAGGAGAGCGCCTCCCCTGACGAATCGTTGGCTGCTGCATTTACATTTCCCCCTCAACTGTTTCGAATGTTGTTTCATGTCAACCTTCGAAACAGTTTAGGGGGAAATGCAAATGCAGCAGCCAGCGATCCTTCAGGAGAGGCGCTCTCCCTGCTGGATTGCTGGCTGCCTCCTTTGTATTACCCCCACCGCTGTTTCAGCGGCGCGGAAGGGGCAGCAGGCAGACCGTTCCCTCAGCCCGGGCTCTGTCTGCCTCGGCAAGGCAGGGCCCTGGGCTGAGCTGTTTTAGGTGCGCGTTGGCCTTTTTTTATGTGTGCACTGGCTTTCCCACCTCCTTTGTGCTCGTGTCCTCCTGCCTGACTGGCTGAGGGATGGCATGGCGCAGAGGACGCTGGGAAGTGTATGGTTTTTTTGTTCGGGTTCTTGTGGCGTTGGCCCCATTCTCGGCTTCCGGACCCTTGTGGGAGTGATCTTTGGGACTTAAGGTAAGTGTGGCCAGCTCATTATGGGATTGGCTGGATGTGTGCGGATACGCATTCCGGACACACATGGCCACATCCTATTCTTATAGGTAAAGTTTACACTTATATGCTGGTCCATAGCGCTTAGTGCATTTTCTTGGCAGTTTACAGGTAATTAGAATTTTGCCCTCAACATGCTGGGTGCTCATTTTACTGACCTTGAAAGGGTGGAAGGTTGTGTCAATCTTGATCCCCATCTGCATCGAACTCACAATTTTTTCGCTGCATCACAGCAGTTTAACCACTGCACCACATGATATTGATTTCCCAATATCATGAAGTGTCTAAGCCAGGGGTTCCCAACAGGCTGGACCTGGCACACGACACCATTCCATGTGGCCCGCGTCATCTGTAAAACGCACCTACACATGCGTAAATGCATCCATGCCTGTTGTAAACACTGAAGTGGGCACATTTACAGCTGTTGTAAATGCACCCACTTCTGGGGAGTGTCGTCAGGCCCACTCATGTATTCGGGGGGGGGGGGTGACAGACCCGCGGCACGAAAAGTTTGGGAACCCCTGGTCTAAGCTATCGAGCTGCTTAACAATATTGGGAAACTGAAAGCAGAAGAGAAATTTAAAACAGCAAGTTCCACTTTGGTTCATTCCCAATAATCGCATGTGCTGGAAATAAACAAACAAAAAAAGCAATCCTACCTGCACCAAAAAGGAAAAGGAAAACCCAACAAACAGGAGCTCCTGAGAGGTTTGGATAGAATTTCTTTGGGACAGGCTGGTTCACTGTAGAAATTACATTGTCTGATCCCTGGCAAAATGAGTGATCTAGCCCATCCCTAAAATTGCTGGGAGAAACATCAACAATTTGAGATATGCAGACGATACCACCCTAATGGCAGAAAGTGAGGAAGATCTAAAGAACCTCTTGATTGGATTGAAGGTGGAGAGTGCAAAAGCTGGCTTGAGACTCAATATCAAGAAAACCAAGATAATGGCAACAGGTCCCATCAGTCCCTTGAAAATAGATGGGGAAGAAGTAGAAGCAGTGACAGATTTTACTTTCCTGGGATCTAAGATCACTGCAGATGGTGACTGTAGCCATGAAATAAAAAGACGACTGATTATGGGGAGACAAGCTATGAGAAACCTGGGGAATATAGTGAAAAGCAGAGACATCACCTTGAAAACAAAAATTCGCATAGTCAAAGCAATGGTATTCCCAGTGGTAATGTATGGGTGTGAGAGCTGGACCATTAGGAAGGCTGAGCGCAGAAGAATAGATCCCTTTGAGATGTGGTGTTGGAGGAGAGTCCTGAGAGTCCCTTGGACAGCAAAGAGAACAAATAGGTCAATACTGGAAGAAATCAATCCTGACTGTTCATTGGAGGGACAAATAGTGAAGATGAAGCTAAAGTACTTTGGACATCAAATGAGAAGGGAGGGCTCACTTGAGAAGGCCTTGATGCTGGGAAAGGTGGAGGGCAAGAGAAGAAGGGGGCATCCAAAGATGAGATGAATAGATGGTATTGTGGACACAATGGGCACAGAGCTTGGTGGGCTGAGGAGAATGGTGGAGGACAGAGGCGCCTGGAGGAAAATGGTCCATGGGGTCGTAAAGGGTCGGAATCGACTGTGCGACTGAACAACAACAAGCCCATCCCTAAAGCCTACCAAGGTTTCCCTTGCTCGAAAGCCAGTCGCATCCGACTCTAGGGTTCAGTGCTCATCTCTGTTTCAAAGACGAAGAGCCAGTGCTGTCTGCTTCTGCAGACGTTTCCGTGGTCATGTGGCAAGCATGACTAGACACTGGAGTGCACGGAACGCTGTTTACCTTCCCACAGAAGTGGTCCCTATTTATCTACTTGCAATTTCTTGCTTTCAAACTGCTAGGTTGGCAGCAGCTGGGACAAAGACGGGAGCTCATTCTGTCCTGCAGTACTTGGGAATCGAACTTCTGACCTTCCACTGTCTTAGCCACTTGAGCCACTGCAGAGTGTGTTAAATTTCCTTTCATGGCCCTCTTCTTTCCCAGGTCTCCTTAGGCTTTCCTCTTGGCTGCTGTTTACACAACTGATTTCATTTCTAATTTGGCCCCCAGCTGAGAACTGTGACCGGTCACAGCTCTGTGGGGAGTGCACATTTATAGTACTGATATTTCATAGAGTCAACATTAAATATTTTGTGAGACTATTCTATACATGCATGAAGAAATCCTAACTCCTGCTATTTGAGTGTAAAAATGAAGAGGACATAGCCTGGCCAGGGAAACTTCAGTTCCTGTCCCCCCCCCCCCCGCCCCGTCTCCCCCCCCCCTTGATATGATTACTTTCTGAGCACGAAGACAATTGCTTCTGTTCCTTCCATCTGTAGTACTTTTAATAATCAGTTAATTTTAGTGCCATTATCCTGTTACACGTGGGTGGAATATAATAGTCTACCCGCACAGTTCCCTGTCCCTCTCTTTTGTTAGAGGCGGAAGTTGTAGAGAAGCCCTGGGTAGATTAACTGCCCAGCCACTTGTGCAACGTCACATCGCATGAGTAGGAGAAAGCAATAGAAGCCTGGTCTTAATTTCTAAGTCAAACACTGTAAATAAATCTTCACTGGCAATTTCTGTAAATGTATGTGTACCCATGTGTGCAGTTTGCTATTAGCAAGCATGCCTCTTGGCATCTGTGCTTCATTCTACAGTGAGAAACCAGGCTGTAGAACTAATTGAAACTAAGGCAAGAAATTGGGATTCTGAGTGGAGAAATTCATTAAGAACTTCAAATTAGTTGAGCAACATGATCCTCATTGCATGTTCTTTTTTCCCCCTCCCAACTCCCCTGCCCTCCCCCTGCCTTTTTTCCTTGATCTTTTTTAGCTAAACCAAAAGTCCCTTGGGCTCCTAGTTTGTTACCTTCCCCCTCCCTTCCATCTGAAGGATTGTTGCTCTCACTTTCACACTTCCCTTGGGAACAGATGCTGAATCCCCAGCTCCTGATGGTCCGAGCAGATGGATTGGAAAGAGGACTTGGTGTATCGGGTGGGTGTGTAACTTGTGGAAGCCAACAATCTGCTGCCTTGTTTTGTAGGAGGCTAGAGCTGATCTCCATGCTTCTGGGAAGCTTTATCTCTACCTTGGTGGATCAGTCAGCCCACAGGGTTAATGGCATTTCATCCCCACAGTTTGATATGATAGTGCCCAGCATGGTCTGTGGGCAGTTTTGAGCATCTGTCTGCAGGCACATCAGAGAAGAAGATGTTGTATTGGCTAGGTATGTATGTGCCTTGCCAGATCTTAACAGACGTTTGCCCACAGGTTTGTCTGCAGAGTGCCGGGGAATTATCTGCATCTGTCATCAGTATAAACTCTGCAGCCACCAATCAGTCCCTGAGGTCCTCTGTTTATCTCAGCCCTGAGATCTTCAGATCAGGTTGCACAATGCTACCTAACCCTCACCTATGACAACATCCGTAGCGTCTTTCCTGTCGGACCGGCTAATACCCTCTGATCCCATCCCACAGTCCACCTGTTGCTCAAAGCCTTTTCTCACTTCTTCCATGTTAACCTGAGCTGATGTCTCTTGATTCTGATCTGTTGCCCCTGTTTCACTCCCCTCTTCCACCCCCACCCCCATTTGCGCAGCCTAGGCCTCTTCTCCAATCCCATCCCACAGCCCATCTGTTATTCCAAGCTTTGGTGATCCCCCTCTTTTTCACTTCTCGTGATCTGCCATCCTACCTCCTTCCTCAATACAATCTAGCTTCTTTCTGTACTAGCATCTTGGATTATTGTGCAGTATGTGATAGCCAGATGACACTAAATCAGGGGTTCCCAATCTTTTTGGGCTGTGGGCTGGTCATGTGATTGAGCGGGCCAGTCACGTGGTTCCCACCCAGAAGCGGAAGTAAAATGCACCTGCACATGCATAAAACACTGCTGGCAGCATTTTGCGCATGCACAGCTTCATTTTAGCTCCACGTCTGGGAGTGGCAAGGGCAGTGTGGGCTGGATGAATTGGTATTGGGTGCCAGATCTGGCCCAAGGGGAATAGATTGGGAACCCCTGAAGTAAATCCTGGTGGCGTGTTGCCTATCCCAATGAATATCCCAGCCCAAGAGTGTTCAAGATGTCTGGAAACATAACACAGCCCGCTAGAAACTACCCTCCACTCACCAAAGTGGCACAAAGGCCCAGTGGTGTCAAGGGAGTGAAAAGACCTTACATCTGGAATCTTGTTTGAGAACAAGCACTTCTTTGCTGCTAGGTGTTGAAGGGTAAGCAGCTCAGCTGTGATGCACATCTAGGGTGCAAGGAAGGAAGCTAGGTTGAGGAGGTGATAATATGTGTTTGTCTGTTAAAGCAAAAGCAAAGCAATCACATTTCTATACTGCCCCATAGCTCTTAGTGCACTCTCTGGGCAATTCACAAGTTAATTAGCATTTTGCCCCCAACATGCTGGGTACTCGCTTTACCGATCTTGGAAGGGTGGGAAGGCTTGAGTCCTCATCAGGATTGAACTCACAACCTTTGCTTGCAGTACAGCAGTTTAACCACTACGCCACCAGGGCTCCTTAAACTGTTTCTGCCGGCCAGTGATTTTGTTACAGGGCAGGATCTGCAGTGTCATTAGCAAACTCTGCCTGCAAAGGAAAATCCAATCTAGCTGAGTGAGTTTGTGCCATCTGTTGAGGTGGCCGTGGTTGAGCCCCTGGGCCATCCTCCAGATGAGTCCATCTATTATTCTGTTGCTCCACTTGTTTCTTGCTCAGCCGCCGCCACTACCTTTCTCATTGCTTTGGAACTGGAAAGATCTGTGGTGCTGCAAGAGCTTTGTGAAAAGAGGCCATAAAGAAGAACGGGATGCTCTGGTTGATTCCTGCTCTGCCAATGGAAGAGTCCAAGATGGCCAAGGGGCTGAAGGTGAACAAGGATAAGCAATGGAGCCTCGGAGGATTTAGGCCATCATTAGAAACTGCATCCCAACACAACAACCCCCCGCACCCCCCCCCACACACACACACCACTTCTGTGCTTTTGAATATTGTGGATACAGGAGGGTTTGGGAGTTTTGGATGTTGCAAGAGGCACACGTTGCTTGTACCAGCTAGCATAATGCTTCATGCCTCCTGCCCACACAACACAAAGTTGAGAAAGACTTGCTTATTTCTTCCACCTCACTTTCCACATTCTCCAAGAGACCAACGCAACACTTTTTAAAATATTATTTTTCAGAGCTGATCCATGAACTCCAGGGTCCCCCTTTTGTCTTCTACTTTGGGTCAGAGATGTTGCTCTTGGGAAATAGCTATTGAGTATGCAGACCCTACAGGAATCTGTACAGTTTCTCACTATATATGTGATAAAACTACCATCCTTTATGAAAAGCTTTATAGAGCTGGATAAATATGCAGATCACTTCTTAGTTCATTTTTAGATGTTTATATTATAACCCCTTTTTATAGAGAAGCAGCATCTATGAAGCTTTGTAAAGAAAAAAGTGTGAGTTAATTTTCAATAGTCATGGGATCAATAAGGTCTAGTACTTGTTCCTGTTCTCAGTGTTGTATTGTAATTGCACATCTGTTACTTTCTGTAATATGTTCTACAAGTCTCATTCTTCTTACTCATTTCCTTTCCCACTTCCTGATCAAAACTGGTGCAATGGTTTTTGCATGTTACAAGAAAACATTTCCTTGCAGCAAAGCCAAGGAAGTATGTAGCAAGGAATGCTACATTTGAGAAAAGAAGACTGAGGGGGAGATATGACAGCACTTTTCAAATACAGTGGTACCTCATACAACGATTTTAATCCATTCCATGGGGCTCGTTGTTGTATGAAACAATTGCTATATGATGCATGCATTGTATAGCAATTTTCCCTATGGGATGCATCATACAACAATTTTTTTTGCTAAGTGGTTTTCCCATTGAAAAATTGTTGTATGATTTTTTTTCCATAGGGAAAATTGTTATGCGGGACACCATTTTTTCCAAAACCTAATTGTTATGCGATTCCGTTGTTATACGGGGTAATTGTTGTATGAGGTTCCACTGTACAGTACTTGAAAGATAGTCATACAAAGGAGGGTTCAGGATCTGTTCTCGATTATCCCAGAGTGCAGGACACATAATAATGGACTCATGTTATCGAAAGGAAAGCCAGAAATAGGCTGAATATCAGGAAAAACCTCCTAGCTGTTAGGGCAATACTGCAATGGAACCAATTATCTCCAGAGGTGTTCAGTGCTCCAACGCTGGAAACATTCAAGAGAAAATTGGACACCATCTGTCAGATATACTTTGATTTGGATTCCTGCATTGAGCAGGGGTTTGGACTCAATGGCTGTGTTATTCTATGATTCTGTGATTCATTTCACCTAACCATTCTTTCCTTTCTCAATTTAGATAGTCAGTCGTTCTTTATTCCTGGTTTTGTTGAGATAATGGAGGATTCACTGGATCTTTATCTGGTTGGTTTAGGGGGAAAGGACAGGAAAATCTCCTTGGATACATGAAGCTCCAGCTTTAACAGCAGGAGTGTGGAACACGTGGGCCTTTCTGCAAATCCTCTCTGCAGTAGCCAGGGATGAGGGTTGATGGAATCTGCAGCATATGGGCTCATTTCTAAAGAGTCACAAGTTTGAAGGCTCATGAGCTAGTGTTTGGCTCATTTCTCTCTTCCCTCCAAACACTTAAAACTCTATCAACTGGAGTCTTTCCTCAGGCAAATTCAAGTTTAGTGTGCCTGTTGACAGCAGGAAGACTGTTTCCACATTTGGTAGCATTTTAGAAGGTTTTGCTGAAACTCTTAAATACCTATTTATCAGGTTGTCTTTCACTTCACCAGAGAAACTGTAGCGAGTAAGAGGGGGCTTGTTTGCAGAATCACTCCCCTGAAACATATATAGCACAGACCAGATCCAGCAGTGTGCCCAGTGTAAGTACTATTGACATATGTCCTATTAACTGCATGCATCAGCTGGATGAGACAGCTGTAAAAAGTTTTAGTGTATGCAAACCAAGACACAGGACACAGCCTCGGGCTGGGTTAACTCAGGTTTATTGCATCGTGGGCAGAGGGAACATGAGGTAATGGCGGATCGATAGCTCTTTATATACAGCAGTAACACATTTGAACGTGGTGCCATGGTAGCCCATTGGCTACTGTCTGCGTGACGTCATTGCAGGTCACGCCCTTCTTGTCCAGGTGTAGGTGGTGGCGGGAAAACTTCCCGCGCTGTTGCCTTTGATGAGTTTGGACCAAGAGAGCTTGGACGCTCGCTGCTGCCAGCTGGTGGTCATTAGCTCGCGTCCTATTACAGGGTTTATATGATACAGCTGAAGGTTACATTGTTGCTATAGGCAAGGTTACATTGGCTCAGATACATTGTAATCCGTGTGTACAATAAAACCAACAGAACACAACACCCCTCCCCCCTAGGACGAGACAAAGTCTCGAGCCCACACTTAAACACACTCCCCCCCCTTAGGAGACAAAGTCTCTCAGCCAAGATGGCTTATTTCGAACACGCTGGGGTCTCGATGCGGGCTGCCTCTCCCCGGGTTTGCTACCTTCTCTTTGTCCCCTGGTTTCCTGTCCTGTAATATGAGAGGGAGACTCGTTAGTGACTTTCCGCGGCTCCGCGGCGTTGTTGGGAGGTGTGCTCTTTCTTAGGGAGGAACCGGGGGCACTGGGGGCTAACGAAAAACCCCTCTTCTCGCTTGGACGGGTGGGGGAACACTCCTGAAAACCCCCCCGGCTCGCAAAATCAAACTCAAAATTACTATCGGGGGCAGCGGGCGCGAACTCCTCTCCCCCTTCCCCGGCCCCTGATAGGACTGGCGTATCAAAAGGATATGAGTCGGGGCCGCTGCTATCAAAAGGATATGAGTCGGGGCCGCTGCTTCTGCTTCCTTCCCCCCTTGCTTGGGACTGTCGTCCATTGCTGTCTCCCCCTTGGGTTAAGCGGGTGGGGGAGAACCCTAACGCTGAATCCTGTTGCTGAGCTCCACTGACTGGCCCACTCACTCGGTGCCTCAGTTGGTCTGCGTGCCTCCTCCAGAGGAGGCCGGTGTTAGTCTCGACCCGGTACGATACTGGCCCCGTCTGTTCTACAACCTTCCCTGGTACCCAGGCCGGCCCTGCGCTGGAATAGTTCCTGCAGTGAACAGGGTCCCCGGCGGCGAAACCTTTCGAGACTGCCAACCCTATGTTTTTCCCTTTATCCTCGACCCTCGTCGGGTCTAGCCTGGACAGGATCGTGGTCAGTTTTCGCCGCATCAAGAGCTCCGCCGGCGAGTAGCCTGACGCTAAAGGGGTTACCCTATACGCTAAAAGGAACTGGCATACCTGGTGATTCAGGTCCCCCGGGCCCATGCGCCGCAGCGCGTCCTTTGTTGTACGCACTAGTCGTTCCACTTGGCCATTCGTGGCCGGGTGAAACGGTGCGGATGTGACATGCCGAATGGCGTTTGCCTCCATGAAGGCTCCGAACTCAGCGGAGGTGAAACAACTAGCGTTATCGCTGACTAAAGTGTCGGGTAAACCGAACGTGGAAAAGACTCTCCTTAGCCGGCTAATCGTCGCGGCGGAGGACGTGCTCTTTACTGGGATAACCTCCAGCCACTTGGAGAACGCATCTACCACCAGGAGAAACATGGTTCCTCGGAACGGGCCAGCGAAATCCACGTGCACTCTGGACCACGGCCCCCTTGCTGTGTCCCACTCCCTATGCGGGAGACGGGCCACCTCAGGTCGGGATTCCTGGCAAGCCTCGCAAGTGCCGACCATGTGCTCAATGTCCGCGTCCAGCTGTGGCCACCAGAAGTAACTCCGGGCTAGCGCCTTTGAACGAACTATGCCCGGGTGGCTGACGTGCAGCAGTTCGAGCACCCTCGTCCGCAGGGGCGCAGGGACCACCACCCGTTGGCCCCACAGAAGGCACCCCCTCTCTAGGGACAACTCTAGCCTTTTCCTAAAGAATGGGTCGAACTCTGTACTCGGGGACGAAGCCGGCCACCCCTTCTGCACCCATGAACTAACTTTTTCCAGCGTCCTGTCCTTGCCTGTCGCCCTAGCAATGTCGGCTGGTACTATTGGGGGTGCGTCTAAAGCCTCAATCAGCAACACCTGGCGGTCTCTTTCTGCTCTCGCCTTTTGGTCGTCCGACAATGGCAGAGGGGATCGCGAAAGCGCATCAGCATGGCTGATCTCCTTTCCGGGCCTGTACTCTAACTCATGTTGGTACGCGTTGAGGAAAATAGCCCATCGCAGCATTCTCGGGGACAGGATCTGCGGCGTGGGCTTGTTTGCCGTGAAAATCCCTAACAGCGGTTTGTGATCGGTCACAATTTTGAACGGGCGGCCATACAAAAAATCGTGAAACTTTTTGGTCCCCGCTACTATTGCTAACGCTTCCCTGTCGGTTTGCGCGTAATTTCGCTCCGCTTGGGACAGGGACCTTGAGTAAAACGCTACCGGGGCCTCCCTTCCGTCCTCCAACACGTGGCAAAGCACCGCCCCCACCCCCACCGGGGATGCATCACAAACTAGGACCACAGGCCGTTTGGGGTCGAAGTGCGTCAGGATTGCCTCAGATGTTAGGAGTTGCTTTAGCTCTTTGAACGCCCTCTCGTGCTCGTCACCCCACATCCATGGCTCCTCTTTTTTAAGCAACCGATGGAGCGGTTCGGCCACGGACGCCTTCCGCGGAAGGAATGTATGGTAAAAGTTGAGGAGCCCCAGGAAAGACTGCAGCTCGGTTTTGGATGTGGGGCGAGGGGCCTTTTTAATGGCTGCTACCTTGGATTTAGACGGCTTAATCCCCTCGGGTGTGATCCGGAACCCTAAAAACTCGACCTCGGTTTCGAAAAAGACACATTTATCCTTCCTCAATCTCAGCCCCGCTTTCTCGAACACGGTCAGTACCTTGTCCAACCTTTTTGCCAGTTCAGCCTCACTCCCCCCAGTTATCAACACGTCATCAAAATAAGGCAACACCCCCTCCAGGCCCTTTAGGAGGCGTTCCACGAGCGATTGAAAAAGGCCGGGTGCCGAGTTCACGCCGAACTGTAACCGCGACACCTGGAACGCTCCCTTATGTGTAACTATTGTTTGTGCCGCGGCCGTGGCGGGGGTCACAGGAAGTTGCTGATAGGCTTGTGCCAAATCGAGTTTAGCGAAACACTTTCCCCCATTTAGCCTGGCCAAAAGGTGGCTGATCACTGGCACCGGGTATGCATTAGGGCGGATCGCCTTGTTAATTGTACACTTATAATCAGCGCAAATGCGCACCTCCCCGTTAGCCTTTAGAGCCGTTACAATTGGAGTTTCCCACTCCGCGGAATCAACAGGAATAAGAATCCCCTGGCCCACCAGTTTGTCCAGTTCCGCCTCTATCTTGTCCTTGAGTGCGAACGGCACCCTGCGTGGTTTGAGTCTTATCGGGCGGACCTCCGGGTCTATGTCGAAAGCTACAGGGGGTCCCTTGAACTTTCCGAGTCCTTTCTCAAAAACGGCGGGATGCGCATCGCAAACCGCTTGTATTGGGTCCCCCCCCACGGTATGCACCCCCCCTATGAACAAACCTAAGGGCTGAAACCACTGTGTCCCTAGGAGGCTACAGCTTCCCCCTTTGAGGACAACTAGGGGCAGTTCCGCAGAATGTCTCTTAAAATTGACCCGAAATTTCCCGACCCCCAACACCGGAATGCTGTTTCCCTGTACGTCCCGTAGTGTGGACCTCAACGCTTTAAGCTTGGGCCGCACGTGGGGGTCGATTTTCAGGAACTCTTTCTGGGGAATTATGGAATAGGAGGACCCCGAGTCAATTTCCATCTTAATAGGGGCCCCTTGTACTAATACCTCAACGAAGTAATGGGACTGTCCCGCGGACACGCTGAACACTGAGGCGTCGTCCTCGCTGCCGTCCGAGACGCGGCCCACGCCGTCCTGCTTCCTCGTGGTCTGGGCGCCATCTTTGGGCCTCGCTGGACGGTCCGGTCTGGCCGCGCGGTCTTGTGACTGCCTCCGGCCCTCTTTCCGCTTTCTGCACGCCTTGGCGATGTGCCCCCGACGGCCGCAGGTGTAACACTCGGCCTTCCTGAACGGGCATCTCGCGCGCTCGTGGGCCGCTCCGCAACCCTCGCAGCGTCGACCGCCCTTCCGGACCTTCTGGACCTCCTCGCCGTCGCTGCCTTCCGTAGACGACTTTGAGGCCCGTCGAGTCGCGTGCACCGACTGTCCGGTCTTCCCGTGCACCGAATTTTCCGCCTTGCCGGCTCTAGGACGCCACTCACGCCACTGGTGCATCTCGTCCACTCCGGCATTCGTGGACTCTGCGGCTTCCGCGGCCTCAATGACCTCTGCCAGCGTGGGTGGCGGCTCCTTATTCATCAAGCTGCGCTGTACCTCCTTGTCTTTCAGGCCACACAACACGCCGTCCCTGAGGACCAACTCCAGGATATCGCCCCATTTACAGGGGGCGGCGGCTATCCTCATGGCGGCCACGAATGCCTCGACCGACTCATCCGGCGCTTGGACTCGCCTCCAAAACGCGCTCCGAGCGGGAAACATTGCCCTCGAGGGGCAGAACCGCTCTCGCAGCAGTTTCATGATGTCGCTCGCCTTAAAGTCGCTCACCTTCTTCGGAGCGATTATGCCCACCAGCGTCCGCTTGGTTTCCATCCCGAGCATTCTGGTGAGGATGGCCCTCTTCCTCTCCTCGTCTTCTCCTTTGACTCTGAGTTCTACCAGGGCCGCCTGGAAATCCATCTCAAGCAGCTCCCAGTCTTGCGGTTTGGTGATGTTGAAACCGCTCTGTGCCCTGGCTGTTCCGTGGGGATCCATTATCCCATCCTCGTCGCCAATTTAGTGTATGCAAACCAAGACACAGGACACAGCCTCGGGCTGGGTTAACTCAGGTTTATTGCATCGTGGGCAGAGGGAACATGAGGTAATGGCGGATCGATAGCTCTTTATATACAGCAGTAACACATTTGAACGTGGTGCCATGGTAGCCCATTGGCTACTGTCTGCGTGACGTCATTGCAGGTCACGCCCTTCTTGTCCAGGTGTAGGTGGTGGCGGGAAAACTTCCCGTGCTGTTGCCTTTGATGAGTTTGGACCAAGAGAGCTTGGACGCTCGCTGCTGCCAGCTGGTGGTCATTAGCTCGCGTCCTATTACAGGGTTTATATGATACAGCTGAAGGTTACATTGTTGCTATAGGCAAGGTTACATTGGCTCAGATACATTGTAATCCGTGTGTACAATAAAACCAACAGAACACAACAAAAGTCAAGAAGGTTTTAAAGTTAAATGCAAATTTAACAGCAAAAGGTGAAAACAGTGTTTGGCGTACATGTGATCATTTTCTGCCATAGCCACGTTTTGTAACTTCTTTAATATTTGTTAGGTTACAACTCAAAAAACAATCCTGTCTCAGTCCCAAGATCTTGTTTGGTTAGACTTGTATCTCCTTTTGCAAACTGATTTATAATTAGAGAATAGAATAACTGATATCTTGCATTTTATTGCAAAAGAGATTTGGAATGTGTGGCCCTCCAGATGTTCAACTGCAATGCATGTGAAACCCAGCCAGTATACCTGATGGTGAGCTGACTGGGTAGCTCAGTGAGTTAGATCTCTGGCTGTGGAACCAAAGGTTAGAAGGTTGTTTTCCCCCACTGTGCCTTCTGGGAGTAGAGCCACCCAATGAGGCCTTGGGCAAGCTGCACAGTCCCTGAGTGTCTGCAGAAGAAGAGAATGGCAAACCACTTCTGAGTAGTCTCTACCTAGAAAATCCTGGAGAAAGTCACCATAAGTGAGAATTTGATCTTACTATAAAATTATTATAGCTGATGCAGAAGGATGATGGGATTTGCAACTGGGACATCCAACTTAACCACACAATAAGGCTAATACCAGGAACCATTAAATTGACATCTCTTGAGTGGCTTCCAGTGAGACCCCCACACTTTAGAAGACAATTAGCTTACAAAGGGAGTGGCAGAAATGTGATGCAAACTGACTATTACCTATACGCTAGGACAGCCACAAATATTTAGACTTAAATTTCAGGACATGCTGTGGAAACTAAGACAGCTTGGAACCAAGAATGGACAGTTTCAAATCCAGACCTGTTCAACTTAGTGTCCAATCATTTTGAGGGCACTGTTCTTCAATGGCTAAATGACTTAGACACAGTGGTGGGCATCAGCAGGTTTGTACCAGTTCGCCAGAACCGGTAGCAGAAATTGTGGCAGGCCCCGCCCATCTAAGTTTTGAAATAAAGTAGCCCTAATTTGGGTGCAACGCAGGACTATCACACTGGCCATGCCCACCATGCCACGCCCACAGTGTGGTAGTAAAACAAATTTGAACCCACCACTGCTTAGACATCCAGCCTTAGGCCTAAACCCATGGTTCCCAATGTGGGGCACACACACCACGGGGGACAACTTGATTTTTAAGCAGGGTAATTCGAGAATGAGTTATTGACAGTGAATTTTTTGGAAGCTTGTTTAGAATAAATTAATAGCCTTTTAGGCTTCCTCCATGAGAATAAGAGTTCACTTTTTGAATAATAAGAATTATATGTCAAGGGGGCCGGCATCAGGATTTTAGAGATGCTTAGGTGAGGAATGGCCAAAAAAAAGGTTGAGAACCACTGGCCTAGACTTTTTAGCAACTGCTCATAAATAACCTATTTCACTAATTACCTAATATTTGTACCACATATTTTAAAATTTTGTAGAATTAATTCTTTTAATGTTTTTACTTTATATTTTAAGGATGTTGTATTCTGCTATGCCATACAAAATAAATAAATAAAGGAGATTTGCAGACCAACAAAAAAGTTTCTTTTTGTTCTGCCACAGCTAAATATTGGTTATCCTCATGGCGATCAGGAAGACTGTCCTGAGAATATAATGCAGTGACCTTTCATCTACCTTTCACATCGCAACGTGACACTCATTGTACCACTGAGCCAGTTCCATGAGTCACTTTCTGCTCCTGAGCCTTTTTGGTACACAAAGCCCCAGGCCAGTATTGATGAAGCTGCTACCCTTCATCAAGATGGATTCAAGCAGGGCCATAGCCAGAGAGGGGCCAAGGGAGACAAAAACCCTCCTGAGCTAACAGCTCCCCCTCCCACCCCACCCTGGGATGCCAATGTTATATATGTGTGTGTGACATTGTTGCCCCTTCTGAACCCAATCCCCCCCCTCTAGAATCCTGCCTACGGCCCTGGATTCAAGTGGGATTTAATCCACTTGTGGACCATCACCCTTCCCTGTGGACTTTGGCACCCAAGCCATTAGTCCTCAGGGTTGTCAGTTTAGTTAATTGCTGCCTAACACCGCCATTGAGTTGCTAGCAGGATGCTCTCTTATTACCATAGCAGGATAACCTGGCCAAACATATAAAAGTTTCTATCTACATCAAATGCTTATTTCATCATCCTCAACCTAAAAGGCTCTCTAATCACAAGAAACTACTGTTTCTCTTAACTGGGGTCTTTTATTTAAGACACAGATTATGTAGCAAACAACTAAACAAACCTTGGCTTGTTCTCATTTCTGGTATGTTTCTCTCCTTTCTTTTAAGTTCCTGCTTCTAGATGAGCAGCTAGGGCTGTGATGGTGAACCTTGGCACTCCAGGTGTTCTTGAACATAAATTCCCAGTAGCCCTGATCAGCAGGAGTGCTGACTTGGGCTTCTGGTAATTGGAAGTCCAAGAACACCTGGAGTGTCAAGGTTCACCACCACCGAGCTAGGGAAACAAACCATAGTTCCATGTTTGGATTTTATGACAAGGAGAATGAGTGGAGAATGGTGAATGGTGGAGAATGGTGGAGGACAGGGGTGCCTGGAGGTCAATGGTCCATAGGGTCGCAAAGGGTCAGAATTGACTGTGCGACTGAACAACAACAAATGGTACAACCAAAACACAACTTGTATGGAAATGGACAATGAGCTCAGGTTGTGATTTGGGGCTTTTTAACAAACCAGACCTTGTTATCTGAGATGAATTTGCACCCCACAAGTAAGAGATTGTGAGACACATCATGGCTCGTTATGATTTGTAAACACATCAAAGACCACTGGATTGCTCTTCCTTCCTTAGTACCGAATACAGCCGTATCTGTCTAGAATAGATTCAAACACAGAAGAAAAGTCTACTGAGAGTCTGTGGAATCCTTATCACTCCCACTCAGCTGGCTATTCTTGAAATGAATCTGTCCTGGCCCCCAGTGGCTTCCTCTGGTGCATTCTGAAAGGCCCGGCCGACTGTGCTTTTCTCTTTGCCAGCCTATTCATTAGATGTTCATGTAGCCTCCCAGGGCCTCAGCTGTGTGGTGTGCCTGTTCTTCCAGCCGGCAAACTGGTAATTAAGGTGAAGAATGCCATCTAAGCGTGCATTGGGTGGGTGGGTAGCAAAACAGTCCAAGCATCTAGGTGACATTATGCTCTCAATTACTTTTGTGGCTTGTACAAGGAAAGGCCTTTCGAGCTGATTGCCCAGACTCTGCAAACAGAGTTAAGCCATAGACAAACTCCAGGCACTACAGTTACAACCGGGAGTGGGTGGGAAGGAGACCTCTGCTTCAGTGGTGTGCACCATTTAACATTTAATTCAAGTGGCTAAGATGCTGACTGGAAGATGGGAGGTCAGCAGTTTGATTCCTGAGTACTGCAGGACGGAATGAGCCCCCATCTTTGTCCCAGCTCCTGCCAACCAGGCAGTTCGAAAGCAAGAAATTGCAAGTAGATAAATAGGGACCACTCAGGTGGGAAGGTAAACAGCATTCCGTGTGCTCCAGTGTCTAGTCATGCCTGCCACATGAATACTGAAACGTCTGCAGAAGCAGACAGCGCTGGCTCTTCGGATTTGAAACAGATGAGCACTGAACCCTATAGTCAGATACGACTGGCTTTTGAGCAAGGGAAACCTTTACCTTTACTAGCATTGGAGAGGAGAAGAAGAAACAGAGTGGCAAGATTTCAGTGGATTTATCATGAAGGCTGCTTCCTCATGATAAACCACATGCTTCAGATTGAAAAGGTCCCAGTTTCAATCCCCGCCATTTTCAGGAAATGCTGCTGTTCATTGTAGGAACAATGTTAGATGAGATGGATGATCTAACAGTGTAAGCCAACAGCCCTCCGTTGGCAGCCAAAGCGGTGTCTTTAATTACACAGGTTCCTGGCACTTTTAAATCTTCATTTGCTTGAAAAGGTTTGCCTGTTGTTTTTAGAAATCCAGCTGGTATTTTCCTTAGTTGGCAGCCGTGTGGAACAGAACTTCACATACTGTGCAGTGTTTTCTACATCCCGAGCCTAGTTCTGTTGAGTTTGTTTATATGATCCTAAGCTACATTACAGACAGGAAAGCAGAAAATAATGCTCTATTCAGTCTCACTCTTTGCCAATCAGAATTTGATATACACATTTATGTCACCCACCCGGTTATACAGCAGCTGCAAACTTTTGCCCACTTTCTTCAGCAGGAAGCCGCTCCAATCCCTAAATCCCTTTTACAAAGTGAATTTCCATGCTTTTAGTTCATGGGTTCCAGCCTTTGATCAACATTTGTCTTAAGCTGATAGGCTATATTTTCAGAATGATATTAGCAAATCTGGAATAAAGCTGCAGTTATGCAACTTTGTGGAATGTATTAACTTTGACCTTTGGCTCCAAACATCTTTACTTGATAGTAATGAACCACCATCAGATGATTATGAAGCCATAGAGAGTGGAGTGACATTGGAGTGGTAGCACTTCTGGAGCAATTTGCTATGCCAGAGATCTGACTCCAAGCCACGAGGTTTGGCTGCCGCGGCTCAGCAAGTTATCACCATGTTGTTCCTTGTCACAGCCATTCTGTGTGATTAAAGCACCATCTTCCGTGCAGGCAGAACAGAAATGTGAGGTTTGGGAAATCAAAGGAGGTCATTTGCTCTTGGAAGAAGAACTCTCTTCAGCACCTCATGGGTGGCGCGTAAAATGGCCTGCTGTTTCTAAACTTCATTATTGATTCTGATGGAGTTTGCTCAGCTATGAGCTTCTAAGAGTCCTGCGGGGAATCTAGGCCCGGTGAAATTAAGGTTCTTGTGCCTTGCTGTTTTGTTCACTAATGTCTATGTGCCACAATGCTACAATTCTACAATAATAATGCCTGTAATTTTGGAAGGTTGGGTTCATATATTTCAGACAGTCCAGCTCACTGAACTATAATTAGATGTCATAACAGTTGTAGGGATGGAGGACAATGGGCCATAATGACCCACAAACAGGACAGAGAACTGACTCTGAAATATGTATATACGCATATTGCTGCCAATGTTCTTTGGCCAGGCAAATGCCATTAGCCCAAAGAATGGCATTTTGCTCTCATTTCAGTTCCAGTCCAAATGCAAATGAGCCTCAGATGTTAAGTCTCTTAATTGGGTTTCTGCATACCTGGTTGAAATGATAGAGAAGAGTCAGATTCCAGCTCGCTTTAAACAATGTGAGCCAGTTTGCTGCCTGATGGCTGATTGTTCCTGTTCGTTTCATCCCATTGGGGGCTTTCCTGAAAATGCATCACTGATGGCACAGAATTTGTGGTGGAATAAGTACAGTACAGCAGATGGACATCTCTTGCGGAACTGGCCCATGATGTTTTGCCCTCTGCTCTGAAGGATGAGAAGATGCTCCTGGTTCTGCCCAACTCCATAGTCAAAAGCCAATTGGCCTTCCAGTTGAATACTGCAGATTGGACCTGCAACCACACCCAAGGTCAACAGGCCAATTTAGGGAAATGGGGCAAACAACATGGTATACTCCGGGAGTTCTCGACCTTTTAAAGCTGGGGGCCAGGTCATGCTCCCTCAGATAGCTTTGGAGGCCGGATGGCCATTTTGCCCTTCCTCCACCACATGGCACTTCCTGGTGTGGTGGAGGTGGTGGTGGGCCACATGAAATGGTGCTGTGGGCCACATCCGGCCCATGAGCCACAGGTTGAGAATCCCTGGTATACACCATTGCCATTGATGCCTCTGAGCTGCTGCCACCTGAAGATGTTGCCTAACTCTGTCTGCTCTAGTATTGGCTGTGTTTCTCCCCATGTCCAAAATCCCCAGCAAATTTCCCTTCCAACAGGCTTGATTGTTGGATATCCTTGACGACGATTTGTGCTTAGCAAAAAGATCCTTTACTGTTAAGAGAAACCAGCTGCTGGGGGTGAAACAGGTTACATTATGCAGCTATGGGGATACAGGAGGAAGCAGAATGCTGTTGTTTCCCTGATGGATACATCTCTGCTTACAGTTTTGAGGTACAGTGATACCTCATACAACATCCAAACTTGGTTCCACAAGTTTGAACTTTATACAGATTTGGACTTTGTATGAGGAATGCAAAATCCTAGCCGTGATGCCTCATACAATGTCCACATCCTTGCCGCGATGCCTCATACAACGTCGTTTCCATAGAGATACATTGTACTGTAACAGCACAGACTGTAGGAATCGGGGCCGCTAGGACGGCCGTTGGGTCCCGGAGGAGATTGATCAAGTAACGATACGAGGCAGTATGGAGTGAGATGAGATCAGTGGTTTATTGAGGGAAAAGCATCATCATATATAGATCAGAAGGCAATACAGGGAAAAACCGTCATCTGACAGAAAATCACATCACCTGTTTACTCAGGTTAATGGGGAATCTCTCTTGGGGAAGTTAATTAGCGTGAGCAAACATTGACAGGGGAAACACCATTGTCTAGGGCTTAGACCGGGGTAAATATGGCCGCTATTTGCACCTGGGATTATGCTAAACTCGGAGATGAGTGATTACCTTAATGGGTAACAGAGTCTAGAGGAATGCCTCCTCAGCGGAACCGTCATTCAGGTCATAATTGGGTGAATCAAACCCTATTATTAATCCACCCCCCTTAATTTCTCTGCCCGCAGAGCCCACGGGCCAGGAGCCTTCTCACTGAAGTGGCCTCTGCGCGGGCCGTTCCATGCCATTGGGGCATGGGGAATCCACATCTCCCCTTTTCATTTTACTTAAGAGCCTGACCGGCGACTCTGCGTAAGAGAGGTGCCAGCTGATGACCGGGAATGACGCTTCGGGGTTTCCTCCGGGAGAGGCACCGGCACCTTGATATTAGTGAGGGAATGCATTGCGCGAAACAGCATACTGCTATGCCCAGTACAATCACCCCCACAACCACCTTGAGTACCGTCTGAAGCCATCCCCACGGAATCCATGACCACATCCAGTCCCACAATGAACTCAGCCAAGTCCCCCATGCAGAACCCTCCCTGATGCCCTCGACTATGGTGTGGAGGTCTGTGAGCTGACTCTGAACCTTACGGGAGTTATCAGTGAGATTAAAGCAACACATACCATGAAAAGATTCGCAACCCAGATGATGTAGCAATAAGAGATAGTCTATAGCCGCTCGATTGTCAAGTATGGCATGGCGAAGCTCTGCCTGCTCTTGGTTGAGCAGCGCTATCGCCGAGGAGGTATGGTTAATGGCTTTAGCTAGTCCGCAAGCCAGTCGACCAATCCTCCGAGCGTTGCCGACGGCTAAGCCTGGCACGCCAAGAATGCTGACTGCCAACGAGACGTATTCGGCTGAACTCATTACTCTAAACGAGCTGTCTAACTGGGTGGTGCGAGTGTGTCGTATGGGTGCTGAAACATTTGTAACATTTGTGCTTGGGGTGACCATATCCTTAGTAGGGAGTAACAGTGTCAAACGACTGATACAACATATAGCATCTGATACATTTGCGGGACTGTAGTTCCAAGTGTACTGATTACACGTAAAGAACCAACTAGAGGGTAGGGTAACATGAGCATACATCGAACCGAGTGTCTGTGGGTTGTTACAAGTCCAGTTGCCGCTGCCAACTTCAAGGCAACGGCGCCTTCGGCCAACTGCGGAGCAGCCGGTCATCCGAGCACAAGTAGAGTTCGGGCTGACCGCCACTCGAGGAGTGTGGAGGGTGGCTGCGTCACCCGGCAAAGTCATTGTCAGCCACATCTCCCAGCGGGCGTATTCCGAGGAGCTTGCTGGGTTGTACGGGCTGAAAATCCGTTTCACTAGCCAGTCCCCATCCCTGGGGTGCGCGCCTGGAGAGTGGCACACTGGGATGAGGCAGGTGCTCAAGATTGAGGCAGAACCAATGTCCTGTCTCAGGCAAAAATCGGACTGGTTGACGAGACCCGCCAACCTTTCCCATATGTTGTAATGCATCCTGGCAGAAAGGTCTCCGCCTGGCATTAAATCGCTGGCCTTCAATGAGGCAGCCTGAGCGCCTCCCCCCGCAAGTAGGGAGAGAGTCAGGATGATGGTGACTGCCATGGTGTTGGCATGAATTCGGGCAAAGATTGCAGCCGTGAGGTTCTCCGGCGTTGGCTCCTTCTCCTCGCGCCGGATGGCGTCCTCGGCCTCACTGCAAAGGACCTTGACCATCCCCCATGTGATCTTCGGTGCTGTCATCTGTGGCCACCTCCTCCGACGGGTTCTCTCGGTCAGAGTGAGGTCCTCCATCTCCGGGTCGGTCTGGGTCCACGCCATGTGGTTCCAAGTGAGGCTTGACACACCGAGCTGGAATCCAAACGACACCTGTAGGAGACATAATTGCAGCATACCCTCTCCCCCAGGTTACGAGTGGCGCCGGGCCCCTCCAGGAAGGGTCCGGTGGCACCCGGTATCGGACCATTGGTCGCGGGAGAGCCTCCGAACGGCGGAAGTGCTTCTCCTGCGGTGTGCAATCCGAAAAAACATTAAGGTGATTGCACATGAACAATACCTTATTCAGACAATGCTGTGCCTGACCCTGTGACTTGGGGAGGGCTGGTGGCTCCCCCCTTTCTGTTTGTTTGTCAATATAGGACTTGAGTGTCCGATTGACCCGTTCCACAATCGCTTGCCCCTGCGGATTGTAAGGAACGCCAAAAGTATGCTTAATGTCCCAGGTGGCCATGAAGGCCGCCAGCTGCCTGGAGCTGTAAGATGGCGCATTATCGGTTTTCATGTGCCGCGGCTTGCCCATTGCCGCGATGCAGGAAAGGAGGTGCTGCTCCATGTGGGAAGCAGTCTCCCCTTTCTGCGCCGTTGCCCAAACGAATTGAGAAAAGGTGTCAATGCAAACGTGCATGTACTGCCATCTGCCAAACTGCGGAAAATGCGTGACGTCCATTTGCCACACCTGGTTAGCCTCTGTCCCTCAGGGGTTGACCCCCCACGAGGGCCCCCCCCGGTGCCCCTGCACAATGCTGACAAGAGAGAACTATGCCTTGGGCTTGAGAAAGTGGCTGATTGAACTGTCTGGCAAGCGCTTTGGCATTTTGGTGAAAGAATGCATGACTCTGAATTGGCGTAGTGAAATTTCCTTTGCCGCCGCATCCGCTCTACTATTGCCCGCAGAAATCGGACCCGGTAGGTCTTGGTGACTTCGGATGTGGGCAATATAGAGCGGCTCCGTGCGGTTTCGCAAATGAAATTGAGCAGTGAGGAACAAGCTCAGCAAATTCTTGTCTATCGCGGGAGTGATGTATGCTCCCGGTAGACTGTGAAGCAAATTCCTGACATACTGACTGTCAGTAATTATGTTTAAGCGCTCTTTGGCGAAGGTGCGCAAGGCGAGGTTCACCGCTGCCAACTCTGCCCACTGTGCGGACTTCTGTGGAAGAGTTAACAGCGTGCGCCAAGCCTGGCCCTCCTGCCAAGTAAAGACACCATATGTGCGACCCCCATCAGTAAAAACTGTCCTGGCCCCCTGAAGCGGAACCAGCGAAAGCAATTCGAACAAGCTGACTGTCTGCGTTTGAAGCGAGACAAGTCTGGGGTCTTTCAGCAAATGGTATGCCAAGCATCCGGTGAATCCCTCCAAAGCTATCGGAAGCGAGTCACCGAGCTGCATTAATTGCTGAACCTGCTCTTTGGTGAACGGGACCACGATCTTTGCTAAGTCGTGCCCTGAAATGTCCCTGGCTCTCAGCCTTCCGCGGTAAACCACCGCGGAGACCAATTCTTGGGGAGGAACGATGTTTCGGGAAGAGGTGTTCGGCAAGTACACCCATTCCACGATACTCGCCCCTTTCTCGGAGTCCACTCCTAGGGCTCCGGTGAACATGGATCCTGCCCGAACTATGTACAAGTTCAGGATCAGCCCATATGGCCCCTGAGCAATCCTGTCCACCCACCTTTGGCTGAGAATTTGGTTGACTTTCTTGAGGGCCAAGCGCGCCTCTCGAGAAATTTGTATCCGGTCTGCCGGCTGCTTGCCTAATGTTAGCAGCGAGAAGAGCGGTTTCAAAAGATCCGTATCCAATCGGAAATATGGTCTGGCCCAATTAATGTTCCCTAAAACCTGCTGCAATTCTACCAGGGTGACGGAATCCTTCAAATTGATTTGGGGCAAAACTGGTGCTGCGAAGGAGCGGAGAAGCCGATGACCCAAGTATGAGAAGGGCTCGGTTCTCTGCACTTTCTCCGGGGCAATGAGTAAACCTTTGTCCCCCAGGCTGGCCTGGAGGTCTGAAAACACTTCGCTGCCAAGTTGCGGCACTGCGACCAAGATGTCATCCATGAAATGGCAAACTAAGGCTTTGGGGTGAAGGTTTCGAAACTTTGCCAGTGCGTTGTGAACATAAATTTGGCACAGGGTGGGCGAATTGAGCATGCCCTGTGGCAAAAATTTCCACGCGTAACGCTGCGTGGGCTTACTGTGGTTCACAACCGGCACCGTAAAGGCGAACCTTTCCCTGTCCCTGGGGTCTAAGGGAATCGTGTAAAAACAATCCTTGAGATCTACAACTAGGATCTCCCACCCCTCGGGAATCATATTCGGATTTGTGATGCTGCATTGGAGCGGACCCATTGGCTGTATGCATCTATTGATCTCTCTGAGATCGTGGAGGAGTCGCCACTTCCCCGACTTCTTCTTTATGACAAAAATTGGCGAATTCCAAGGACTAGTGGACTGCTCTATATGTCCTGCGTCTAGCTGTTCTTTAACCAGTTGCTTTAGGGCGACTAATTTCTCCCCCACTACCGGCCATTGTTCCACCCAGATCGGCGTATTGGTGAGCCATTTAAGTGGCAACGCCATTACCCGAAGGTAAGCATAGCACCGTACTGCTGTAAAATGTCTCGCCCCCAAAGGTTGATGTGCACATCCAGAATGTGCGGCCGAATGACCGCTGTGCCGTCAGCCTTTGGGATCGTGACTTCCACCCACTCCCGGCTCCTAAACGCTTCTTGGATGCCGCCTACCCCCCACACATCGGAGACCGGCTCAATGGCCCACTCCCGTGGCCACTGGCTCCTGCTTATCACACTCACATCAGCTCCGGTATCTAACAACCCTGAGAATGATCTTTTATTCAGAAATACCTCAATAACTGGGCACTGTTTCCACTCAATGTTGGTCTCCACTGTCGCTAAGACCTGGTATCCTTGTAATGCCTCACTGGCGCTCGAGCGGTCCTCGGACCGGGACTCTAAGCTGTCCCTGAGCCTTCCCTGGCTATCTGCTGGCGAGTGACAAGGAACCATAATCAGTTGCGCTAATGTGTCTCCTTTGTGAATTGTCTGGGGTAAGTGCGTCCAAAGCTGAACTTGGAGAACGCCTGAAAAATTGGAGTCAATGACTCCCGGAATTACAAGAATTCCGCGTGCTCCTGCTACACTGCGAGGCAAAACTAAACCTATAAATCCCTTGGGCAGTGGACCCATGTACTGGGAGTCCACCAGATAGACTGTGCCTGGCAAGTCGCATGTGACGTCTGCCTGGCAAGTCAATTCTAGCCCTGTGTTACTCTTGGGGCTGGCCTGTGCCTTCGCAATGCCTGGAATGTGAATGGAATCTAGTCTAGCTCTGGCACGCCCAGAGCAAGGGATGTCTCTGTTTGGACCGGGGCCAGAGACGTGCCCGCGTTCCGGTTTCCCGAACTCGGACAATTCCTGGCCCAATGGTAGCCTTTCTTGCATTTTGGACATGGGGTGTTTGGAACCTTGGGACGGCCGGAATTTTGTCCGCTTCCCTTGGATCGGCACTCCCTAGCGAAGTGACCGACCTTGCCACAATTGTGACATGCTCCTTTGGGTCTGGGTTTCCTGCCTCCCTGCACCGCCGCTGCCAACAGACCCATTTTGTAGGATTCTGTGTCGGCGCAAGCCCTGATCATGTCTGTGAGGGTCAAGTCGGGACGGTTGCCCAGTGACTGCAAGATTTTACGGCAGTCTAGATTGGCATTATCTTTGGCCAACTTTATGATGAGCTCTTGTTGGGCTTCCTCATTATCGATCTGCCTACTGATCGCTTCCTCTAAGCGATTGATGAAGTCCATGTAGGGCTCCTGGGCTCCCTGCTTGACTGCGGTGTAATTTTTAGCCGCTTTGCCAGTTGCGGGAACCTTGAGAAAAGCCTTGAAGGCAGCCTTGGCTGACATTTTGAGAGTGGCTAGTGGCAAGTTGGTCTGCGCATCGATGGATTCGAAGGCCCCTGACCTATATAACTGGTCAGGAAGTACTGCGCCTCCCATCCTGGCAGCCCTAGTCTGAGCCTCGAGGCGATACTCGCTGTCCCATAGCAAATACTGGCTGGGGTTGAGCATCATCCGCATGACGGATTTCCAGTCGTGCGGGATGAACATGGTGTTCTCGCACACTTGCTGAAGCGTGCCCCTAGTAAAGCGACTCTGGAGTCCTGTCTCCGTGATGGCCTTCCGTATAGCCATGAGAAGCTTATACGGGACTGGTGAGTGTACTACCTGCTGGGCCCCTGTGATGGCATCCATTTCCAAGCGAATTGGACAAATCTGACTAAGCTCAGCTAGTTCTTCTGCTGGCAATTCCCCCTTCTTAATTTCCTCCTCCACTGTGCGCTGCAGGGCACTCTTGGTCTGGGAGCCTGTAACTGTCAGAGAAGCGCCTGCGCTCCTCATTCCATGCATTCCGTCGGTGACGTCTGCAGCTGTCACCGAGGGAAAGCTCCCTACACTACTCTGCCTAAACTGGAATGACGGATAGAGCGCTGTGGGCGCCGATGGTTCGGCTGGCACTGGGGGTTCTTTGGCTTCTATCCGGACTGGATCTACCTCCGCTAAGAGCTTCCTACATTTGCCCCATGTGTGAATTACGCGCTCTGGAGCTTTTGGGGGTTGCTGAATGCAGTCTCCTATCTGATCCCAAAGCTGAAGGGTTAACGTACCCACTTCTGGGTAAAGTGGGCAGTGTTCCCTTAGGTACACCAAAAGTCTCGCTAGTTCTCCACTGTGAAACCTTAACTGAAACACCCTGGCCAGGATTCTGAACTCCTCTTCATGAGTTCTTTGGCTAGCGGACGGACGTTGCCGCTGAGGGCAAGTCCCCATATTACCTGCGAAGGTGTCCTCCGAAGTTTCCTCCTCGGGACGAGTCGACGCGTCTCGGGCAAGTAATAGGTTTTGGCGACGATTCTCTGGGTAGAGCTCGGAGCGTGGCCCCGTGCCACGGGCCCTCGGCGGCCTCTGCGCTGTCAGGGGTTCACAGCTGACCCTGAGGGGAACGCGTTTTTCCATAACCGCAACGCCTCCGCAAAAGTCGGGAGCAAGCTGTAGGATGCCTCTTTGGTACTGCCCCGCCACTTGGGCCGTCTTCCCGATCGGCTGGCTTACCGACCGGGCTGCCGCGCTGTCCTCCGGGACAATCGGACGCGGTTCAAGCGCAGAACCGGACCGTGTGATCGCTTACTCACGGGTAAGATCACGTCTCGGGGTCACCAGATGTAGGAATCGGGGCCGCTAGGACGGCCGTTGGGTCCCGGAGGAGACTGATCAAGTAACGATACGAGGCAGTATGGAGCGAGATGAGATCAGTGGTTTATTGAGGGAAAAGCATCATCATATATAGATCAGAAGGCAATACAGGGAAAAACCGTCATCTGACAGAAAATCACACCACCTGTTTACTCAGGTTAATGGAGAATCTCTCTTGGGGAAGTTAATTAGCGTGGGCAAACATTGACAGGGGAAACACCATTGTCTAGGGCTTAGACCAGGGTAAATATGGCCGCTATTTGCACCTGGGATTATGCTAAACTCGGAGATGAGTGATTACCTTAAGGGGTAACAGAGTCTAGAGGAATGCCTCCTCAGCGGAACCGTCGGTCAGGTCATAATTGGGTGAATCAAACCCTATTATTAATCCACCCCCTTAATTTCTCTGCCCGCAGAGCCCACGGGCCAGGAGCGTTCTCACTGAAGTGGCCTCTGTGTGGGCCGTTCCATGCCATTGGGGCATGGGGAATCCACAACAGACTTCAGGGCAAAGTCAAGGAAGCAGACAGGAAACTGACAGAACTTTAAGAAATCATTGTCTAAAGGCAAAAAACATTACAAAACATGTCAAACAACCCTGATTGTCCAAGAACCTGAAGAATGCTGCAAAAATCCCAGGAATGCTTCTAAAAATCCTGATGAAAAATTCAAAAAAAATCCAAAATCATGCTCAAAACCACTCCTAAACACTCTTCGCCTCGTGCAAAACCCACAAGAGCAATGCACGCATGTGTCCTGCCTTTTATACTGCCCAGGCACAATGCAGCCTGGGAAAACCCCCAATGCCTCATACAACGTCGCAGCGACTTTGTATGAGGCAACTTTTTTCAAGGAATTAGGTGATGTTGTATGAATTCGATGTTGCATGAAGCGGACTTTGTATGAGGTATTACTGTACCTGCATAGGAGAGGTCACTGTGTATGTATTTGTCCACACATGGGTACATTTGTATAAAGACTGGAGAAGAAATATTTCTTTGTTCTCCAACATTTTTCTTTCGGGTGCACTTTCAGATTCCTCTGCCAGCATCCTAGGCCTGTGAAATGTCAAGGGAAATGGGCTGTGGAAGTTAGAGCAACAACATTCTCAAATTCAGTCGGCTCACATTGAATGGATTACTCTTGGTGGCATTGAGTATTCAGCAAACACATTTCATTTAATTAGTTAGTCAGATGATTTATATCCCATTCTATCCCATGGGCTCAAAGCAGCTTATAGCATTTTCCCATAAACATAAATAGTCCCTCAGGTTTCATATTGGGATGGTCAATTAGAGGCTAGATTTTAAAGGGTATTGTGAAGGACGGATAATGTGTTGCCCATAAGACTGTGACTCCTAGGATTCCTCACCATGCTAGTTAGAGCTGATGGGAATTGTAATCCAACAACATCTGGACAAGCACACAACCCCCACACACACATACACTCCTGCTCTTCAATATTTACTCTTCATCCCAATTTTGGACAACTTGCAAATAATCCACCAAATTCCTGTGTTGATCCTGCCAGTCACAAGAACTTTTCCCTCAGTTAGTTGTATGTTTTCCAAACTCCCATGGTCCCTAATGCCCCCACCTGACAAGAGATCTCCCAGAATATGACCTATGCCTGGAATGCTGTTTCAACTGATTCTCCCCTTTGGTTCTGACATTGGTAGAGAGTTTAATCCAAGGGGTTCTCAATGTTTTTCAGCCGTGGGCCAATCACGCCCTCTCAGACAGCTGAGTGGGCTGGACTGGTGCTGTAAAACATTCTGCAACTGTCGTAAATGTGTTTATGATGGCTGCAGACTCATTGACGGCTGTAGTAAATATGTTTATGATGGCCGTGGACTCATTTACAGCTGTCATAAATGCATTCATGCAGCCATCAATGAGTCCACAGCTGATTCCACTGGTGGGGGCAGTTGGAGCGAGGTTGGGAGCCTGATTATTTGGCACCATGTCAAGTATCCCAGAATGGCTGGGAAATCCCATAATCTAGCGCTCCTTCCCTCTCCTTCCTGCCATAATTTGACCGGCCAGGAAAGGGGTTATTGCGCATGTGTGCAGGGGTTACTGCGCATGTGCAGTAACCCCTTCCCTGGCTGAAGGGGTTTGGTGTATGAGAACCAAGACACAGGAAACAGCCAAGGCTGGGTTAACTCAGGTTTATTGCATGGTGGACAGAGGGAACATGAGGTAATGGCGGACGAACAGCTCTATATATATGGTAGTAACGTATTTGAATGTGGCTCCACGATAGCCCATTGGCTACTGCCCGCGTGACGTCATGGCTGGTCACGCCCTTCTTGTCCAGGTGTAGGTAGCGGCGGGAAACTTCCCGCGCTGTGGCCTTTTGGTGGGTTTGAACCAAGAGAGCTTGGACGCTCGCTGCTGCCAGCTGGTGGTCATTAGCTCGCGTCCTATTACAGGGTTTATAGTGATCAGCTGAAGGTTACATTGTTACTCGTAGGCAAGGTTACATTGGTTCAGATACATTGTTATCACATGCAGAAGGTTACACTGTTAGAACACAACACTCCTCCCCCCTAGGACGAGACGAAGTCTCTCAGCCAAGATGGCTTATTTCGAACACGCTGGGGTCTCGGCGCGGGCTGCCCTGCCCCGGCTTCTCTCCCTCCTCCTTGCTCCCTGGCTTCCTGCCCTGTAATTGGAGAGGATGACTCGTTAGTGGCTTGCCGCGGCTCTGCGGCTTTGTTGGGCGGTGTGTGCTTTGTTTGGGAAGAACCGGGGGCACTGGGGGCTAACGAAAAACCCCTCTTCTCGCTTGGACGGGTGGGGGAACACTCCAAAAAACCCCCCCGGCTATCAAAATGAAAATCGTAATCGAATTCGGGGGACGCGGTAGCGGCGGCTGCAAATTCCTTTCCCCCCCCCCCCCAGGCTCGGATAGAGCTGATAGAACTGGCGTATCAAAAGGATATGAGCCGGGCTCACTGCTTTCCCCCCTGGCTGCGGACTGGTGTCCTCCTCTGTCTCCCCCTTGGGCTAAACGGGTGGGGGAGAACCCTATCGCTGAATCTGGTGGCTGAGCCCCACTGAACGGCCCCTCACGCACTCGGCGCCGCAGTTGGTCAGCGTGCCTCCTCCAGAGGAGACCGGAGTTCGTTTCCACCCGATACGACACTGGTCCCGTCTGTTCTACTATCGTCCCTGGCACCCAGGCTGGGCCTGCGTTGGCATAGTTCCTGCAGTGTACAGGATCGCCAACGTCGAACCCTTTCGAGACCGCTAACCCTATGTTCTTCCCTTTGTCCTCGACCCTCGTCGGGTCTAACCTGGACAAAATCGTGGTCAGTTTCCTCCGCATCAGCAGCTCAGCCGGCGAGTATCCGGATGCCAAGGGGGTCACTCTGTACGCTAACAGAAATTGACAAACTTGGTGATTTAGGTCCCCTGAGCCCATGCGCCGCAGCGCATCTTTTGTTGTGCGCACCAACCGTTCCACTTGGCCATTCGTGGCCGGGTGAAACGGCGCGGATGTGACGTGCCGAATTGCATTTGCCTCCATAAATGCCGCGAACTCAGCGGACGTGAAACAGCTAGCGTTATCGCTGACCAGAGTGTCGGGTAAACCGAACGTGGAAAAGACCCTCCTCAGCTGGCCAATGGTAGTGGCGGAGGATGTGCTCCTAACCGGAATGACCTCCAGCCACTTTGAGTACGCATCCACTACCAGGAGAAAAATGGTTCCTCGGAACGGGCCAGCAAAATCCACGTGCACCCTGGACCACGGTCCCCTTGCTGCGTCCCATTCCCTATGCGGGAGACGGGCTACCTCCGGCCGGGAGCCCTGACATGCCTCACAAGTGCCAATCATATGCTCTATGTCGGCGTCCAGCTGGGGCCACCAGAAATAACTCCAGGCCAGTGCCTTGGAACGGACGATCCCCGGGTGGCTGACGTGCAGCAACTTTAGTACCTTTGGCCGCAGGGACGTAGGAACCACCACCCGTTGGCACCACAAGAGGCACCCCCTCTCTAATGACAATTCTATTCGTTTTCGAAAAAATGGGTCGAATTCCATGCTTGGGGATGACGCCGGCCACCCCTTCTGTACCCACGAGCACACTTTCTCCAGTGTTCTATCCTTTCCCGTTGCCTTGGCAATGTCGGCCGGTACTAATGGGGGTGAATCTAAGACCTCTATTAGCAATACCTGGCGGTCTCTTCCTACCCCTGCCTTCTGATCGTCCGACAAGGGCAACGGAGACCTTGAAAGTGCGTCTGCATGGCTGATCTCCTTCCCGGGCCGGTATTCCAACTCAAGTTGGTATGCGTTAAGAAAAATAGCCCACCGCAGCATTCTCGGGGACAGGATCTGCGGCGTGGGCTTATTTGCAGTGAATATTCCTAACAGGGGCTTGTGATCAGTCACGATCTTGAACGGGCGACCATACAGAAAATCGTGAAATTTTTTGGTTCCCGCTACTATCGCTAATGCCTCCCTGTCGGTCTGTGCGTAATTCCGCTCTGCTTGGGACAGGGACCTTGAATAAAACGCTATCGGGGCCTCCCTTCCGTCGTTCAACACGTGGCAAAGCACCGCCCCCACCCCCACCGGGGATGCGTCGCAGACTAAAACTATTGGCCGTTTGGGATCGAAATGAGTTAGGATTGCTTCGGAAGTTAGGAGTTGCTTTAACTCTGTGAACGCCCTCTCTTGCTCGTCCCCCCACAGCCATTTTTCCTCTTTTTTAAGTAACTGATGGAGCGGTGCGGCAACAGACGCCTTCCGTGGAAGGAAGGTATGGTAGAAATTGAGAAGCCCCAGAAATGACTGTAGTTCGGTTTTGGATGTGGGGCGAGGAGCTTTCTTGATGGCGGCTACCTTAGATTTGGACGGCCTAATTCCCTCGGGCGTGACACGGAACCCTAAAAACTCAACCTCTGTTTCGAAAAATACACATTTGTCTTTTCTCAGTCGCAGCCCCGCCTTTTCGAACACGGTCAGAACTTTATCCAATCTATGTGCCAGCTCGGCCTTACTCCCCCCCGTTATCAACACGTCATCAAAATATGGCAACACCCCCTCCAGCCCCTTCAGGAGGCGTTCCACGAGCGACTGAAAAAGGCCAGGTGCCGAGTTCACGCCGAACTGTAAACGCGACACCTGGAACGCCCCCTTATGTGTAACTATTGTTTGTGCCGCCGCTGTGGCGGGGGTTACGGGGAGTTGCTGGTAGGCCTGTGCTAAATCGAGCTTAGCGAAACACTTTCCCCCATTCAGCCTGGCCAGGAGGTGGCTGACCACCGGCACCGGGTATGCATTAGGGCGGATCGCCTTGTTAATTGTACACTTATAATCAGCGCAAATGCGCACCTCCCCGTTAGCCTTCAGAGCTGTTACAATTGGAGTCTCCCACTCCGCGGAATCCACAGGAACAAGAATCCCCTGACCCACCAGTTTGTCCAGTTCCGCCTCTATTTTGTCCTTTAGTGCGAACGGTACCCTGCGTGGTTTGAGTCTTATCGGGCGGACCTCCGGGTCTAGGTCGAAGGCTACAGGGGGTCCCTTGAACTTTCCCAGTCCACTTTTAAAAACGGCGGGGTGTGCGTCGCACACCGCTTGTATTGGGTCCACGCCTACGGCATGCACCCCCCCTATGAACAAACCTAACGGCTGGAACCATTGTGTCCCGAGGAGGCTACAACTCCCCCCTTTTAGCACCACTAGGGGAAGCTCCGCAGAATGTCTCTTAAAACGAACCCGGAATGTCCCGACCCCCAACACTGGAATGCTGTTCCCCTGTACGTCCCGTAGTGTGGCCCTCAACGCTTTAAGTTTGGGCCGCACGTGGGGGTCGATTTTCAAGAATTCTCTCTGGGGAATTATAGAATAGGAGGACCCCGAGTCAACTTCCATCCTAATAGGGGTCCCTTGTACTAGTACCTCAACGAAGTAATGGGGCTGTCCCGCAGATACGCTGAACACAGGAGCGTCGCCTTCGCTGTCGTCCGAGATGCGGCCCACGCCGTCCTGCTTCCTCGTGGTCCGGGCGCCATCTTTGGACCTCGCTGGACGGTCCGGTTTGGCCGCACGGTCTTGTGACTGTCTCCGGCCCTCTTTCCTTTTCCTGCACGCCTTGGCGATGTGCCCCCGACGGCCGCAGTTGTAGCACTCGGTTTTTCTGAATGGGCACCTCACGCGCTCATGGGCCGCTCCGCAACCATCGCAACGGCGCCCTCCCCTTCGGACCTTCTGGACCTCCTCGCCATCGCTGCTTTCCGAAGACGACTTCGAGGTCCGTCGGGTTGCGTGCACCGACTGTCCGGACTTTCCGTGCAACGAGTTTTCCGCCTTGCCGGCCCTCGGACGCCACTCACGCCACTTGTGCATCTCATCCACTCCAGCATTCGTGGACTCCGCGGCTTCCGCGGCCTCTACAACCTCTGCCAGTGTGGGTGGCGGCTCCTTGTTCATCAGGCTGCGCTGCACTTCCTTGTCCTTCAGGCCACACAGAACTCCGTCCCTGAGGGCCATCTCTAAAAAACGGTCCCATCTGCAGGGGGTGGCGGCTACTCTCATAGCTGTTACGAAGGCCTCTACCGACTCGTCCGGCGCTTGAACTCGCCTCCAAAACGCGCTCCGAGCGGGAAACATTGCCCTCGAGGGTCGGAAATGCTCACGCAGCAGTTTCATGATGTCATCGGTTTTGAACTCACCCATCTTCTTCGGTGCAATAATGCCCACCAGCGTTCGCTTGGTCTCCATTCCAAGCATGCGGGTGAGGATGGCCCTCTTCCTTTCCTCGTCGTCTTCCTTGACTTTGAGTTCCACCAGTGCCGCCTGGAAGTCCATCTCAAAAAACTCCCAGTCTTGCGGTTTGGTAATGTTGAACCCGCTCTGTGCCCTGGCTCCTTGGGGATCCATTATCCCACCTTCGTCGCCAATTTGGTGTATGAGAACCAAGACACAGGAAACAGCCAAGGCTGGGTTAACTCAGGTTTATTGCATGGTGGACAGAGGGAACATGAGGTAATGGCGGACGAACAGCTCTATATATATGGTAGTAACGTATTTGAATGTGGCTCCACGATAGCCCATTGGCTACTGCCCGCGTGACGTCATGGCTGGTCACGCCCTTCTTGTCCAGGTGTAGGTAGCGGCGGGAAACTTCCCGCGCTGTGGCCTTTTGGTGGGTTTGAACCAAGAGAGCTTGGACGCTCGCTGCTGCCAGCTGGTGGTCATTAGCTCGCGTCCTATTACAGGGTTTGTAGTGATCAGCTGAAGGTTACATTGTTACTCGTAGGCAAGGTTACATTGGTTCAGATACATTGTTATCACATGCAGAAGGTTACACTGTTAGAACACAACAAGGGGTTACTGTGCATGTGCACAGGGGTTACTGTGCATGCGTGCCACTGCCTCTGACGGCTGAGCATGCGCAGTACCCTTTCCTGCCCAGCGCCTGGAAACTTACTGCGCATGTGTGCCCGGCTCCCGGATTTTGAAAACCGCGGTTTGACAGGTATGGATCCTACCCATGGGCCATAGGTTGCGAACCCCTGGTTTAATCAATGCAGGACATCATGATTGCCTTACATTGCTTAGGTCCCAAAGGGCCCTGGCAAAAGTGTCTCCTGCCCTATCTGACAAGCTACAGCACACTCTTAGCTGCAGCCTGTGATTCCAAAAGATGGATGTGGATTATTAACGTTTCCTATTCCACCAATAGCTGAATGCTGTGTTTGTACATGCCTAAAAAAGGACACATACAGAAGAGAACTCTTGTATGGTTCTGCATTGTGTATAGTGGTGTAGAAGAGAGAATTTCAATAGGTGCTGAAGGCCAGGTAAGAGAGAGAATTGTTTCATTGCCTGTAAAAGCTACAGGAAGCCTGACGTTCCCTTTACTTCTGGCCCTTTAGATATGACCTTTGTCCGTACATGCCAGTCTCGGCTCTCCACTGTGATAGAAAGCAATCCATTTCTTCCCACACAGCTTTATAATTGTTCGGCATAAGAAAAAATGATTATCACCCATGGCTCACAGATGAGAATTACAATCTTATTGCTCTGTATCGCATTTTCTCATTATTCCATAGGGTTGCGATTTCCTTCCTTGATGGAAACTCCAAAAGGAAAAGGAGAAATTTAGGAGATGTATTTCTCCCTCATTCCCCAAGTGTGGGAGCTGTCATGAAGAAGTACCTGAATTGCTCCCTGCTGTGCAGTGGAAAGGCACAGAAACATTTCAGAAAAACAAAAAAAGATATTGCCATCCCCCATTTCTGCCATATGGGGGATTTTCACAAGGATACTTCGGAATTTCACAGATCTCATGCAGAGAAATATGGAGCAGATCTGCTTGTCTGTGTACAAATGGAACAAGGGGATAATGTCCTTTTCTCTTTTCCCCCTTGGTTAGTGGGGCTCCACCAAATACAGGAGAAATAGAAACCACTAGCCAACCTCAGCACTCAACAACAGGTCGGCCCCTTGCTTGGAAGCAAGACATATCTGACTCTAAGACTCCAGCCCTTGGGCCATAGTGACCAGCTCTCTGAACCATGTGACCAGCCCACGGCCCAAAAAGTTTGGGCACCCTTGCTCTAAGGGCAAAACTAGCCCTTATCAATAGTCTGTCTTTCGAAGCTGACACTTGCTACCATTCCAGAGGTTGGATTTAGGCAAACCTTTTGTGATCCAGTGGTCCTACTTGAAAACAAAAACTCAGGAAGGACTGCAAGACAAAGGAAGCTAAATTGCAAATTACACAAGCATTGTTTGGCAGGAGGACCAAACAATATATCAGGGGTGCCCAAACTTTTCGGGCTGGTCACGTGGTTCCTCCCAGTGGAAGTGGAAATAAAACACTCCTGTGCATGAACAGAACCCTGCCGTAAATGCACCCACAGCTGTTGTAAATGCATTTATGACAGCTGTGGGTGCATTTACATAAATGTGTTTAGGACAGCCGCGGGTGCATTTATGGCAGTGTTCTTTTAGTGTATGGGACCAAAGACAACAGAACAGCCGAAGGGTTGGCTTAACACAGGTTTATTGCATGATGATCCGGTGGAGCATGAGGTAATAGCGGTGATACATCTCAATATATACAGTAGCCCTATACATTTGAATCTTGTAGCACGGTAGCTCATTGGCTGCTACCGGCGTGGCCTCGCCCAGGCACGCCTCTTTTCCTGCTGCTGAATGCATATCTTTCTTCTGCTGCTGAATGCAGATCTTTTTCCTGCTGCTGAATGCGGGGAAGGTTTTCCCGCGGCTGTCCGTGATTGAGCAATGTGAACCATGTGAGACTGAACGCTCGCAGCTGCCCTCTATGGGCTGCCTGCTCGCGTTCCTTTACAGCTGAGATACCTTGTATTTGGAGTGGTTACATTCTTGCCTTTACAGTACAATGAACATGCAATCATACATACATAACATCCCTCCCCCCTAGGACGGGACGAAGTCCCGCAACCATTGTGGCTTGCCGCACGTGCGCTTGGGGCGTGCTTGCGCCTGACCTAGTGCTGGAGAGCCTGTGATCTCTGACTCCGCGGGTACTTGTCCTGCAATGGGAAACGGGGATTCGTTAGTGGCTCTGTGGGGGGTCCGTGCCTGCCTTGTGCCCGGGGATGGGAATGGAATGAACAGTTGGGAGGTGAACCCCTGCCTGTTGCTCTCGGACCCGGGGGACCCTCCTATTGTGAACCGCGGAACCGATGAGGTCGCCCTTGTGGTTCTGCTACCTTCTGTTCCCCGCTCGGGGGACCTTGAGACTGTGGTGGGCGGACTCGCTGTTGCCTCCTGTCTTGGGGGTGTCGGTCTCCGGGAAATTGGCGCTATGTTGCATTCTAACTCACAGGGGCTACTGGGACTGGAAGTACCAGGGGCTGAACTGAAACCCCTCTTTTCGCCAGGACGGGTGGGGGACCACTCCGCTAACTCCCCCTGGTACTGTAAATCAACGTCTAAACTTCTAGGGGCATCTGTGTTTCGGGGAAACTTCCGAGGGGTATGTGTGAGGTCGGGGCTCTTCCTTTCTGCCGCGAAGTCCCGCAAAAGATCTCTGAGGATCGATTCCCTTTCCTCCCCTCTTGGTGGGGACCCATGTCCCCCTTTCCCTCCCCCTTGGGCTAAACGGGTGGGGGAGTACCCTAACGCTGATTCGTGGCTATATTCGTCTTCGTCCTGTTCTCCGGGGACCCTGCGCCTGAGTTGGTCCACGTGTCGCCTCCACAGGAGGCCTGTACTGGTCTCCACGCGGTATGAGACGGGGCCGGTTTGTTCTATTACGGTGCCCGGCACCCAGGCTGGCCCCGCGTTGGCGTAGTTCCTGCAATGCACCGGGGCGCCTACGCTGAAACTCTTTGCGGGTTCCACCCCTATGTTCCGCCCCGTGTCCTCTACTCTCGTGGGGTCTAGCTTGGAGATTACCGTGGCCAGCTTCCTGCGCATTAACAGCTCCGCGGGGGAGTACCCTGACGCCAATGGGGTGACCCTGTATCTTAGCAGGAATTGGCACAATTTCAGGTCGAGGTCTCCGGGGCCCATGCGCCGCAGCGCGTCTTTTGTGGTGCGCACGAGGCGCTCTACTTGGCCGTTGGTGGCCGGGTGAAAGGGGGCGGAGGTGACGTGCCGAATGGCGTTGCGATCCATGAATGCCCCGAACTCGGTGGACGTGAAACAGCTAGCGTTATCGCTGACGAGGGTGTCGGGTAAACCGAACGTGGAAAAGACCCTCCGTAACTGTTTAATTGTAGTGGCCGAGGAGGTGCTCGAGACTGGAATGACCTCCAACCACTTGGAGAACGCGTCCACCACAAGGAGGAAAAGTGTTCCCCTGAACGGGCCAGCAAAGTCTACGTGTACCCGGGACCAGGGCCCCCTTGCTGCGTCCCACTCCCTATGTGGCAAGCGAGCCTCTTCTGGCCTGGAGCTTTGGCACGCTTCGCAAGTGCCGACCATGTGTTCGATGTCGGCGTCTAGCTGGGGCCACCAAAAGTAACTACGGGCTAGTGCCTTAGAGCGGACGATCCCCGGGTGGCTGACGTGCAGCAGTTTAAGCACCCTCGGCCGGAGCGACGTGGGGATCACTACCCGCTGTCCCCACAAAAGGCAACCCCTCTCTAGGGACAACTCTAGTTTCTTTTTGAAAAATGTGTTGAATTCCGCTGCTGGGGAAGACACGGGCCACCCTTTCTGTACCCAGGAGCAAACTGTAGCTAGCGTTTTGTCCTTGCCGGTCGCTTTGGCGATGTCGGCCGGTACTACTGGAGGGGAGTCTAGGACCTCTATCATTAAGACCTGGTGGTCCCCCTCTTCCTCGCCCACGTGGCAGCAATCCCGGGGAATGGGGGACCTCGACAGGGCGTCCGCATGGCTGATCTCCTTTCCGGGCCGGTATACCAACGCGTGCTGATACGCGTTGAGAAAAATGGCCCACCTGAGCATCCTCGGGGACAGGATTTGGGGTGTGGGCTTATCTGCGGTGAAAATGCCTAGCAAGGGCTTGTGGTCAGTCACTATGGTGAAGGGGCGGCCGTACACAAAATCATGAAATTTCTTGGTCCCCGCAATTATCGCTAGTGCTTCCCTGTCTGTCTGGGCATAGTTTCTCTCCGCTTGGGACAAGGACCTAGAGTAGAACGCTATCGGGGCCTCCCTCCCGTTCTCCAGTACGTGGCATAACACCGCCCCCACCCCCACCGGGGATGCATCGCATATCAGGACCACTGGGCGTTTGGGATTGAAGTGGGTCAGTACCGCATCTGATGCCAGGAGTCGCTTCAGGTCATTGAAAGCCGTCTCCTGGTCATCGCCCCACTTCCATGCCCCGTCCTTTTTTAACAATTTGTGTAGCGGTTCCGCCACTGCTGCCTTCCGCGGGAGGAAGGAGTGGTAAAAGTTGAGCAGTCCAAGGAACGACTGCAACTCGGGCTTGGAGGTGGGGCGAGGGGCCTTCTTGATGGCGGCCACCTTGGATTGGGATGGCCTTATTCCCTCGGGAGTAACACGGAACCCTAGGAACTCAACCTCAGTTGCGAAGAAAACGCATTTGTCTTTCCGCAACCGCAACCCCGCTTTTTCGAATATTGCCAGGACCTTTCCCAACCTTATTGCTAATTCGGCCCGGCTCCCCCCTGTAATCAATACATCATCAAAGTAGGGTAACACCCCCTCTAACCCCTTCAGGAGGCGTTCCACGAGTGACTGGAAGATCCCGGGCGCCGAATTCACGCCGAATTGGAGGCGCGATACCTGGAACGCCCCTTTGTGGGTGACTATGGTCTGTGCAGCAGCTGCGGCGGGGGTCACCGGGAGTTGCTGGTAGGCTTGGGCCAGGTCGAGTTTAGCGAAACACCTCCCCCCGTGTAACCTGGCCAACAAGTGGCTGACTACCGGCACCGGATACGCATTAGGGCGGATCGCCTTATTGATGGTGCACTTGTAATCAGCGCATATACGGACCTCCCCGTTGGCCTTGAGCGCTGTTACAATTGGAGTTTCCCACTCCGCAGAATCAACAGGGACAAGAATCCCCTGGCCCACCAATTTGTCCAACTCCGCCTCTATTTTGTCCTTTAGTGCGAAGGGCACTCTGCGCGGTTTAAGTCTGATTGGACGTACTCCAGGGTCCAGGTCGAAAGTCATTGGGGGGCCCTTGAATTTTCCGAGCCCCTTTTTGAAAACCTCGGGGTGCGTGTCGCACATGCTCTGTATTGGATCGGTCCCGGCGGCGTGTGCTCCCACGGCGTGCACCCCCCCAATGAACAACCCCAGGGGCTGGAACCATTGAGTCCCGAGGAGGCTGCATTTACCTCCCTTGAGGACGACTAGGGGAAGCGTTGCGGTGTGCTTTTTAAACTGGACCTGGAACTTCCCAACCCCCAACACTGGGATGCGGTTCCCTTGCACGTCCTTCAGTGTGGCCCTCAACGCTTTGAGCTTGGGCCGCACGCGGTGGGCGATTTTCATGAACTCTCCCTGGGAAATGATAGAGTATGAGGAACCCGAGTCCACCTCCATCCTAACAGGGGCCCCTTGGATTACTACCTCAACGAAGTAACGGGGGTGCTCTGTGGAAACGCTGCAAACCGGAGCGTCGTCCTCGCTGTCGTTGGAGATGCGCCCTACTCCGTCCCGCGTCCTCGTGGTCAGGGTGCCGTCCTTTGGCCTCGTGGTGCGGTCCTGCCTCGCCGAGCGGTCTGGGGAACTCCTCTTGGCCTCGCGCCGTTTCCGGCAGACCTTGGCGATGTGCCCGCGCCGGCCGCAGTTGTGGCACTCGGCCTTGCGGAATGGGCATTTGGCGCGGGCGTGGGCGGCGCCGCAGCCGTCGCAGCGCCGGCCCTCTCTGTGGACCCTCCGGACGTCCTCGTCGTCGCCGCTCTCCGTGGACGAGTTCGAAACTCGCCGGGCCGTGCGCACCGAGCTCTCTGCCTTGGCAGGTTTTGGGCGCCAGTCCTGAAGCTCTTGCACCCCGGCAGTCGTGGCCTCCGCGGCCTGTGCCGTGTCGAGGACTTGTTGCCACGTGGGAGGCGGCTCCTTTTTCATCAGCGCGCGCTGAGTCTCGGTATCCCTCAGACTGCAGAGCAGGCAGTCCCGGAGGGTGACTTCTGGGGTCTCCCACTTGCATGGGCCGGCGGCCAGCCGCAGGGCCGCAGCGAACTCAGCGACCGATTCCCCGGGCGCCTGGACTCGCCTCCAGAACGCGCTCCGAGCGGGGAACATGGCTATCGCGGGCCGGAGGTGGGTGCGCAGTGCCGCCAGGAGCTCTGTGGCCTTGAAGTCGCTCACCCTCCTCGGCGCGATCAGGTCCACCAAGGTCCTCTTGGTCTCGTGTCCGAGCATGCGGACGAAGATGGCCCTCTTCTTGGCCTCATCTGAGACTTCGAGCTCCACTAGCGCTCCATTGAAGTCTATCTCAAACAGCTCCAAGTCTCCCGGCTTCCTGATCTCATAGCCGGCGCATGTCTTGGTCCCGTGGGCAGCCATAATCCCACCTTCGTCGCCAATTTAGTGTATGGGACCAAAGACAACAGAACAGCCGAAGGGTTGGCTTAACACAGGTTTATTGCATGATGATCCGGTGGAGCATGAGGTAATAGCGGTGATACATCTCAATATATACAGTGGCCCTATACATTTGAATCTTGTAGCACGGTAGCTCATTGGCTGCTACCGGCGTGGCCTCGCCCAGGCACGCCTCTTTTCCTGCTGCTGAATGCAGATCTTTCTTCTGCTGCTGAATGCAGATCTTTCTCCTGCTGCTGAATGCGGGGAAGGTTTTCCCGCGGCTGTCCGTGATTGAGCAATGTGAACCATGTGAGACTGAACGCTCGCAGCTGCCCTCTATGGGCTGCCTGCTCGCGTTCCTTTACAGCTGAGATACCTTGTATTTGGAGTGGTTACATTCTTGCCTTTACAGTACAATGAACATGCAATCATACATACATAACAGTTCTGCACATGCGTGGACATGTTTTCCACTTCCTGAAGTGGTGAGGGTGGCATGGACATTGGGGGCCAGATCCAGCCCACAGGCATTAGTTTGGATACCCCTGCAATACCTTGTTGTCCAGTGTTTCCCACATGGTGACTTCAATTCCCAGAAGCCTAAGTCAGTACATTGACTGATCAGTGCTTTGGGGAATTGACTTAGGCTTCTGGGAACTGAAGTCCAAAAACCAAAGTTTGGGAAACACTGTTGTAGTCCCATTGACTCTCCCTAACTTTCTGGTGCTGGGAGTCAGTGAGTCACAGTAGACAGAGTTGCAAGCTAGGACTCTAGAGAACTGGTTCAAATCTCCTTTCAGTCAGGGAAACTCATGAGAGGGGGGATTGGTACTTGCAAAGCCCCTCCTTAAACATCTCACTTTGAAAGCCCTAACAGGGTCACTACAAATCTAATACAAATTGATAGCACATTGCACACATACACACATCCTAGCACATTGCACACACACTATATAAATCTAACACAACTTGATTGCACATTGCGTGCACACACATATCCATTGAATGAAAGGTGGGAGGGAAGCAATGCCCTTGGTTGCCAAGGGGAGGATATGCCTTGCTTACCCTTGGTCAGTCTTAAACCCTACTGTCAAAGTGGCACAGTTCTCTGCCTCTGTATGTGCATATGCCTGTAATGTGATTTTGATGTCACATTGCTGAACAGTTTTCAACCAAGCTACGGTAATGGGTGAGATCTTGTGAGATCTTGTCAACCCCATTCCCGTCTGCGCCCCACAGAAGTGCGCCCACACAAGTGCTTGTGTGTGCTTTCTGCCATTGATGGTCTTCCTGGCCAGGTTTGATGCTTGCCTGTAAACAAAGCTAATGAGGTGAAAGGCACTGTAGCAAGCACCTGGGGACAACTGCCATAACTCCATTGTTCTAACCTTTTTCTCCTTTTTATTTTATTTTAGGTATTTAAATTGTTATTGTCAGAGCTCTTGGAAGGGAAGCAATTTGCTATCACTCTCTTGGGACTGATGCCAGCCACAATCTCGGAGGGCTGTGTCTTTCTTCCAGGATCTATAGAGTTTTATTTTCACAGCATATTAATTAAAAAGAAATTGATGTATGTCTTTTTAAATCTCAATTAATAGTGAATGAGGTAATTATGGGAGGTGCCATTAGGGTGATGGAAGAACTCTGCTTTAGCTTCGTCCTGCAGCGATTAGAGAAGGCAAAACATAAATCCCATACAATGCAAAAGCCAGAAACAATGTTGTACTACCATGTCAAGGGATAGCTACGGTAAATCTCCTTGACTAAGGATGGTTTTTTAAAAAGACAGTTAAATGTAATAACTCATTCCACATGCTTTGGTGTGGAAGTGCAGATAGCAAGGTATAGCAAATAATCCATTAAATGGCCAAGCAAAATACTGTAATCAAAACAGCTCATGTTCTTCACCGGTTTTAGCCCTGTGATGTGACTATGCATCAGAACCATTTTATATTAAACTTCTTACCAGGCTTCCAAAGGATGCCCAGGGACTGGTCCAGCTACACATTTGTCAAAAGCCAGCATGCTGTCCGATGTGCCATACGTCCTTATCTTGGTGTCCTTCAGATGTGCCACCATTCCTATGTTGCATGGCCATGGGCATATAGCTCAACATAGCTGGAAGCTGCAAGGCTGGTAAAGGCTTCTATATCTCATAGCTATCTTGACCAAATGATATTCTGGAGGAGAATAACCAAAGGAAAGGGAGGAGGAGGAGGAAGACACATTAGCTCATACCTGTCAAGCACGGCTCCGGACAATACGGGACCTGCGCAGAACGCCCACTTGGCTGGCCACGCCCACCTTCCTACCCCAGGCCATGGTGTGGCTACCCAAGTGGGTGTGGTTCACAGAGTTAGCCATGTCCACAGAGTTAGCCACGCCCAGGGTGGGGGTAGTAAAATTTTTTTTGCAGTGCATCACTGGCCATAGCATCTTAAAGACTACAAAGCCTTTATTTAGCATAAGCTATTATGGGCTGCAGCCCTTCTGCAGCAAAGGAAGTGACCTACAGTCTATGGAACTTAAGGCCAACTATGTTGGTGTATAAGGGGCCACAAGAGTCTTTGTTGTCAGATTTTGGTGCACATTGCAACTTCCAGCCACATCTCTCCAACTGGCCAGAGGCTAAAATACTGCTATTCCCTCCTTCTCCATCTCTATCTCCTCCTCTTCCTCCTCCATGTCTAGGCCAGACACAAAACTGCCAAAATGAAGGCACCTTTCGGCAGTTCATTCTGCAGTTCGGTTCGCTCGACCTAGTGTGAAAAAGATTATCTGGCACAAATTGGCCATTGCCCATTGTTTAAAAATACCACAATCTTCAAGGGGGCGCTTTCTGCGTACCCCTTTCTGTTCCCTAAAATAATGGGAAAGCTAATTTGGAGTATCATTCCCAGAATCCTCCAGCCTACCAAGGCCACTGGAAGCTACAGTCTGAAAGAAACCACTTTCCTCAGCAGACATTGTGACTGGCAGAAATTTTCCTAGCCTGGTACTCAACCTGCTCCCCTGTTGCAGCCTAGGAAAAAATAATTGAAGTAATTCCTCTCTCTCTCTCTCTCTCTCTCTCTCTCCAGGGTCCCGTGTTTGAAATAATGAAGAGCTGAAATTACGCAGTTTCCGTTTCCCCTTTGGTTTTGAATGGCATGTTTCACACTACTTTTGTTAATATTGCTGAGGAAATGCTAACACGAAGAGTTGGATTCAAAAACTCATACCTTGTTGCAGACCTGATGCCTTACTGTATATGGCAGTATAAATGTATTTTTCACATAGTACAAGATCAACCCATCTTTAAACTTTCAATTGACGGAGACCTCAGAATAGAATCCACACAAGTCAAATTACTGCCTAATATCTGTAAATTAGTACTGACATGGAAGGCAATTCAACTGCAGGTTCTCTCAGTGGATTCCCTTCTCCCCATCCAGGTCTGTGACGTGCATAGGAAGAAAGGCACAGACAAAAGCAGGTTTGGGGGACAAAACAGATGGAAGAAGGTGGGACTGTCTCCAACCTACCAATTCAGCAACAGAAGTCCAGAGGAAAGAAGAATCTCTGTATGATTTGCCAGCCTGGTGACAAATCTGCTGTAACCCATCTGTCAGGAAAATGCTTCCACTTCAAAAATATGAAACACTGCCTAGGCTCAGTCATGAAGTCTTTTCTCTGGACTTCTGTTGCTGCTGGTTATGGGTAGGCAAGTGTTATCAGAAGGCGAGCAAGAAAGGAGATCCTGTACTGTAATCCCATCTGTAAACCAATATGCAGCTGCTACTGCTGTTTCCATGTCTAGTTGAGATGTGAAACTGCCAAAATGAAGCCACCTTTTGGTGAAGTCATTCTGCAGTCCTTTTCGGCAGGCCTAGCATGAGAATGATTAGCCAGCACAAGGTGGCCACTGCCCGGGGTATGGCCAATTGTGGTTCAGAAATACCACGATTTTCAAGAAGGCTCTTTCTGTGTATTTCAATATGCAGCTTATTTATTACTTTCTTGATGAACAGGCAACAGCTGCTTTATGAGCTTTGGGCAGTCACTCCACATTTCCCAGGAAAACTGGAAATAACAGCAGGGACAGAAGCAGAAGTACATGAAGCTTTGGGTACCCCCGGGAGGAAATGCACATGGGAAAACATTGAGCAAAAAGGAAGAAAGCTATTTGCTAGATTTGGGAGATCCCCAGATCCCCAGAGGAAAAGAGATTCTTTGCACCTTTCTTTATTTTCCAGCTAACACTGACTTGTAGAGCTTCGCTTGCCATAGGCATCTCCTTCTACATTATTATCTCTTTTCCCCTTACTTTTTTAAAATATATATATATATATTGAAATGCAGCAACAAATGGGGAAAAAATAAAGCCACTCAAAGACTATTAACATTTTTATTCAGGATTAGGTATCCTATGTTGTAGATAATTGTAGCTTCTCACGGCCTTGGAATGGGAGACCAAGCATTTGTCTGGTCCCTGGAATAACTTCATGGTATCAATGTAACTAAAAATATCATGAGTAAACTAGCTGGGCTAACAATACCAAGAACATGGAAAAATGCGGCTGGACGGAATTGTATCTCTCAGAATGGTTTACAACATGACGTAAAATACAATGGTTCCTTAACGGCTGTTCATGACCCATGGATTTTATGACTGACAAGTTTCCCAGTCATCCCTTTTTCAATAAGAGCAGAAATCAGCAGAAGCTTTCTGGCCAAGTAGATTATTAGAATTACTGATTTTTTAGACAGCAGGTGCTTTACTCATGATTCAAGTTTTTTTTTTGGGGGGGGGGGTTGCCTCGCCTCCACATTTGGAGGTGAAGCATCTCCCCGTTGAGACCATGAACTCTCCCACACTGCAATAAAAGAAGTTTGTGGAAGTATAGGCTTATCTATTGTGAAGATAATAGATCCATCCATCCAAGCCAGTGAGGTGTGAGAAGAGTTTGCTCATCTGCTCGAAGAACTGTCTCTCAACTGGGCTTGGATCCACTTTAACCAGAGGAAGCAGAGCAATGCTTACATCCCTGACTTCTTCAGTAGGCAGTTTATATGAAGAAATCCTTAGGTGACCTACAATGGAAGGAAGTGCCTGTTGTTGTTTTTTTAAAATTAAATCCCTGAAGAGAGAGAATGAAGTCAGGAATGCAGCTAGTTTTATAACAAGGCTAGCTCCTTGTAGCCATTGTTATTGATCCACTGTAGCTGTAAGGAGCTGTAAGGTTAAGAAGCTCGCCTTGTTAGCTGGAAGGCTTGCAAGACGGCTGTTCAAGACCTGGGTACTGCATGACGGATTGAGCACCCGTCTCTGTCCCAGCTCTTGGGGACATGAAAGGCGCCTCATTTGGTCATTCCGTGAGTGGAGTTTCTTCCGCAAAAATCCTTTCAAACCAGAATAATTTCTGACACAAAATTATTATTACTGTATGTAACTCATGTGCAGAAGCTCCTGTTTCTTTAATTCTGAGGTGGATTCTTGGCTTCAGAAGGTTTCAATAAAAATTTATTTGTTCTTTTCAAATGATATTTGTGCCCTATCTTTCCTATGCTGCAACAGCTGGGTTTCTATGTCACATATGAAATAGGAACAGGACAGCTGTTGTAATGGGTCTGCAGTTCCACTATTGTCCCTTATCTTTGTTCAGAGCCAACACAGCAGCTCAAGAGAGAAAGTGGACAGAGAGAGATACGAGGCGTGTGATGCAGGTGCCCAGGAATCAGGAAGACAGATGGCTTGGAAACAGCATATGATAGAGGGATTGTTTAAGCAGTGGCATTATCCAGTCTCTCTCTCTCTCTCTCAATCTGGCCCTTTGAAGGTTGCTGGACTGCATATCCCATATGCCTTGGCCATCATAGCCAATGGTGAGGGATGTGGAGAGATCTGTAGTTTAATAACACTAAGGCAGTGGTGGCGAACTTTGGCACTCAAGGTGTTCTTGAACTTCAGTTCCCAGAAGCCTTGATCAGCAGGAGTGCTGACTTGGGCTTCTGGTAACTGAAGTCCAAGAACACCTGGAGTGCCAAGGTTCGCCACCATTGCACTAAGACCTACAAGTTCCTCTGCCCTGAAGCAAGCAGTAAACCAAGACTCCATTCCTAAACCCACTCACCTAACTTACCTCCCTAGTTTCCTCTCATACAGCTGCACAAGCATCGAAATTATGAAAAACTATAAACTGCCTGATTTGGTCAAAAGGCTTCGGCAGACTATATATTTTTCTCATTTTCCTGCATGCAAGGACCTTGCCCCTCTATTTTTCTATCTACACCTCAACTCTGCTTCTCCCCTACCACTCAATTGTCCTAGATAACCCACTCTTCCAAATATATGCCAGATTTAGGTGACCCATCGATACTTGTGATGTGTGAATCATTGCATGCTGCCACTCTCAGTAAAACCTCAAACTTGGGGGTGAGGGAGGCGGCGGCTGGTGGAGGAGAGGAAAGCAACAGCTGCTGCTACTATTATTGCTATTATCACTACTCCTCATTCCTCTGCATACATTCCTTCCAGGTATTGTTGACCTGCTATACCCACTCACCCTAACCAGCATAGCCAGTCATGAGAAATATCCCAGGGCTGCACCATAGCAACAGCAGAGGATTGCACTCCCCCCAAGCTGGTGTAAAGGAATGAGGCACAGCAGTCTACTCAGATAGTTCCAGGTTATATTGAGAGGAACAGTAACTCTAGGGCTAGAAAGGGTTGGGATAAATCCCAGTGCTACAGCATTATGACAGACTAGCAGGAAATGTCACAGCACTTATGCCGATGCCTTTCCAAATCCACCTAGAATTTGCTGAGCTGAACATGCAGAGATTTGAACCTGAGTTTTACAAAGCATGTGTGACACCTGCCTGTGGAAGCCTGTCAAGGCCAGGGGATGTAGGATTTGCCATAAGAGCAGTATAGTCAGCAGACGTCTGCAAATGTCATTTTTGCAGCTCAAGAAAGTGCCTGTCTTGCGAGCTATTAAGCCAGAAAAGCACTTGTCAATAACTGCACTGATTCTAGAAATAATGTGAAGAGAGTAAAATGCATGCTTTGCAAGCCATGGGATTCCTTTAACAACAAAACATCCAGCCCCCTTTTTCCAAGGCATGTTTTGTCAACTAATGAAATATCAAAGCAATTCTTAAGGGAACAGAGGCGATTGGAACATCTTTGAGAAAGCAACTAGCTTTGTAATTCCCTCCTAACAACAGTGTCAAGCGATGAGATTAAAGCTCTCTGATTAACACACAAACCTTGTTACTGGTGAGTAGGAAGTGGGTGCACTGAGGGGAATCCACTTGGCAGCTTGGAAGGCTGCTGGGACAAATTGCTCATATATCAATTTGCTTGCTAGGCAAATGTCAGCTGGTATCTAGCTGTTTGTAGAAGACTGAGTCCAATTAGCCTGACATTGACACTTCCAGCAGCTGCCTTGTGGAGCACAGTAGCAGGGTAGCAGCTACAGAGGAGTCACAAATGTTCAATGGCATTTGTAGACCTTAGTGTCCATCCATCCGCCCATTTAGTTATCTATCCACCAAAGTATTTCTCAACCAATGGTACACATGTCACGTCACCACAGGGGTTCAGTGTTTGTTATCAAAACCTGCTATTTCTACCCCAACTATTCTGTGGAATTCACTACCCCTCAAACCCTGCATCCTCCTGCAAGGATGATGTGTAAAGTCCTATTTGCAAGGTTCTTGCACCCATCCTAATATGGACTCTTGTTATGGCTACAATCATCTTGGACATTACCTGTTCTTCCTAATTCTCTGCCTCCCCCTGACCACCAATTTGCTGTAAAGGAAACTGGCATAACAGAAGGTCTATAAACAAATAGCTATTATTCTGAAGCAAAGTGGGTGTGCTGTTTCACAGCGCAACTCTTGCTCTTTGATCTAAGATACTAACCAAATACTGAGAACATTCAGTTGACCATACTTTTCAAACCTAGACCTGGTTGTTCCTAGGATTTGATTGTAATAGGTTTTAGCTGTATATTATGTTTTTTCTAGCTCACTTCTTTTGTTGGCTTGTCCAATATTTCCCCCCTGTACAATCCTTTTGGATCATGATTATGTTCTTATTGTTCTGAACTGCCTTGACAGTCCTTCTGAGGGCTGGAAAGCAGTATATCAATGCTTAAATAAGGAAGAATACTGCACCCTACAGAGTGTAATAATTTCCATATGTCCTATTAAGTCATTAGTCCAGATGTTCTGACAGAAAGCTGGATGTTTGGAGCTGATACCACAGATGGCTGAGGGAGGACCCAAAGAAATATTTTGCCATGCAACCAGTCTCAGTATTCTGCACAGCTGTTACACTGACATTCTGTTGTCAAAGGGCTGTGTTGCATCTCTGCCTTCCTGCTCTTCTGGTGAGATAGTCCATCTTGCAGCAGTGATATGCCTTCAAAACATGCAATGACACAATCCTGTAAGCCTTTCAGAGGACCAAACTATCTCTTATGCAGCTTGCACAGTCTCTACACATATGCATATGTCCTTGTATACATGCAGCCAGCTAAAAGATGCAAAGAAAGGTAACTCCGAAACTGAACATTAACTTGGAACAGATGTCCTTTGAAGAAGAGGCAGAATTAGAGTAGAACCTCTATATACATACCGACCTTGTATAATAACTGTCTTCTTATAAAGTCAGCATACAGTACTCAAGATCCAGTAATAATGAATTAATTGCCTCTTGTCAGCTTTAAACCAAATATTACTGTATCGTTACCATAAATATTAAATGGGAGAATCTCATTTAAATTACTTCTTGCAAGCTTGCTAATATCTGTGGCTGTGGACATAAGGTGATGCTGTGAATTCATTAACAATGCAATCATAACCCCAAGGTTTGCCAGTTGTAGAAGGTTAAAAATAGGTAGGAGACCTTTTCACCACTAGAAATATTGTTGTGCTGACAGAATTCCTGTCTTTTGGCTGATTTTGGAGATCTGCTGCCAGACTGATTTGCAAGTAGAAATGCCAAAAGAGGAGTATAGAAGGAGTTGTCTGTGGAAGAAGCTGATCCAAACCTAGATCATCCCAGCAATATTTTGCTGGCTCAAAGATAAGTCAATGGTGTAATTTTCAACATCCATAGTCTGAAAAGTTTGGCTTCTGCCTGGCTTCAGCTGGTGATTGTTGGATAAGATATTCTAACTTTTTTACTTTTACTAACAAGGGTTTGTGATATTTGTCCACTACAGTCTCAACATGATTTTGTTGCTGAATAGATCATAGCTCAAATCTATGAATACAGCAAATATAGAAGTAAAGGGAGTATTCCAGTGGCTAGGCAAAATTCATCTATCCAATGCCTTGCTCCATTCATTCCTGAATGTATTGAGCAACAACAAATATTTATAAATAAATATTGGCTAAAATTATGTTGCTTCATGTAGTAAGTCATGACTAGAGAATACTCATTAAACCAATGAGAATTTAGTGAATTAAATCATTTGTAAATTCCACTGATCCAATGGGCCCGACTCTTGTCTTTACTTACTATGCCAGGGAACAGGATTTCAGCCACTGTGGGCTTCTTTTCCTGCATTGATTTACTTAGCATTTCCAAGAGTATAATTTCCAATTTACAGTTGAGAGATTGGAATTAAAAGATCTGAAAAAGTTTTATATCTTTTCGTGATCACTGTTTTAATTTCATCCATACCCAAAGAAGTGTTGCTGCATAAAGTCCAGACATGGAATATCAAGGTAGAAGAAGGTCTTTGTAACTTCTGTTCTTAAGATCCTCTGTTTTACTATACAGTTCTTAGTAAAACATATGGGGTACACAGAAAGAGCCTCCTTAAAGATTATGGTATTTTTGAACCACAATTGGGCATACCCCAGGCAATGACAACCTTGTTGTGCTGGCTAATCTTTCTCACACTAGGTCAAGCAAAAGGAACTGTGGAATGAATTCACCAAAAGGTGGCTTCATTTTGGCAGTCTGTCTAGCCTAGACATGAAAGAAGAAGTAAAAGCTTATAAAATTGTTCAGGCAGCATAGATCATATTCTTCTCAACCTTGAACAAAGGAACATAATTTTGCTCTTTTGTTACGTGAGGTGGTATTCACGGTCATATTTGGCTTTTATGCAATTCCTGGTAGAGGTGAGGTCTAGAAGATGTTGTGGTTAACAAATATTTCAGTTTATTTTCTAGAGTTAGGCGTTTCATTGTTGTAAGCCTATTCTTGTGGCAGACATATGCAATAAGGCTCCTTCTTGTAAAGGCTTTACAGACTTCCCATTCAGTAGCATAGGTACATGCTAATCAGTGGTGGGCATCAGCAGGTTCGCACCAGTTCGCCAACTGGTAGCAGAAATTCTGGCTGGCCCCGCCCACCCAAGTTTTGAAATAAAGTAGTCCTAATTTGGGTGCAACGCAGGGCTTTCCCCCTGGCCACGGCCACCATACCACACCCACAGTGTGGTAGTAAATTTTTTTGGAGCCCACCACTGACGCTAATCCCTTGTTGGTATTAAATAATCCAATAATTCTATCATCATCTGAGTTTCAAAGAGCCCATCATTAAGAAAAGAAATGTTAAAATGCTAAAACCTAGCTGCTCTACTATTCTCTGGAAACGGAAAGGTTAAGGAGATGGGGACATTTTCTGACATGCCTACCACATTTGTGATGCCTGTTATATCCTGAGGCATCAGAAATGTTGAAACAAGAAAGCAGTCTAATTGGGGGGGGGGGGATATGACATGTAGAAGAGACAAAGATATAGTCTGTGTTCTGTGGGTATAAAATACTTGAGGTATCCATCTGACCTAAATAGTTGTATATGCCTTAGGCGTGAATTTCATCAAAGAACATGCTTTCCCCAGGTGTGTGTTCTCTTAGCTATAGTTGGATCAAGGATGTCCTTAAAATCCCCCATCCCCACCCATAAGGGATCCTCCATAATGCTCACTAAAACAACTGATGAAACATGACCAGAAAAGTCAACATGCAGGTCACAGCTGTTGATCATGACAAAATAATAATAATAGAGTCACAGGAGTCCACTACTGAAATATAAAGACAGTTTCTGGATCTATTATTGCTTTCTGGACATGGAGAGACCATGTTTAAGAATCAATATGACCATACTCATAAATCAGGGATTCTCAACCTGAGGCCCGCGGCGCCATTTCCTGTGGACCTCCACCACACCCAGAAGCACCATGTGGTGGAGGAAGGACAAAATGGCCATCTGGCCCCCGAAGCTATCTGAGGGAGCATGACCTGGCCCCTGGATTTAAAAGGTTGAGAACTCCTGTTATAGACGGAGATGTTTCAGAGTGCTCCTGGGATTGTTCAGCTTCCTTAGTGCTCTGAAGAACAGGCTTTTTCTACCACACATCTGCGTCAAATGAGTTCCTGAATTTGAGCAGCAAACCTGTTGTGTTCTCAATACTATGCCTTTAAACACGTAACAATCATCAGCTAACCCAATGTAATCAGGACGCGAGCTAATGACCACCAGGTGGCAATAGCGAGCGCCCAGCTCACACGGTTCCAATTCCCCAAAGAACTACAGCGTGGGAAGTTTCCCGCCACTACCTCACCTGGACAAGAAGGGCGTGACCAGAAATGACATCACGCCGACAGTAGCCAATGGGCTACCGTGGAGCCACATTCAAATGTATAGCCACTGTATATATTGAGCTGTTCGTCCACCATTGCCACATGTTCCCCTGGACTACCATGCAATAAAGATGTGTTAAGCCAATACTTCGGCTGTTCCTGTGTCTTGGTTCTCATACACTAAATTGGCGACGAAGGTGGGATAATGGATCCCCACGAGATCAAGATACACGCTAGTCATGCCGGCTTCGACATTAACAAGCCGGAAGATTGGGAGCTCTTTGAAATGGACTTCCAAGATGCGCTGGTGGTGTCCGACATTACGGACGAAGGAAAGAAGAGGGCCATCCTCACCCAGATGCTCGGGAATGCCGCCAAAAGAGTATTGGTGGACCTGGTATCACCGAAGAAGGTGAGCGAGCTGCCGGTCAAACAGCTCCTGAAGGCGATGCGCGACCATTTCCAGCCCTCGGTTTCGATGTTCTCGGCTCGAGACGCGTTCTGGAAGAGAGTTCAAGCGCCTGGTGAGTCCATCGCCACCTTTGCAGCGGCCCTGCGGTTGGCCGCCGGCCCATGCAAGTGGGAAAACCTGGAAATCGCCCTCAGGGACTGCATGCTGTGTGACCTGTGGGACGAGGAGGTTCAGCGAAAGCTGATGAACCAGGAGTCACCCCCAACGCTGCGCGAGGTTGTGAAGGCAGCGCAGGCCGCGGAAGCCACGAGGGCCGGAGTCAAGGGGTTCAGAGAAAGGCCCCCACAGTCCGACAAGGCAGCGGGGTCGGTGCATGCGGCCAGACGGAGGCCGAAATCTTCCACAGAGAGCAGCGATGACGAGGATGTCCGGAGGGTTCGGAAGGAAGGCCGACGCTGCGACGGATGTGGAGCAGCCCACGACCGCATCAAGTGCCCATTCCGGAAGGCCGAGTGCCACAACTGCGGACGCCAGGGGCACATCGCCAAGGTCTGCAGACGGCGGCGCAGGGACCAGAAAAGCTCGTCAGACTGCTCGCCGAGGACCAAGGCGGGCGCCCGGCCCGCGAGGAAGCAGGACGGCGTGGGCCGCATCTCCGACGACAGCAGCGACGACGCCCCAGTGTACAGCGTGTCCTTGGGACACCCCCATTACTTTGTTGCGGTACTGGTGCAAGGGGCCCCTGTTAGGATGGAGATAGACTTGGGTTCCTCCTACTCAATCATGTCCCAGCGGGAGTTCTTGGGAATTTCCCCCCACGTGCGCCCTAAGCTCAAAGCGTTGAGGTCCACGCTGCGGGACGTACAGGGTAATAGCATTCCGGTGTTGGGGGTTGGAAAATTCAAGGTCCAGTACAAGCAGCACGCTGCAGAACTGCCCCTGGTTGTTCTCAAGGGGGGAAGTTGCAGCCTCCTCGGGACTCAATGGTTTAAGCCCCTGGGTTTGTTCATTGGGGGGGTGCATGCCGTTGGGACTGACCCAATACAGGAGGTGTGCAACGCACACCCCGAAGTATTCAAGAAGGGACTCGGAAAATTCAAGGGACCCCCAGTAGCGTTCGACCTGGACCCGGAGGTCCGCCCAATAAGACTCAAGCCGCGCAGAGTGCCTTTCGCACTAAAGGACAAAATAGAGGCGGAACTGGACAAATTGGTGGGCCAGGGGATTCTTGTTCCTGTTGATTCCGCGGAGTGGGAGACTCCGATTGTAACTGCGCTAAAGGCCAACGGGGAGGTTCGCATATGTGCTGATTATAAGTGCACCATTAATAAGGCGATCCGCCCAAATGCGTATCCGGTGCCGGTAGTCAGCCACCTGTTGGCCAGATTACATGGGGGAAAGTGTTTCGCAAAACTTGACCTGGCGCAGGCCTATCAGCAACTCTCAGTAACCCCAGCTGCAGCTGCTGCGCAAACAATAGTCACTCATAAGGGGGCGTTCCAGGTGACGCGCCTACAGTTTGGAGTGAACTCGGCGCCGGGCATTTTCCAGTCGCTCGTGGAACGCCTCTTAAAGGGACTGGATGGGGTCTTGCCATACTTTGATGACGTATTGATAACGGGGGGAGTGAGGAGGAGTTGGCTGAAAGGCTAGACAAAGTGCTGGTGGTGTTTGAAAAGGCGGGGTTGAGGTTGCAGAAAGACAAACGCGTCTTCTTCGCAAAAGAGGTTGAGTTCTTGGGTTTCCGGGTAACCCCTGCGGGAATCAAACCCTCCAAATCAAAGGTAGCCGCAATTCAAGGTGCCCCTCGCCCCACCTCCAAGCCCGAATTGCAGTCGTTCCTAGGGCTCTTAAATTTCTACCACTCCTTCCTGCCTCGGAAGGCATCGGTAGCGGAGCCGCTGCATAGGCTGCTCAAGAAGGACGAGGCGTGGAAGTGGGGCGAGAGCCAAGAGAGGGCATTCGTTGAACTGAAACAACTCCTAGCGTCTGATGCCATTCTCACCCATTTTGACCCCAAGAAGCCGGTGGTTCTGATATGTGATGCATCCCCAGTGGGGGTGGGGGCGGTGCTGTGCCACGTGCTGGAAAACGGGAGAGAGGCCCCGGTAGCATTCTACTCCAGATCCCTGTCCCAGGCTGAGCGAAACTACGCCCAAACAGACAGGGAGGCGCTAGCAATAATAGCGGGGACTAAGAAGTTCCACGATTTCCTCTACGGCCGCCCCTTCACCATAGTAACCGACCACAAGCCCCTGCTAGGCATTTTCACTGTGGACAAGCCCACACCTCAGATCCTGTCCCCTAGGATGTTACGGTGGGCCATCTTCTTAAACGCGTATCAGCACGCGTTGGTGTACCACCCAGGGAAAGAAATAAGCCACGCGGACGCCCTGTCGAGGTCTCCCCTTCCCCACACTAGCAGCACCGTGGGCGAGGAAGAAAAGGACCGCCAAGTGCTCCTGATAGAGGTCTTAGATTCGCCCCCTATTGTACCCGCAGACATCGCCAAGGCGACCGGAAAGGACAAAACGCTAGCTCTAGTCAGCTCCTGGGTGCAAAAAGGGTGGCCAGCGTCCTCCCCGGCGGCAGAGTTCACCCCGTTTTTCAGGAAGAGGCTAGAGTTGTCCATAGAGAGAGGGTGCCTTCTGTGGGGCCAGCGGGTGGTGGTCCCCGAATCCCTGAGGCCTAGGGTACTCAAACTGCTGCACGTCAGCCACCCTGGAATTGTCCGCTCCAAGGCTCTGGCCAGGAGCTATTTCTGGTGGCCCCAGTTAGACGCCGACATCGAGCACATGGTAGGCACTTGCGAGAGCTGCCAATGCTCCCGACCCGAAGAGGCGCGTCTGCCGCACAGGGAATGGGACGCGGCGAAGGGGCCATGGTCCCGGGTGCACATTGATTTTGCGGGCCCATTTAGAGGGACACTTTTTCTCCTCGTAGTAGATGCTTACTCCAAGTGGTTGGAGGTCATTCCAGTTACGAGCACCTCCTCGGCAACGACAGTGAAGCATTTGCGTAGGGTTTTTAGCACGTTCGGTATACCCGACACCCTAATTAGCGAAAACGCTAGTTGTTTCACGTCCGCAGAGTTCAGGGCATTCACTGAGATCAACGCCATTCGGCACATCACCTCCACCCCTTTCCACCCGGCAACAAACGGCCAGGTTGAGCGCCTCGTGCGCACCACCAAAGACACGCTGAGGCGCATGGGTCCCGGGGATCTCAACCTACAAGTGTGCCAGTTCCTGCTGGGCTACAGGGTGACCCCCCTAGCTTCTGGGTACTCGCCCGCAGAGCTCTTAATGCGTAGGAAGCTGACTACAATTCTGACCAGGCTAGACCCCACAAGGGTGGAGGACACAGGGAGGAACATCGGGTTAGCAGACACAAAAAGTTTCGAAGTCGGTGCCCCAGTACATTGCAGGAACTACGCTAGCGCGGGGCCAGCCTGGGTCCCGGGCGTCGTCGTTGGGCAGACGGGTCCCGTGTCATATTGCGTAGAGACCAGCACGGGTCTACTCTGGAGACGACACGCAGACCAACTCCGGAGCAGGGTTCCGGGACACCAGAGCGCGGACGGCGCGGAAAAGGATTCAGCGTTAGGGTTCTCCCCCACCCGTTCAGCCCAAGGGGGAGGAGAGGGCGGCCAGTGGTCCCCACCTACGGGGGAGGGGAAGGAATCTGTCCTCGTAGATATCCTGTGGGATCCCCCAAATGACGTCCCAAGAGATAATTTTGATTTTCAGTTACAAAACCGGGGGGGTGTTTCGGAGTGGTCCCCCAACCATCCAAGCGAGAAGCGGGGTATTTCGTTAGCCCCCAGTGCCCCCGGTTTTTCCACAATGGAGTTTGTCCCTTCCCCAAAAGCCGCAGAACCGCGGCAAGTCACTAACGAGTCTCCCTCTCCCGTTGCAGGACAAGAGCCCAGGGGACAGAGAAGCAGTAACACTCCTGGGACAAGCCAGCCAGCATCACGCCCAAAACGCGTTTGCAATAAGCCATCTTGGATGAGAGACTTCGTCTCATCCTAGGGGGGAGGGATGTTGTGTTCTCAATACTATGCCTTTAAACACGTAACAATCATCAGCTAACCCAATGTAATCAGGACGCGAGCTAATGACCACCAGGTGGCAATAGCGAGCGCCCAGCTCACACTGTTCCAATTCCCCAAAGAACTACAGAGCGGGAAGTTTCCCGCCACTACCTCACCTGGACAAGAAGGGCGTGACCAGAAATGACGTCACGCCGACAGTAGCCAATGGGCTACCATGGAGCCACATTCAAATGTATAGCCACTGTATATATTGAGCTGTTCGTCCACCATTGCCACATGTTCCCCCGGACTACCATGCAATAAAGATGTGTTAAGCCAATACTTCGGCTGTTCCTGTGTCTTGGTTCTCATACACTAAAAAACCCTACTCCTTTCTTTCTATAAGCACACTGACACATATGTATTAGTTTTGTGATAATGAAAATATAATGACTTTTTTGCTGAAAAAATAGTACTGGCTGCTAATCTCATTAAATTGAATAATGTACTGGCTGCTAAGGTCATTCAATTAAGTTCCAGCTTTTAAACCTAGCATGATGCCTAAATCCATTTTTCTATCTTGTTGAAACTGAATCAAGTCCCACATTTTTTTGCCCCAGGCTGACCCCAGAGCTCTGTAGACTCACCCAAGGCAGCTGGCAGAGCTGTGGAAAAGCAAGACTAGCTTTCATCTCCAGGGAAGCAGAGAACCCATTAGATGGTGTCTTTGTCATCTTTAGACTCATCTAGAATCTAAAACTCACGAGCATCATGCTCAGTTTTTGCACTTTCTGCTTCAAACCCAAGTTTAATATCTCCTTGGCTTTGCCTCATGAAGAATCCTGGAGAATGTGGAAGCTAGCCTTTGTGGAGCTGAAGGGTGTAACCTGGTGGTGCAGTGGTTAAACTGCTGTGTTGCTGCCAAAATATTATGAGTTCAGTTCTGACGGGGATCACAGTTGACTCAGCCTCCCATCATTCCGAGGTTGGTAAAATATGTACCCAGCATGTTGGGAGCAAAATGCTAATTACCTTGTGAATAGCCCAGAGGAGTGCAGTAAGCGGTAAGGAGCGGTATATAAATGCAATTACTACTGCTAACCTTTTAGTTATCCAATAAATATATCACACAACCCAGGACTTCACTTCTGTGGCATGATCACATAGGTATTTTGGAGTGTGTGTGTGTGTGTGATTAAATTGTGGTTGTTATGAACAATCATTTCTCATTGTTCTTAAAACATCCTATAACATCTTTTTGTGGGATCCTTTGAGGGGATTGTTTGCTTATTTTTTATGAGTCTGTGTTTCAAAAGAATAAAAGGGTAAAAACAAGTAACATGTCACTGTTAAAGCATGGGTAACAGATAATGGAAGCAGGAAACTTTTAAAATATATAGGTTTCCCTTGCTCGAAAGCCAGTCGTATCCAACTCTAGGGTTCAGTGCTCATCTCTGTTTCAAAGCTAAAGAGTCAGCGTTGTCTGCTTCTGCAGACATTTCCATGGTCATGTGGCAGGCATGACTAGACACCGAAGCGCACGGAATGCTGTTACCTTCCCACCGAAGTGGTCCCTATTTATCTACTTGCAATTTCTTGCTTTTGAACTGCTAGGTTGGCAGGAGCTGAGACAGAGACGGGAGCTCATTCCGTCCTGCAGTACTCGGGAATTGAACTGCTGACCTTCTGCCTCCCAGTCAGCGTCTGACTGAGGAATAAATAACAACATTAAAAAAAAGTATTCTGTTGGGATGGTGACCAAGGGTCGGAGTGGCTGGCCGCAAGGAAGGCACGTGAGACAGTCATGCGGTAAAGCCCAGTCTTGATCTCTTCAGGTGGCACATATTTATTACCCTGCCTTGAGGTGGTGCGCACGTAGGATGCGCGTGACCCCCTAATACAGAAGGCTTGCATATGTGGCATTTCCGTTGGCCAAGTTACATTGACAGTTCTTGGAAGTTACTGGGAAGTTACTGAGTATCTTGGACCCTGCTGGGAATCTAAATAACAGGGTTGGCGAAACCCATTGTTCCTGTCCTAATCTCAGAGCCTTATGTATATTGACTCTGGGTAACAAACTTGATCAACTGGTCTGGTGTGGCTTGTTTGCCCAAGTTAATCCATGGCCAGAAGTAGAAGATTGTGTTTCACCTTAGGTTCATCACCTCTTGACTTTTGCCCTACTTCTGTCGTAGCCACCAGCCAAGGCCTTATGAATTGCCCCCCAAACTAGCTAACTAGCCCGAACCCCAATTGCCTTTCCAGCAAAGCCCAGTTGGTACCCAGCTGTGTGCTAGCCGAGCGAACCCATCAGGAAAGGTTTGGCCAATTATTCACACGGGCAACCCACAGCATTCCAAGCTAGGATTCAAGGAATCTGAGTTCTTCTTCCATATCTAAGCCAGATGAAGGCATCTTTTTGTGAGTTCATTCTGAAGTTCTTTTTGCCTGACCTAGTGGGAGAAAGATTGCCAGCAACACAAGGATGCCGACTGTGGTTCAAAAATACCACAGATTTAATGGGCTTTAGCGCTAGAGACCAAATAGACAGGCACTTCTTTGCCACCTCCTGAGCAGAGCTAGCACACTGGCAAGGTACTCCTCCTCCTCCTCTTCATCTTCTTCAGTCATTGCTTTTAATGATTTATAAGGTAAAACAACATCTAGTTAACTGAAACATGTATGATTATAAAGTGACATGTTATGATTTTATCCAAGAAAACCTGAAAACTTTTTTAAAAAAAAATTAAGGGTTTTTAATCTGAGCAGAACACATGGCAGTCAGCAAGCAACTACCAACATGCAACGACCTTACTGGATTTTGCTTAAAATAAAATTCCGAACTCTAAACAGGTGCTGCAGAAATGAAGAGTAAACATTTCATCTTGCTCCCAGAGCAATTATTTTCCCCAATTACTTTAAAACATGCCTCATTCTGCTAGGGCCATGTTCTTTGACTGTAGTTTATCCATTTCTTGACCAATACTTCCTTCCACTGTATTACACTGTGCAAGGGAAGCCTGCACCAATTCTTTACCAGCCCTTTCTTTTCCTGTTTACAGCCACTGAAGTTTTCTGGGAGAATAATGGCATCTATCTGTTCCAGAATTTTCATAAGCTGTTCAGCAGTTCCTTTTATCTGCTTGTCCAGCTGGCAGGATGCCTCAGAAGATTCTTTAGTCAGTTTGATGACTAAACGCTGGAGTGCACGGAATGCTGTTTACCTTTCCCACCTAAGCAGTACCTATTTATCTACTTGCAATTACTTGCTTTCGAACTGCTAGGTTGGCAGGAACTGAGACAGAGACAGGAGCTTACTCCCTCACGCAGCACTCAAGTCTTGAACTGCTGTCAGCGTCTTAACCACTAAGCCACCGCAGTCCCTCCTTAAGGGTTTAGGACTATATTATTTGCTGGAGCACCTCTTCTTAAGAAGTTGTACCTGGAGCACTCAGGCTCTTAAATTACCTATTGTCACACCTAAAGAAGTTTAAAAAAGGCTGTGACTAGATCTTTTTCTGCTGTTGCTCCCTTGTTATGGAATGGGGTGCCAGTGGAAATTGTCAATATATGCATTATAGTGAGGCAAAGTGCAGAGATAATAATAAGGTCAGGCTGAAGTCAGTCAACAAGGAACAGGGGCAAGCAATCATCTAGCTCATGCGGATTCCCCATGCCCAGTTGGCATGGAACGGCCCTCGCAGAGGCCACTTCAGTCGAGAATGCTCCTGGCCCGTGGGCTCTGCGGGCACAGAAATTAGGGGGGTGGATTAATAATAAGGGTTGATTCACCCACAATCTGACCTGACCAGCGATCCTGCTGAGAGAAGCAGATCACTAACCTCCGTTACCTATTAGGCAATTACTGACTCACAGAAGAGCCTAATCTTTGGTGCAAATAGAAGCCATATTTACTCTGGCGTAAGCCTCAGATAATGGTTTTCCTCTGTCAGTGTTTGCCTTAGAGAGGTTCTCAATTAACCCGGGTAAATGGGTGATGTGATTTTCTGTCAGATGACCATTCTACCATGCGCAGCCTTGAACATAATATATACTGATGATTTTCCCTCAATAAATCACTGGTCTTCGCTCCATCTTGCCTCGTGTCGTTCCTTTGACCAGTCTCCTCCGGGATCCTAAGGGCCTCCTCACGGCCCCAATCCAACATCTGGTGACCCCGACGTGATCTTACCCGTGAGTAAGCGATCACACGGTCCGGTTCTGAGCTTGAACCGCGTCCGATCATCCCGGAGGACAGCGCGGCAGCCCGGTCGGTAAGCCAGCCGATCGGGAAGACGGCCCAAGCGGCGAGGCATTACAGAAGAGGCATTCTACAGCTTGCTCCCGACTTTCGCGGCGGCTTGCAGGTTACGGAAAAACGCGTTCCGCTCAGGGTCAGCTGTGAACCCCTGACAGCGCAGAGGCCACCGAGGGCCCGTGGCAGCAGTCCACGCTCCGAGTTCTACCCAGAGAATCGTCGCCAGAGCCTATTACCTTGCCCAAAGACGCGTCGACTCGTCCCGAGGAGGAAACTTCGGAGGACCCACGCAGGTAATATGGGGACTTGTCCTCAGCGACAAGGTCCGTCCGCTAGCCAAAGAACTCATGAGGAAGAGTTCAGAATCCTGGCCAGGGTAGTTCAGTTACGTTTTCACAGCGGAGAGCTACCGAGACTTTTGGTGTACCTAAGGGAACACTGCCTGCTTTACCCAGAAGTAGGTACGTTAACCCTTCAGCTCTGGGATCAGATAGGAGACTGCATTCAACAATCCCCGAAAGCTCCTGAGGGCATAACTCGCACATGGAGCAAATGTAGGAAACTCTCAGTAGAGGATGACCCAGTCCGGATAGAGACCCAGAAACCCCCAGCGCAGTCAGAACCATCAGCCCCAAGGAGTCTCTATCTGTCATTTCAGCTTAAGCAGGGCAGTGTAGGGAGCATTCCCCCAGTGACCGCTGCAGTCGTCACTGAAGGAATTCATGGCATGAGAGGCCCTGGCGCTTCTCTGACAGTTACAAGTTCCCTGCAAAGAAAGAACTCCATTCAGCGCAGGGGTGAGGAAGATCCATTCACGGGGAAATGGCCAGTGGCACAATTAGCTAGCGCCCAACTGCTGTGTTCAGCCTATCTGAAGGCAGACACACGTTCAGGCAGGGCGGCTCAGCGCCCACTGCTCACAGAAACCTGCACGGCCCCTGGCCACGCAGGGCTCCAGAGCAGACCCATTACCACACTCAGGCGCAGAGCAGTGCCAAAACCCCAAGGCGCCTGCTTCCAGTGTGGTAAAATGAGACACCTTAGAAGAGAAAGCCAATCTAGACCAGGCAGATCTTCAAAAGGTTGTCTTAATGCCGAATGGCCACGCTGGCATGCATCTGGCCCAGGCTAGAAAGGAGGCAGCCATCGCCCTGGCTATGCCAGAAGAACCATCCCAGCAATAGTACCCCGAGTTCCCCCAAGGCACAGGCAGAATCTGCTGGTCTCACCTTGGGAGTAGCCCAGAGAAACTCACCCCTAAGTAGAAGCACCCAGATGGCTGTGATAGCCAGCTGTGTATAAGCCATCTCCTCATGTGTAGGATAGAACACTGCAGATCAGGGGAGGAATGTGCGAATGCGTAAATAAATGTGTGTATGCGTGGTGCACCACTGAATGTATGACTGCAAGAACTGTGTATGATTGCAAAAGCCTTGTCTCTATGACCACAGTATGATTGGCAAAGTGTTCCTTGTGTGTAACTGTGTGGTAATGTCACTGTGAAATATGTGTTAAACAGTTTGCACTCTGCTCATGGGCAGGAACTATTTAAAGTTTGAGAAAGCATGATGAACAAAACCCTTTGCCTTGCCTGCTTAGCAGCTCAAGGGCGGCGAAAGCAGGAGGGGGGGGGAATCCTAACCTACAATAGGGCAGGGTGACCCCCCTTCTTCCCTTGAGACTTTTCTTTGTCAAGGGATTAAGCCACTCTTGGAAACCAGTTTTGCAATCCTTGCCACTCAGGAAAACAGATTTTTCTTTTCAGAAGCGAGATCTGAAAACAAAAATCACTTCTATGAGTTTTCCTCACTAGATCATAAACTATGGGGCCCCTCCCTACGTCTGTGTTCCTCAAACCCCCATCTCTGTGTTTTAAGGTTTTTTGAATGTCTCTTAGCGTCTTGGAGTCACGTATCTCACTAGGAGTGAGAGAATTGCATTGTCTTCATGTGTATACTGTGTTATCATTTTGCAACCTCGGTTCTCAACCTTTTAAAGTCAGGGGCCATGTTCCGGGGCCTCAGGCAGCTCTGGGGGTCCAGACAGTCATCCTGCCCTTCCTTCGCCGCACAGCCCTTCTTGGCTTGGTGGAGGTAGGGGCAGAGCAACGTGGGCTCTGGCCCACTTACCCACATCTGGCCGCGGGTTGAGAATCGTTCTAACTCTCCTTCATTCTCTTAAGGAAGATACTGTTCTGGTATTTTGACTTTAATCTGTGTAAAGTAACTCACTCATTGTACCCCTTTCACAGGAAAAAGCACGCAAACATTCTTGCGCTCTGTATATTCAGAAAATGCTTAATCGATACCTTTTTACAGGAACAAAAATCCTCTCCAGGCCTTAAAAATAACCAATTTGTTTCTTTCTAAGTCTTAAGTTGCTTCCTTTCACAGGCTCCTGAGTTAATTACTGGTAGTGATTTCTCAACAGGAGGACCCGGTTGTCTTAATTACCTGACCTAATCTGATTGATAAGGGTTGTTGCACTCTCATTGTGCTAACTTCTGACTTGTCTTTCCTCCTTTCCTCCTTTCGCCAGTGGAACTCCCTGCTGGAAATGTTTAACTTGTGTGTCTTTTCATTTTTGTGTATTATTTCCTTACAGCTGGCACGTCATAGTTGGCTTGTTTTAATAAGTCTTAGGTCATTTTAAGTATGGCACCTGGCCAGCCCACAGCACCCTCTCTAGTGAGCAGACACATTTTGCAAACTCCAGAGCACAGAGGAAGGATTAGTCCCTGAGCTCCTGAGAATGTGCGGAGTGCCACTCATTAGCCAGGACTGCCTAGGACTATTTTAAGAGTGCAGTCAGGTCACACTTCCAATCAGATACAGGCATTTTCAGGCCACCCCTTCCTTTTTTGCTGCTAGTCTAAGCACGGACCAAAGGCTAAGCCAGCATCTGGCACCCTTCTAAATGTGTGCACGCCCGCCATGGGCGGATGTGCGCAGGGGGGCCTTCATGAGAAATTTACCCAAGGGAAGCCTGGCACTTCATGCGCCAAGGTTTGCCATAAGACCCCAGACTCGTCTCGCTTCAAACGCAGACAGTCACCTTGTGTGAATTGATGTCACTGGTTCCTCTTCGGGGGGCTAGGACAGTTTTCACTTATGGGGGTCGCACATATTAGGTTCTTACTTGGCAAGAGGACCAAGCTTGGCGCACGCTCCTGACTCTTCCGCAAGCGGGCAGAGTTGGCAGCCGTGAACCTCGCTTCACGCACCTTTGCCAAAGAACGCTTCAACATAATTACTGACAGCCAGTTTCCTAGGAATTTGCTTCACAGTCTACCGGGAGCATACATCACTCCCGCGACAGACAAAAATTTGCTAAGTTTGTTCTTCACTACTCCAATTCAGAATGCCAAAGCGCTCGCAAGGCAGTTCAACCTGCCACTTTCCCAAGCCCAAGGCATAGTCCGTCCCTGCCTGCATCGTGCAGGGGCACCGGGGGGCCCTCGTGGGGGGTCAACCCACGGGGGCCAGAGGCCATCCAGGTGTGGCAAATGGACGTCACACATGCCCCACATTTTGGCAAATGGCAGTACATGCACGCTTGCATTAATACCTTCCCACAGTTTGTTTGGGTAACAGCACAGAAGGGAGAAACGGCTCCCCGTGTGGAGCAGCATCTCCTTTCCCATGGTCAAGGGCGAACCTCGGCACACGAAGTCCGATGACGCCCCAGCTTACAGCTCCAGGCAGCTGGCCACCTTCAGGGCCACCTGGGATATTAAGCACACCTTTTGGCGTTCCGTACAATCCACAGGGGCAAGCGATTGTGGAACGGGTCTATCGGACGCTTAAGTCCTACATTGACAAACAAACAGAAAGGGGGGAACAACATCCCATAGTTGCACAGCAATTGCTATCCTATAAGTGCAAAAACTAACTAACTCTTTCAGAATTTTTATCTCCCAAACAAGTCTCTTCCCCATGCAGGTCCCAGAGGCCAGAATCGGGCGCCAGTCACTGTCCTGGATGCCATCAGCTGTCCGTCTTCCTTTATGACTTACATCTCCAAAGACATTTCTATGAACATTTTGCATACTCAGTGCTACTTCTAAGGACCGTGCTTTTCCCCAAAACAAGACTTCTCCAAGCTCAAGCTACACATGAAACCCCACCAAGAAGAGAAGCCTCATCCTTTGAAAAGCTGCTGAATGTCTTTTATTGCTATTATTATCTGTAGTTGCTCTTTATTTATACATGCCTTGTACAATGCTCCAGTTGGGATTTGCAAGGGACACTTGAATTTCTGTATGTTGTTAATAATGGCCAGCTTCCACCAAAGGAAGCCAGACCGGCCCATGTTTGCACCGGCCCATTGCTTGGAAAGATTGAGCACCCGGCAGCCGGTAATCCCCAGCTTATTTTCACACCTCTCCATAGGTGCTAGAAAGACATTTGCACAATGCCAGAAGTTGCAGAGATAGCTTAGAATCACCCCAGGTCGCAGTATCAATGACACATCTCATTATCTTGCCTTGCTACAGAAAGCAGTCTGGATTCAGACCCACAGCTCTTAAAAACCAGGCTGCAGTCAGTATATTCAGCGTGCCCGGCTTAGCCATAGGCAACGCTCGGAGAATTGGTCAATTGGCTCGCGGATTAGCAAAAGCCATTGACCATACCTCCTCAGCAATAGCGCTGCTCAACCAGGAGCAGACAGAGCTTCGCCATGCCATACTGGATAATCAAGCAGCCATCGATTACCCTCTGTGGTTACATCATTTGGGTTGCGAGTCTGTCCATGGCATGTGTTGCTTTAACCTCACAGACAATACCCACAAAGTACAGAGCCAGCTCACGAACCTCCACACCCTAGTTAAGAACATCAAGGAGGATGCTTCATGGGGGTCGTGGGGTTCCTTGTGGTCGTGGTTCCCATGGGGATGGCTTCAGACGACACTCAAAGTGATTGTGGGGGTGGCAATACTGGGCACAACAGTGTGTTGTTTCGTGCAATGTATCCCCTCGCTGCTATCGAGATGTCCCCCATGGAGGGAACCCCGAAGCGTCATTCCCGCTCATCAGCTGATGCCCCTCTTGCGCAGAGTCGCTTGTCAGGTTTCTAAACAACAGAGAAAGGGGAGATGCGGATTCCTCATGCCCAGTTGGCATGGAACGGCCCTCGCGGAGGCCACTTCAGTCGAGAACGCTCCTGGCCCGTGGGCTCTACGGGCACAGAAATTAAGGGGGGTGGATTAATAATAAGGGTTGATTCACCCACAATCTGACCTGACCAGCGATCCTGCTGAGAGAAGCAGATCACTAACCTCCGTTACCTATTAGGCAATTACTGACTCACAGAAGAGCCTAATCTTTGGTGCAAATAGAAGCCATATTTACTCTGGCGTAAGCCTCAGACAATGGTTTTCCTCTGTCAGTGTTTGCCTTAGTTAATTAACTTCCCCAAGAGAGGTTCTCAATTAACCCGGGTAAATGGGTGATGTGATTTTCTGTCAGATGACCATTCTACCATGCGCAGCCTTGAACATAATATATACTGATGATTTTCCCTCAATAAATCACTGGTCTTCGCTCCATCTTGCCTCGTGTCGTTCCTTTGACCAGTCTCCTCCGGGATCCTAAGGGCCTCCTCACGGCCCCAATCCAACAAGCTCAGCTCTGTTGTGATTGACAGTTAATAAGATACATTGTAACCTTAAGTGTTTGCTTCCTATATAAATAGAAGTTGCTTGCTTGAAAAAAGCTTGTTTTGCAAGGCTTGCTGACCTCACAGAGGCATAGACTGCACAGGACTAACAGAGCAGAAGCACAGACTGCACAGAAGCTGCAGAGCAGAGCTGAGCAATGCTGAATGTAATGTTTATTTACTTGGACTGTAAATGTTAATATATCAGTTTGATTTAACCAAGCCTGGTGTATAGTCTTCTTTCTTGGATCTATTGCAACTCAGACTGCTGCAACACTCACTCAAACTAACAGAAATTAGATCTGATTCCACACAAATGGGCTTTCAGAAACAGTTAAAATCGTTCTTTTCCATCAAGTATTTCCCTTGTTAGCAAATTGATTGTACATCTGCAGTGTTCCTCGCAATTGATTTGGTTTAGATTTGACTTGGGTTTTTTTAAATTTAGATTTAGATATTTGAGCTGTGTGAGAGAATGAAATTTATAAAGTATTGTAATTTATTTATGGATGCCGTCTACGTAGATATTCTATTGTAGTTATATGTGTTTATTCTTTAGTGTTGGATGATGTTATTTGTTTTTCTTGTGTTTTCTGTTTACTTATTGTTGTGAGCTGCCCAGAGTAGTGCTTGCACCAACTAGGCTTGATCAGTCAGTCAGACAAACAAACAAACTAACAAGTAAATTTGGGGGAATTTTAAAAGGAATAATGAAATGGGAGAAGGGTTGCTATTACCTGAAGAGGTGGGAGAAGCACTGAGCTACTGAGGGTTAGAGAGACCAATGGAAACACACCCACAAGGAGACACACCAATAAACAGCATAGGTCAACATAGTCGTAGGGGCCACACAAGCAAATTTTGTATGGGGCAAATCAGGGACAGTGCAGATTTTTTTTTTTAAAATACTATGTGCTGATCCAGAAGGTAAGATAAATTTCCCACTTTGACATTGCTAATAATAGTTTTGAACTTTGTTGTGTGAACAGTGGGGACCACAGTTATGGGTGCAAAGAAGGCTGAACAAATGATCAGTGTGAGTGAAATCAAGTCTTGAATCCAGATCAGTAGAGAAGTGTACAGGGAAAACATTTAGATTGTATTTGAGTTGAGTTCTTTGTTGGTGGATACTGATTTGTTTTCAGATTCTTTTGTGTACTGGTCCCTTCAATAAGGCCATAAGGAACGGACTCTGTTGGGTTCATTTATTTTGAGACTCACCATTCATGATTCTGGTTCTAGTCCCAAAAAAAGCACTAAGGACAAAGACTGCACCCCTGGAACGTAGTGGCAGCAAGGAGGGGAAAGGGCATGAGTTTGTTGTATATACTGGGGAGTGCAATGGAAAAGTAGAAAAAGATGATAAGTGGCCTTCTGCAACTGTATATGGCAACCCTAAAGGAGTCCGTCCCTCAAGGTGTCTCTCAGGGTTTCTCAAGGTTAATTTATTACAGCTCACTGCACAGGCATCAACAGAAAGAAATGAGTAAATCAGACTTATTTGCAGTTTGTTAACCATTTTAATCCCCTCCTCCCCACACTTGGTTCCAGAGTGATCTTATTTCCTTTTGCAGTTCCCATTCAGTTTCTTTCTTTCTTTTAAAGGCTTGCTACCCTAGCACTAGGACAACTAAGTGACAATAGAAAAGGAGGGGGGGAGAGGAATTAGCAGAGAGGTAGGAAGATGTTGTAACTTTAGCCTTGTTTCCAGTTTCTTTAGGTAAAAATAGTAGTGGCAATTCAGCAGAGAGAGAGCTGGGAGGAAGTTTTAGGTTAGCTCATTTGTAACCTGTAAATATGGACAGTCAGAACAGAGTGCCTTAAAAGTTTGTCGTTTCTCTCTGCTAAGTCTGTTAAGAGCCCTGGTGGTGCAGTGGTTAAATAGCTGTACTACAGCCAGACTCGGGGTTGTGAGTTTGATCCTGACCAGGACTCAAGGTTGACTCAGCCTTCCATCCTTCCGAGGTCAGTAAAATGAGTACCAAGCATGTTGGGGGCAAAGTGCTAATTAACCTGTGAACCACCCAGAGAGTGCACTAAGCGCTATGGGGTGGTATATAAGTCTAATTGCTATTGCTAAATCTTCACTCCCCCCCCCTTCGCTTGCCTTGCTGGACTCACACTAGATTAGTATGTGATGAAAAGAAGGAAGGATGGATAGAATGAAAAAATGAAAGATGATCTGGGCACAAGTTTGGAGAGGAGAGAATTCAAAGGGCAGTCAGTTTCTCTGAAGCCCTTCCTCTCTCATTGTTGGTGTAGCTGGCTGAAATAGCTTCAAATCAAATAACTTACAACCTCTTCCATACTGGCCCAAGTAACCTCACCATTAGCACCAATGCAAATGCATTCAGTTGCCAAAAAAAAGTAGAGGCCCCATTGATGGATGAAAAAAACTTATGGATTAGAGTGGGGAGGGCTCCAGGCTGATTTACATTGACTTTTAAGTCTTGTAGTTAATGGAAAACAATGAGAATCAGACTATCTCATTTCCTGCATTTTTTGTCATAGTATAGTAGTTGCACTTTCAGTAAAGGGGGATCTTTCCTGCTTTTCTAGGGCTCTTTGATGTTTGCAGATTAATACGCAGTAGGCAGCAGCTATGAGGCCAAACACATCTTTATTGGAAGGTATGCAATCTGAACATGTGGTAATGGCGGAGGTACAGCTCCTTTTATACAGCAACAACACATTTGAAAATGGATGCACGGTAGCCCATTGGCCACCGCCTGCATGATGTCATCCTGTGTGGAATCCGCACACACAATTGGCATACTGTCCATGACAGAACCCTGGTAATGGGAGATCACCTCTTTGCCACGGGTTCCTGAGGGGACAGAAATTGGGGGAGCGGAATATTAGATAGAGTTTAATTCATCAATAGCTGATCTGACAGGCAGTTCAGACAATGGAGAGGTAATGACTAACTCGCTAGGTACGTAATAGGTAATCTCGTGTCTGCACATTCCTTTAAGCCCTAGAGTCAACGTCAGCCACCTGTTTACTTCCGATAACATGGAACAATGTATTTCCCCTGTAGTTAATTAAGTTAGTTAATGAACTTCCCCTATGTAGACTTCCCCAATTAACTCGTGTAAACATGATGTGTGAAGCCTGCTTTACAATGGATCGCTATGCTTGTGCATGCAGTCAGAACAGGATAAATACTCATGATTTGTCATCATTAAATTACTGGTCTTCACTCCATCTTGCCTCGTGTGTCTTTACTTGACCAGTCTCCTCCGGGACCCAACGGCCGCTTCGCAGTTCCGATCCAGCTTGTGCAACCTGCTTCGCGGCCCAGATCTAACAATCCTGAGTCATGCCCTTCTTCACCAGGTGTAGCCATGGTGGGAATGTTCCCGTGGCTGACAGTAATTGGGGAATTTGTACCATGTGAGCTGAACGCTTGCAGCTGCCTTCTATGGGTAGCTAGCTCGCGTACCATTGCAGCTGAGAAACATTGTGTTCATTACAAGGTTACATTCTTACATCGAAGTGGTTACATTCATTCTTAAAGATATAGTGTTTCCATACACAACAGGCTCCCTGGCCAAATAGTTCTGGTGAACTTGGATTGAGGAGTGAAAGGAAGAGAAAGAGCAGGATAACTGGGAATATCAAAGAGGTGCACAGTGGAGAGACAACAGGGAGCATGAGGAAAGAGGGTGTAGGAATCAGGGCCGCTGAGGGCCGTAGGTCCCGGAGGAGACTGATCAAAGAACGATACGAGGCAGCATAGAGGAGGATAAGATCAGTGGTTTATTGAGGAAAAGGCATAACCATTTATAGATCAGAAGGCAAGGTAGAAAAAACCATCACCCGACAGTAAATCACATCACCTATTTACTCAGGTTAATTGGGAATCTCTCTGGGGGAAGATAATTAGTGCGGGCAAACAAGGACTGGGAAAACACCATTGTTTTGGGCTTAGGAGCTGGGTAAGTATGGCCACTATTTGCGCCAGAGATTTACGCTAAGCTCGGAGATGAGTGTTTGCCTAATTATGTTACAGGAGTTAGCGATCTGCTTACTTGGCAGAGTCTTAGGTCAGGTCAAGGAATTGGGTGAATCAAACCCTATAATTTATCCACCCCCCTTAATTTGGGTGCTCGCAGAGCCCACGGGCCAGGGAGCCTTTCTCCCGAAGTGGTCTCTGGCGGGCCGTTCCGTGCCCATGGGGGCACGGGGAATCCGAGGGGGCTTTTCCAATAGAGGAAATCTAGTAAAAGCCCAACATTTTGAGGAAATATACATACACACAAAAATCCCATAGAGAAAGAAAGGGCATCTTTTGGTGGTTTTTCTATTCAGGTTAATCTAGAAGTCCCATCTGTACAGATCATATATTGTGGGAAATTACAATGATGTCCTTCAAGATCTTTTAGTGCTAACCATTGAGAGATCGGGGTGGGTAGGGGTAAAAGCCAGAGAAATCAGACAGACAGACCAATTTCCCACCATTGCTAATTACAAACCTACATTGGTGAATTATCAATAATGGTGTCTTAGTGGTTTAGATGCTGAACCTGATTACCTGAAGCTCAGCATGTCAGCAGTATGAGACCCCAAGTGCTGCATGATGGAGTGAGCTCCCGTTGTCTGTCCCAGCCTCTGCCAAACTAGCAGTTTGAAAGCATGAGGTTGCAAGTGGATTAATAAGTACTGCTTTGCCACGAAAGGTAACAGTGTTCCGTGTGCTCCAGTGTCTAGTCATGCCTGCTCCATGACCATGGAAACATCTGCAAATGCAGACAGCACTGGCTCTTTGGCTATAAACAGAGATGATCACCTCATCCTAGAGTTGGATATGACTGGCTTGCGAGCAAGGGAGACCTTTAATATATTACTGTCTGCATTCATAGTCACATGGTCGTTTCAATATGGAAGCATCTCATGGAATAAGCCTCTCCTGGTTAAGCTTTTAAGAAACATGGTCCTTTTTGCATGTCATAGAAAGATTTCCATCCATCCTACTTGGGCTCCATTCCCCCTTGGTGGAAAAGGAAAAGAGACTGCCCTTGCATTGATTTCTTGTTCTGTTTGTTTCCAGAATTGCTTTATCTTGCTGCTACTCCTAGTTCCACTAAAAACAGCTGTGACCAGGAAAAAAAATATCCTCTGTCCTTATTCCTAGCTATTTCCAGTGCCAACTTGAAGAAACTCTGTGACCCATGGAATAAAATGGTAATTTCCTTTCCTTGCCACTATGGCCTATGCCCTCTTTCGAGTGGCAATTAGTATTACCTAGTGTACCAGAAAGACTGGGGTGGAAGGTCTGACAGCAGGAAGGGGAATGGAGTCCTGGATGGAGCTAGAATGGCTGACAGGTTAAGAAAGCAAGTGAGAAAGTCGGAGGGGAGAGGGAAAAGGAAGAATTAAAGCAGGGGGCTAGATCTGGGCCCCAATACCAATTCATCTGGCCCACAAAGCCCTTGTTGCTCCCGGAAGCATGTTTTACTTCCGCTTTTGGGAGAGTGTTATGTACTGAATGCAATGCCAAGGAAATGTTGTAACGATCCCTTTAATGGAATGTAACCAGTCAATGTATCCAATTGTATCTAATCAGGAACACATTGTAACAGGCTGCATGAGGATGCAAGCTAATTGGCCACAGGTGGCAGTAGCAAGCATCCAGCTCACATGGTACAGATTCCCCGAATATCTGAAGAGCGGGAAACCTTCCCGCCACACCACACCTGGAGAAGAGGGGCGTGACGACCAATGACGTCACACAGATAGTAGCCAATGAGCTACCACACCGTCATATTCAAATGTATAGTGTAATATAAATAGAGCTGTTTGTCCGCCATTACCACATGTTCACCCTGACCATCATGCAATAAAGTTGTGTTTAGCCTTGTTACGGCTCCTTCCGTTGTCTTCCTTGCAAGACACTAAATTGGCGACAAGGATGGAATGGCGTCCCGCAAAGTGAACATCGCGCCCTTGGATACCACGAAGTCAGAGAGATGGGAACTCTATGAACAGCAGTTCCTATATGCAATGGACCTCGAGGGCATCAAGGAAGAAGCCCAGTGCCGAGCGTACCTGCTGGCCCAGTGCGGCCTGGAAACGCTGGAACTGGCAACAAACCTCCTGATGCCAAGGCCGCTCAGGGAGCTACCCCTAGATGAGATCCTCACCGAGCTGAGGAAACACTTTCGCCCGAAGCTGTCGGTGTTCCCGGCAAGGCTAGCCTTTCAAAAGCGGAGCCAGCGGGTTGGTGAGTCCGTGGCCGACTTTGTTGCAGCTCTGAGGGTAGCTACCGTGCCTTGCGCTCTGCGCAATTGCCCCTAGTGGTCTTAAAGGACGGGTCCTGTTGCCTCCTTGGAACACAGTGGTTTGGCCCCCTGCGGGTTTTCATCGGAGGCATACACGCCATGCAGGCTGACCCGATTGCAGAAGTGTGTAATGCACACCCTGCCATCTTCGAGAAGGGACTCGGGAAGTTCAAGGGCCCCCCTGTTTCTTTCAACATGGACCCCAACATCCGGCCCATCAGGCTAAAGCCAAGGAGAGTGCCTTTTGCACTAAAGGACAAAATTGAGACTGAACTGGACAAACTGGTGGGCCAGGGGATATTGGTACCTGTAGATTCCGCCGAGTGGGAAACCCGCATTGTTATGGCACTAAAGGCTAATGGGGAGGTCAGAATCTGCGCTGACTACAAGTGCACAATTAATAAGGCAATTTGCCCTAATGCGTACCCGGTGCCGGTAGTAAGCCACCTGTTAGCGACGTTGCATGGGGGGATGTGTTTCGCCAAGCTAGATTTAGCGCAGGCATACCAGCAACTGACGGTGACCCCAGCTGCAGCCGCTGCTCAAACCATAGTTACCCACAAGGGACCCTTTAAAGTAATGCACCTCCAATTCGGCGTGAATTCGGCCCCTGGAATTTTCCAGTCCCTTGTGGAAAGGCTGTTGAATGGGCTCCCAGGTGTTTTCCCTTACTTTGATGATGTTTTGATAACGGCGGGGGGGGGGGAGACAAGAATTGGCCAAGAGGTTAGACCGGGTGCTAACTGTGTTCGAGAAAGCGGGTCTCAGGTTGAGAAAAGATAAGTGTGTGTTTTTCGCAGAGGAGGTAGAGTTTCTGGGTTTCCGGATAACCCCTGAGGGTATTAAGCCAGCCGAGTCCAAGGTGTCAGCAGTGCAGAACGCCCCTCGCCCCACCACCAAGGCTGAACTACAGTCCTTTCTGGGACTCTTAAATTTTTACCACTCTTTCCTGCTGGGAAAGGCGTCAGTGGCAGAGCTGCTGCACAAATTACTTAAAAAAGACATGTCTTGGCAGTGGGGCGAAAGCCAGGAAGGGGCATTCAGTGGGCTCAAGCAGCTTCTGTCTTCCGAGGCTGTCTTAACCCACTTCGATCCCAAGAAGTCCGTCGTGCTAGTCTGTGATGCCTCACCGGTAGGGGTGGGGACAGTCTTATGCCACGTGCTAGAGAGCGGGCGGGAAGCCCCGGTGGCATTCTATTCGAGATCCCTGTCCAAGGCAGAGCGCAATTACATGCAAACAGACAGGGAGGCACTGGTGATAGAGCCCTTGTTGCTCCCGGAAGCATGTATTACTTCCACTTTTGGGAGAGTGTTATGTACTGAATGCAATGCCAAGGAAATGTTGTAACGATCCCTTTAACGGAATGTAACCAGTCAATGTATCCAACTGTATTTAATCAGGAACACATTGTAACAGGCTTATGAGGATGCAAGCTAAGTGGCCACAGGTGGCAGTAGCGAGCATCCAGCTCACATGGTACAGATTCCCCGAATATCTGAAGAGCGGGAAACCTTCCCACCACCTGGAGAAGAGGGGCGTGACGACCAATGACGTCACGCGGACAGTAGCCAATGAGCTACCATACCGGTATATTCAAATGTACAGTGTAATATAAATAGAGCTGTTTGTCTGCCATTACCAAATGATCACCCTGACCATCATGCAATAAAGTTGTGTTTAGCCATGTTACAGCTCCTTCTGTTGTCTTCCTTGCAAGACACTAAAGAGAGACAAGGGCTTCATGGGCCGGATGAATTGGCATCGGGGTCTGGATCTAACCTCCAGGCCATAGTGACCAGCCCCCTGAACCACGTGACGGCCCACTGCCTGAAAGGTTTGGGCACCCCTGAATTAAAGGAACATAGTTATGTCAATAGTAGCATAACCGATAGCAGCAACAGAACCTTCAGGGGTGTAATGAGTAACATTTCTAGGTAGAGTACCTTTAAATTTTATTTTTAAAGGACATTTTTAGAGGCATTCTGAGCAGAACATTTCATTCTTAGTCATAAGGGTTTATAGTTTTTGGTCTTCCAAAGAAAATTAGCAAACATAATTAAGAGGTAACATAACAAATCACAAACATTGCAATATTCACTTTAACAAATTGTTTTGTGACAAGTGAAGTTACAAATTACTTTACAAATGTCACTTTCTAAGAGCTGGTTTTGACAGCTATTAAATAGAAGTGGCACTTGTCACAGCCAGCCTTGTTATTAGGCAAAGTGATGAAGGCAATTCATGTGACAGGATATCAAAATGTTAGCAATTTAATTTCTATTTCTATCATGGTAGGGGGAAAGGTCTTTGAATTATTATTATTATTATTATTATTATTATTATTATTATTATTATTATTATTATTATTATTATTATTATTATTATTATTATTATTATTATTATTATTATTATTATTATTATTATTATTATTATTATTATTATTATTATTATTATTATTATTATTATTGCTGACCATTTGAGTCACAGTCAAGGACTGGTATAAAATTATAAAATTAACAGTTCTAGGACCTAAGAGTTTATATGCTGTTCCTCGTAGAGTTGTTTTTGGGAGATTTAGGATGTTCAAGTCCAAAATTTCCACATATCTAGGGAATCCTTTAGGTATTGCTCCAAGGGCTTCAATCAGTATGGATATAATAACAGATTTCTTCCTCCATAGATGCTTGACTTCAATTTGGAAATCACAATATTTTGTGATTTATCCAACCATTTGCATATCTGTCAAGTGCCGCTCCGGAAAATATGGGAACTGCTCTGGCCCGGATGCGCATGCGCAGGAAAAACTCCATTGTGCATGTGCAGAACCCCTTTGCACATGTGCAGAACACATTTGTGCATTCGCAGATGTGTTCTGCACATGCATGTGTGCGCAGTAACCCCTTTCCCCACCATTCAAAATACAGGATGGCACCGGGAAAGGGGAGGAACGCGCGCCAAGATATGGGATTTCCCGGCCAATCCGGGATACTTGACAGGTATGCATTTGATGTCACTTGTGATCCTCAAGAGGTGCACATGCAAAGCCCACCCACGCACCACTGCCTCCACCTCCTCCACCTCCTTGGGCACTCAGTCTCTAAAGGTTCGCCATCACTGTCCTATCGGCTTCTCCAGTTATGCACTCCATTTTTTTTACTACCATCTCTGTGGGAGGGGCCAAATCTGTGGGCAGGGCCAAACCTGTGGGCATGGCCAACACAATGGGGTATGAAGGTGGGCATGGCCATCCAGGTGGGAGTGACCTGGGGAAATTTCCGCTGCCAGTTCTCCCAAACAGGACAGGACCTGCTTCAGTGCATCACTGGGCTTCTCCCAACCACTCCCTGTGAAGATGATCTATTATAACTTTGCATTTCCCCCAGTGGGCCCAGTTCTTCTTTCCTGAGCAGCAGAAGTGGGCAGTTCTCTGCATTCCAGATCTTGCATTTGTAGGGTCATTGCCGGTAAAGGTCACTATTCTGTCTAGATCTAAAGCTGGGTGAGGAAAGGGCAGACTTTTAGCTCCCAGTATTTCTCATCTTTTGTTCTGCTATTTAGGGCTGACAAGAGCTACACTCTAACAACTTCCAGAGGGCAGCATTAATTTCCTTTCCTCTCTGCTCCTTTCCCTGGAGGGAGCATCCTTTGCCCCATGCCTCACAGTCTGTGGTGTTGGCCAGTGCACCCTGCCTTAAGAGTGCATGTGGCCCTGCATATGCAGGCATAGCTCTTTACACACAGACTTGCAAACACAGGGACCCCATAAAAAAGCTCTCTGATGGGTAGGTAGCTGTTCTTTTCCAGACAGATTTTTCTAAGCCTTTCATGATCTTCAAACAGAATCATATATTAGCCTGATTGTGAAATCAAAGGTCTGCATTCAGTGAAGATTGCCATAGTGAAAGACTGGGATGGAAGAGCAATGGGGTGGAGTTGTCTCCACAATGTCCTTAAAACCGATAGGACACCCATAGCCCAATGGAGATGTCTCAGAAATTGGAAGGAAAATGGCAGGGTCGAGAAAAGGTTGGAAGAAAACTGGCAGGCTTTGAAATCAATTGCATCCTATCCATTAGAAAATAGCCCCAGGGTTGCAAGAAGCACAGGTCGGGTTTTGGACAGTTCACTGCAGTCCTTTCTGCTCATGGGGGTTGGCCAGCCTGGAGCACTGTGAGTCTCCTTTAGGACTGTCCTGCGGCTGGAAGGGAGTTGCATAAGAGCAATTGCGGGCCTGCAGGGAACTGGGCTGACAAATGGAAGCATTTTCTGCAGTGAATGGCTGGCCTAATTTCAGAACCCCTTTTGTCATCTGTTGCCTCAGCACAGGGGGGATGACAGGGTGCATAGAAGACACAAGCAGGAGAATGTAATAGGAATTCTGGCCTAATAAAGGAGGGAGATATATCAAGAAGCCTATGACTGATAGGGAAATGCATGGTTTTCTGCTCTCAACAACATATGGAGGGAGGGGAACCAAAATCATTTCCCCAATTTAAGTCAGGCACTCCATCAGGTGCAGAAGTGTGCTGGGCAAAATTTGGAGAGGAAAGCATGTTTGTGCATATTGGAGAGAATCTTCTCTTGGTCATGCAAATGATGGGTATGGAGTAATAGTCCCAAACCTGCTCTGTGATGCAATGTTTTTAAGCATCCATTCCCTAGTGTTGGCTGCTCATGCGTCTCTGTGTCATACAGACAACTAGGTGGAACTAACAGCAGCCACATACAGAACATCCCATCGCTAGGTTGTGTTGACTTAAAGCAAGAACTCTGAGCAGCCACTCGTGATCTCACTTCTGGGGTTCTTTGAGAGGTGGAGAAAAGACAGAAGAAGAAGGTCTGACATTAGGCAGATTGGGGCAGCAGCCTCATTCAGTAGATAAAGTGGAAAGCAAGAGAAGAGCAATGGCTGCCACTGGCCCTCAGCATCCTTGGTGTGCAGTCACACAAATGGATCTACAAATTGTAAGCTTGCCAGCTGCTTCAGGTGCAGTAGAGGCCAATGCCACGATACTACAAATAAGACTCAACAGAGTGAGCTATTTCATGGTTAATGTACGGTCATGATAGTCTACAACAAGCTAGTAATGGCTTTGGGTTTGGGATCCAGGGTAACCTGACACCCTCTGGATTCATCTAGGCTTGGTATTAAAGGTTGATTGTTTTAGTCTGGTAGTTATATTATTATTTTATCTTTCTTTAAAGGGAGCACATATAAAGCCTAAATGCACTTAGAACCACTGTAGCACAGTGGTTCTTCTTCTTCTTCTTTCGTGTCCAGATCAAACTTTGAACTGCCAAAATGAAATCATTTTCTTGGCTTTGTCATTGGCCAAAAGTAAGTCCTCATTGGTGCATGTTTCCAGTAGTAATTGGCAGACCAATAAATGAGCCAGATTCTGTTTCTCTCCACATTCACATAGCGTGTTGTTGGCTGCCAGCAGCCCTCACTTGAGCATGCAAACCAACACACTCAAGTGAGGGCTGCTGGCAGCCAACAACACGCTATGTGAATGTGGAGAGAAACAGAATCCGGCTCATATCCTTAGCCTATTCAGAGTCCTCCAAGTGACGTAGGTAGGGTAGGTTGAGTTCCTCAGCTATATCTTCTTTTAATGTTAACGATACCAACAAGAGGTTGGTAGGTTTAAGGCATCCTGTCACTATACACATTGCTTTATTAACAGTGATGTCAACTTGCTTCACATGTGTGTATATGCTCCATATCTTTCTGAAAAGGATTGTGGTTGTAGAGTGCCTGATATCTATCCAGCAGAGGCTTGATGTCAGTCAGATCCTGGATGTACTGGATGCGGTATCTCCTTAGAATATTTTTCATAGATGTTACTTTCATAAGATGGACAAATTCATCATATTTATCTGGATGGAGAGCGATCTTCTCCTCACTTTTACATAAGAACATAAGAACATAAGAACAGCCTTGCTGGAACAGCCCACAGCCCATCCAGTCCAGCATTCTGTCTCACACAGTGGCTCACCATTTCCTTCAGGGTATTCCCAAGGAGATGCCTTCACCTGCTTAGGATTCCCTGGAAATGGCATTGAGAGATATCCTGCCTATCTCTCCAATCCGGAGGTTGTCCTTAGGTAGCCATAATTATAGCCATTGATACACTTGTCCTCCATGAACTTGTCAAATCCTTTCTTAAAGCTGTCAAGACTGACAGCTGTCACCACTTCTTCTGGCAGGGAGTTCCATAGACCAGTAATCCTCTGGGTGAAAAAGTACCTTCTCTTATTTGTTTGAGAATTAGTACCCAAAAGTTTCATGGAGTGTCCCCTAATTCTAGTGTTGTGCGATAGGGAAAACAGTTTTTCCTTATCTACTTTGTCCACACCGTGCATGATTTTATAAACTTCAATCAGGTCACCTCTTAGACGGCGTCGTTCAAGAGTGAAAAGGCCCAACTGTTGCAGCCTCAGATGGTACGGAAGGTGTTCCAGTCCCCTAATCATTCTGGTTGCCCTCCTCTGTACTTTCTCCAACTCCATAATATCCTTCTGGAGGTATGGCGACCAGAACTGTACACAATATTCCAGATGGGGCCTCACCATAGATTTATAAAGAGGCAAAATGACACTTGCTGACTTACTTTCTATACCCTTCCTAATGATCCCTAACATTGAGTTTGCTTTTTTCACTGCTGAGGCACACTGGGTTGACATCTTCATTGAGCTGTCCACCAGGACACCAAGGTCCCTTTCCTGGTTTGTCACAGAGAGTTCTGACCCCATCAGTTTATAAATGTAATTGGGTTTTTTTGCCCCAACATGCATCACTCTGCACTTACTAGTGTTGAAGCTCATTTGCCACTGTTTTGCCCACTCTCCCAGTGTCAAGAGATCCCTCTGGAGCTCCTCACAATCTCTCACAGTTTTCACTACCCTGTATAATTTAGTGTCGTCAGCAAATTTGGCTACCTTGCTTTTTACTCCTACCTCTAGATCATTTATGAAGAGGTTGAAAAGCAGGGGTCCCAGTACTGAACCTTGGGGGACCCCACTCTTTACTTCCCTCCACTTGGAGAATTGTCCATTTAGTGCTACCCTCTGTTTCCTGTCCCTTAGCCAGTTGCTGATCCAGGACAAGACCTGTCCCTTTATTCCATGACTGGTAAGTTTATTCAAGAGCCTTTGGTGTGGGACCTTGTCAAAAGCCTTCTGAAAGTCCAGATAAACAATGTCAACTGGATCCCCCTTATCCACATGCTTGTTGACACTCTCAAAAAATTCCAACAGATTAGTGAGGCATGATTTGCCCTTGTAAAAGCCATGTTGGCTCTCCTTTAGCAGCACCTTCTCTTCTATGTACCTATTAATTCTATCTTTTAGGATGGTTTCCATCACTTTACCTGGGACACATGTCAAACTGACAGGTCGGTAATTTCCTGGATCACCCCTGGATCCTTTTTTGAAGATTGGTGTTACATTCGCTACCTTCCAGTCATCAGGTACAAAGCCTGATTTGAGGGAAAGATTATATATTTTGGCTAGGAGATCAGCAATTTCATCTTTAAGTTCCCTGAGAACTCGTGGATGGATGCCATCTGGTCCTGGTGATTTGTTAGTGTTTAGCTTAACAAGACATGCAAGGACCTCCTCCCTGGTTATTTCTATCTTGCTTAATTCTTCGGTTTCCTTCCCTACGAAGATAGGCTCTGTTTTGGGCATGTGGTCTCTGTCTTCTTCAGTGAATACTGAAGCAAAGAATTCATTGAGTCTCTCTGCAATCTCTGTTTCCTCTTTAATAACCCTTGCCTTCCATTGTCATCTAATGGTCCAATGGCCTTCCTAGTTGGGTTCTTACTTCTAATGTACTTAAAGAAGTCTTTGTTATTTCTCTGAGTATTTTTAGCTATACGCTCCTCAAAGTCTTGCTTTGCTTTCCTGATTGTTGCCTTGCATTTGTTCTGCCAGAATTTATGTTTCTGCCTGCTGTCCTCATTTGGACAAGCCTTCCATCTTCTAAATGAGCTTTTCTTGCTCTTGATCACTTCCCGAACAGCTCCTGTAAGCCACATCGGAGTCCTCTTGGACCTGGCAGTGCCCTTTTTCCTTTTGGGTATGCATTCCAATTGCGCCTCTGTTATTGTTTTTATAAACAACCTCCATGCCTCTTGGAGTGTTTGGACTCTCTCAATTTTCCCTTTCAGTTTCTTTTTTACTAGTTTCCTCATCTTTGGGAAATTTCCTTTTTGAAAATTTAAGGTCTCTGTGTTAGATTTTATCAGTGACTTGCGGTCTATGATCAAGTTAAACATAATTGAGTTGTGGTCACTGTTCCCTATTGGATCAGTCACATTAACATCTTGCACCAGATCCTGAGTATTACTCAGGATCAAGTCAAGGATTCTTGTACCTCTAGTTGGGTCTTCAACCATCTGTCCCAGGGAACAATCATTTAGCATATCTAGGAACTTTATCTCTTTATCATGTGCTGAACAACAGTTCACCCAGTCTATGTGAGGGTAATTGAAGTCCCCCATTATAACCAGGCTTCCCTTCTTGGATGCCTCCTTTAAAACATTCTCCAACTGCCAGTCTCCCTCAAGAGTTTGGGTCGGAGGCCGATAGTATATGCCTACTGTTAGACCATCCTTGTGGCCTGGTACTCTTACCCACAGAGATTCTAATGGTGACTCTAAATCACCTAGATATTCCAATTCATACGATTTTATCACTTCTTTGACATACAAGGCTACACCACCTCCTGTTTGCCCCTTCCTATCCTTCCTGTACAGTTTGTAGCCTGGGATAACTGTATCCCATTGGTTATCATCCGTCCACCAGGTTTCAGTGATACCAATAATATCAATATTTTTATCTATTGCTAAGTATTCCAGCTCCCCTATTTTGTTCCGGAGGCTTCTGGCATTTGTATACAAGCATTTATATATGCTTTCCTGATTCAGTCTTTTGAGTCCAGTTGCATTGTTAGACTGCCTCTTGCATCCTTCTGCTAGAGTGCTGGTGACTAGCTCCTTGCTCTGCTCAGTAATTTTTGCATCCTCCTCACTACTCAAGTACACACTTTCCCGAACCGGATGCTGCCCAGCTCCTGTCGGCTTTCCCCCAGTTATCAGTTTAAAAGCTGCTCTGCAGCCCTTTTGATGTTGAGTACCAGCAATCTGGTCCCATCATGGTTTAAATGCAACCCATCCCTCCTGAACAGATTTGGCTTGTCCCAAAATGTTCTCCAGTTCCTGACAAATCTGAAGCCCTCCTCTCGACACCACCGCCTCATCCACGCATTGAGGCTTCTGAGCTCTGCCTGCCTGGTAGGTCCTGCGCGAGGGACAGGCAGCACTTCTGAAAATGCTACCTTGGAAGTCCGGGACTTCAATCTTCTTCCTAACAACCTAAATTTGGCTTCCAGGACAGACTGTTTGGCCTTCCCAACATCATTGGTACCAACGTGTACCATGACAACTGGCTCGTTCCCAGTTCTCTCTAACAATCTATCTAGATTTCTTGTGATGTCTGCAACTTTTGCACCTGGCAGGCAAGTCACCATACAGTTATCATGTGCATCACAAATCCATTTCTCTGTATTTCTAATTATTGAATCGCCTAGTACAAGGAGCCTCTCTCCTGCAATCTGTTCATCTACATGCACCTCATCAACCATATTAAGGGAGAGAACCTCAGTTTGTTCCTGTTGTTCATCTTCCTGGATCTCATCAAGTGTGATGAAGGAGAGATCATCAGGTGGAACCAGTTGTTCCTCTGTGTGTTCCTCATCAGGTGTGATAAGGGAAAGAGCCTCAAATTTATTCTGTAATTTCAGACTCTCAGAGTGATCCCCTACTCTTCTCCTCCTTTGAGTCACATTCCTCCAAACATCTCCCTCCTGAGTTAGTGAAGGGCCTTCTCCCTCAGAACTGTGCCCTGTCTCTTCTTTGTCCAGCATAGTCTGCTCCGCTCTGTCCAAGAACAGCTCAAGCTCTTTAATTTGTTGGTGGTTAGATATGCGGGCCTCTAGCTGCTGGACCTTCTCTTCTAGTAGTGCAACCAGCTTGCACTTGCTGCAAGTGTAGTTCTCCATATGCTTTGGCAAGAACACAAACATGGCACAAGAATTGCAGGTAACTACAGCTGTTCCCTCAGAATCCATTTTAACAAGTGCAGTATTCTGGGCCTCAAAAATGTACACGTTTACTACCTTTCTACCTAGTAAGACTATATTCTTCTTTTGTTATTAGTTTGTAATCTCGCGCGCCATTGGGTGCGCGGGCCTCTAAAGCAGCTCTACTCCAACTGCAAAACTTACCAGTGCTCACTTCCTTTGTTTGGCTCTCCTCAGCAGCAGCTCTGCTTAAGAGCACATGCAGAGTCAAAAGGGCTGACCCTGAAAGAGCTCAGAGCTTTTAAAGGCTAGTGTGGCTCCGCCCCTATGAGTCACAGTTCAGGGAAGGGCCTGGTGTGGCTCTGCCCCCTGCTTCTGGAAGCTTCAAACTGCTTCCTCTGTTTGAACAGAGGTGGCTCTCAGCCGTTTAAATTATAAATTTAAATTAGTAGAGGCCTCTAAAGCAGCTCTACTCCAACTGCAAAACTTACCAGTGCTCACTTCCTTTGTTTGGCTCTCCTCAGCAGCAGCTCTGCTTAAGAGCACATGCAGAGTCAAAAGGGCTGACCCTGAAAGAGCTCAGAGCTTTTAAAGGCTAGTGTGGCTCCGCCCCTATGAGTCACAGTTCAGGGAAGGGCCTGGTGTGGCTCTGCCCCCCTGCTTCTGGAAGCTTCAAACTGCTTCCTCTGTTTGAACAGAGGTGGCTCTCAGCAGTTTAAATTATAAATTTAAATTAGTAGAGGCCTCTAAAGCAGCTCTACTCCAACTGCAAAACTTACCAGTGCTCACTTCCTTTGTTTGGCTCTCCTCAGCAGCAGCTCTGCTTAAGAGCACATGGAGAGTCAAAAGGGCTGACCCTGAAAGAGCTCAGAGCTTTTAAAGGCTAGTGTGGCTCCGCCCCTATGAGTCACAGTTCAGGGAAGGGCCTGGTGTGGCTCTGCCCCCCTGCTTCTGGAAGCTTCAAACTGCTTCCTCTGTTTGAACAGAGGTGGCTCTCAGCAGTTTAAATTATAAATTTAAATTAGTAGAGGCCTCTAAAGCAGCTCTACTCCAACTGCAAAACTTACCAGTGCTCACTTCCTTTGTTTGGCTCTCCTCAGCAGCAGCTCTGCTTAAGAGCACATGCAGAGTCAAAAGGGCTGACCCTGAAAGAGCTCAGAGCTTTTAAAGGCTAGTGTGGCTCCGCCCCTATGAGTCACAGTTCAGGGAAGGGCCTGGTGTGGCTCTGCCCCCCTGCTTCTGGAAGCTTCAAACTGCTTCCTCTGTTTGAACAGAGGTGGCTCTCAGCAGTTTAAATTATAAATTTAAATTAGTAGAGGCCTCTAAAGCAGCTCTACTCCAACTGCAAAACTTACCAGTGCTCACTTCCTTTGTTTGGCTCTCCTCAGCAGCAGCTCTGCTTAAGAGCACATGGAGAGTCAAAAGGGCTGACCCTGAAAGAGCTCAGAACTTTTAAAGGCTAGTGTGGCTCCGCCCCTATGAGTCACAGTTCAGGGAAGGGCCTGGTGTGGCTCTGCCCCCCTGCTTCTGGAAGCTTCAAACTGCTTCCTCTGTTTGAACAGAGGTGGCTCTCAGCAGTTTAAATTATAAATTTAAATTAGTAGAGGCCTCTAAAGCAGCTCTACTCCAACTGCAAAACTTACCAGTGCTCACTTCCTTTGTTTGGCTCTCCTCAGCAGCAGCTCTGCTTAAGAGCACATGCAGAGTCAAAAGGGCTGACCCTGAAAGAGCTCAGAGCTTTTAAAGGCTAGTGTGGCTCCGCCCCTATGAGTCACAGTTCAGGGAAGGGCCTGGTGTGGCTCTGCCCCCCTGCTTCTGGAAGCTTCAAACTGCTTCCTCTGTTTGAACAGAGGTGGCTCTCAGCAGTTTAAATTATAAATTTAAATTAGTAGAGGCCTCTAAAGCAGCTCTACTCCAACTGCAAAACTTACCAGTGCTCACTTCCTTTGTTTGGCTCTCCTCAGCAACAGCTCTGCTTAAGAGCACATGCAGAGTCAAAAGCCAACTGTTTGGCTTTTATCCAACTGTTCTGGGAAATTCACCCATCTGTGAAAAGGAACCTCCTGGGGTTTCACTGAGGCATTTGCTATACATACGATCGGTCTGTGGTGAGTGCACATAATCCAATCATCAATGACTTTCATGCACTGTGCTGCTATCTTCTTGCTAAGAAAGATGTTTCCAAGTTATATCCCCTCCATCACCTACCACTGTTAAATGATGCAGACAGTTTCGGATCATGGACAAGTTGAAAGGCATTGGTGTCTGTCCAAGATACAATTTGTGCACCATCATCATTGGTCTGGTTATATTCCCAAGCCTCACTATGACCCGGCCCTCATCTTGAAAAGGTTGAGAACCCCTGCTCTACATTATGTCCTCAGCTCTGTTTTTTGCAAAATGGCAGATGGAAAGGTAGGCATTGCTCTCCAGTGTCCCAGGTGAAGAATGTTGCTGCCCCATCTACTTCCAGCAATAATCTCGAATGAACACTGTGTGACTTACTCCTGAGTAAATGTATAAAGGACTGCACTGTATATCTTACTGGAAGTAGTTGAATGTGCTTCTAAACAACACAAAGGATATAGCTGGGGACATCTTCTAGTAATGAATAAACAAACACAGTTAAAACAGTTTGGGGGAGAAAAGATTGGTAACCTGAGACAAGAATTTTTACTATCTATTAAAATACGTCACCTAGCAAAGGTAGGACATGACAGACCTAGAGTGAAAAAAGTGAGGTTTCATTATCAATAAGAACAAGCAGCCAAGAACATCTCACTGCTTATAGGTGAATAGCAAATTATACCCCAGTTCACCCTTTCCACTTCAATTGCAGAGCACCTAATGCCAGCTCAGTTATTTTGCCACCGCAGGCAGAAAATTCCTCATGTCCTTTCTCCATCTCTAGTAGGGAGAGGAAATTCACAGTCATAAATTAAACAACCATTTCCTACCCTTTCATGGCACCTGCCTGAGGAAATGGCTTCACCCTCCTTAGCAGAAAGGCCAGCACAGATAGAAAGCATTCAGAAAGAGCAAGAGAGCTTGCCTTTCTCAGCCCACCTGCAGTTCCTCATGCATACATTACACTATGTGGACAAAAGGAAGGAATGGGAAGTGAGACCAGTTGGGAAATACATTAGCACCACAGAGCAAGTCCAGATTCCCTTATGTCCTTCACTGGGTGCCAATCCATTTCCAAGCCAAATCCACAGTGTTGTTCATCGTCTATAAAACTCAATGGCTTTTGGAACTGAGCTATTTGAAGTACAGTATCTGATCCCCACACATGATCCTTTCCTGTTTTCAAGATCTTAAGGGCAAATAATTCTCTTGGCCCCGCTGCTTTCCCAGTTTTGCTTGGTGATTACAGTTAAAACAGTTTGAGAAAGAAAAATCGGTAAGCTGGGCTTTTTCACGGGCTGATCTGAAGCTGTGGAATGACTTCTTCCAAGAGGCCAGTTTGCCCCCCTCTTTTTTTGTCTGTTCGCTAACAGGCAGGCTTTGCTGGACCCACTCCCCAATAACGAGACGGACACTTGTGATGGATTTAAATTGGGCCACTTTATTAATTCATAAACTGTATTGCGGCAAACGGGCCGCAATGGCACTGGTAAAGCGTAAACCTAATTGCCAATCATAATTTTGGCAACATTGTATCCATTTGTTTGCCAATCATATTTGGCAACATTGTATCCATTTATTTTGTCAATCACATCTGGCAACATTGTATCCAATTGTTATGCCGATCATATTTGGCCATATTGTATCCATTTGTTTACTGATGAAACAAATTGTTTACCCCAATCAGATGCTACTTGTTGACTCCAACATCTGACGTATATCAGGCAAATTTCAAGGTGTTGCAGGCTGCATAGATCATAGCATCACCTTGTTTGTGGTCCACCTTTGATTGGCCAGCCCAAGTCTCACTGTACCTTGTCCTATCCGGTGGCCAATCAACTGTGTCGCTGCCGGATTCCTAGGGGTAATCCCCTTTCTCCTTACCAGTGCCACCTGCCACACGGGGAGGAGTTTACATGACTCACCGCCCCCCCTGACTCCTAACATGGTCAGCAGGCCCGCTTGCCATAGCAACAGAAAGGAAGAGTGCCAAGTGCCTCATGACCAAAGGAAGAGGACAATGCCTCCGGTACTCCCATGAGGTGCCCAGCCTCACGCCACAGGAAGAGGACAATGCCTCAGTTACTCCCACAAGGTGCCCAGCCTCATGCCGCAGGAAAAGGATCATGCCTCTGGTACTCTCATGAGGTGCCCCGCCTCATGCCGCAGTAAGAGGACCATGCCTCGGGTACTCCCACGAGGCGCCAAGCCTTATGACCAAAGGAAGAGGACCATGCCTCGGGTACTCCCATGAGGTGCCCAGCCTCATGCCGCAGGAAGGGGGCCATGCCTCAGGCACACTGAGAAGGGGCATTACTTTGTGCCAAAAGGAAGAGGACCACGCCTGGGGTGCTCCCATGAAGCGCCCAGCCTCATACTGAAAGGAAGAAGACCATGCCTCGGGCACACTGAGGAGGCATACTACCTCGTGCCAAAAGGAAGAGGATAATACCTCGGGTACTCCAATGAGGCGCGCAGCCTCACACCGAAAGGAAGAGGACCATGCCTCAGGCACACTGAGGAGGCGCACTACCTCATGCCAAAAGGAAGAGGGCCATGCCTCGGGTACTCTAATGAGGGGCAGAGCCTCACGCCGAAGGGAAGAGGACCATGCCTCGGGCACACTGAGGAGGTGCACTACCTCGTGCCAAAAAGAAGAGGATGATACCTCGGGTACTCTAATGAGGCGCACAGCCTCACATCGAAAGGAAGAGGACCATGCCCCGGCACACTGAGGAGGCGCACTACCTCATGCCAAAAGGTAGGGGGCCATGCCTCGGGTACTCTAATGAGGCGTGCAGCCCCATGCCGACAGGAAGATGACCATGCCTCAGCTACACTGAGGAGGCGCACTACCTCGTGCCAAAAGGAGGATGACCATACCTCGGTTACTCTAATGAGGCACCTAGCCTCAAGCTGAAAGGAAGAGGGCCATGCCTCGGGCACACTGAGGAGGCGCACTACCTCGTGCCAAAAGGAAAAGGACCATACCTCAGGAACTGAAAAGAGGCACCCAGTCTCGTGCTGACAGGAAGCGGACCACGCCTTGGTTGCACTGTGGAGGCACCCTGCCTCGTGCCAACAGGAAGGGGACCATGCCTCGGGTACACTTGGGGCCCTGCCTCATGCGAAAAGGAAGAGGACCACGCCTCGGGTACCCTAATGAGGAACCCCGCCACATGCCGAACGGATGTGGGGCATGCCTAGGATACTTTGAGAAGGGGCCATGCCTGGTGATAAAAGGAAGAGGACAATGCCTCGGGCAAAATGTAGAGGGGACATGCCTAATGCAGAAAGAGGAAGGGGATGCCTGGGGAGGAATAGGGCCAATGCCCAGGGCTAAAGGAAGGAGGCCATTCGAAAGGCAGAGGACCCTGCCCTGAGCACCATTTTGGGAATTCCGTACCACCTCTGCTGCGCTACGCCCACACCCCCCATGTGCCTGGGCCAGGTAGTTGAAGAAGCCTCTGGGCGGTCTGAAACTGCAACCGTGGCCAGCAAGCCACCCTCGTATATTGTGCCCCGGGGCTCAGGAGCTGAAAAAGAACAGACAAAAAAGTGCCAGCAAAGTGTTCTATGTAACCCAGAGAAGAACATCCGAATGCACTCAGCAGGTCCCCCCCCCCAGGTTTGTACCACTGACATCGTCGGCCGTGTATCCAGAAAATGCACCCTGCAGTGCAGCATTGATCCGTGTTAATGACCAGGTGGATTGCCCCGGACCACAAGGAGAGTTGCAATACTGCCCCTGCCATACTGGTGACCCTAAGACAGCAGATATTCAACTAGAGAAATCAGCAGTAATATAGTCGACAATGGCCAGAAAGTGTCCAGTCCCAAGGAAGTAGCGTTCATTAGGAAGGAGCACGGTACCAGACTAACGTACCGGCTACGTGACCCTGGGTGAAACAATATTTGGGCATTGGCAATGTGCATGACGATAGCAGTAACCCCAATGGGTGAACCTCAGTATTGACGCGTATGCCTGACCGCAGTGCTCTATGCAAATTTTTTTTAAAAGAAAGGGAAAGCCCTGAAAGATTCAGAGCCCCACAATCTATCAGGCTACGGCCAAAGCACATTGGCCAGTGAACCAATCGCCATACCTCGATGGTACCGGCACGTGGTGAACCTGGCAGGCGGTGCAATGTACAGTCCATGGCTCAAAAGGGCCACCCCCACGAAGTAGGCCAGAAAAGCTGTCCATACCCACACATAGGCCCGGGGGGATTACTGAGTACACACTGTGGTACATCCATGTAAACCCACTAAAACATCGCACGAGAACGCCACGAAAGCCCGGCCAGGCATAATTGCCCTGCTGGGATATGAAATATCAACAAAGCACTGTGAGACAACTCGGTTAAACCCAACACACTGCTAAATTGAACAAGTCCATGTCTGGGTTCGGACCACCTATTCCCATGTGAAGCAGTGTGACTCGCCCTGAGTTAAATGCCATCCAAAACAAATAGCGTCATGGCCGGGTATTCAGTCTACCAAAAGCAACTGGTCTGCCCAGTGCGGCCTGATTTCTGAAGAATGACCAGGGTTGTGAATGTGTACCATGGCCGATCCCATCCTGGGAACGATCACGCGGACAATGGGGAAGGGGTCAATTAATATCACTAAGGGCATACAATGGCGCCCCCTCCCTTTAAATGTAGAAAGGTACAGGGGCCAGTGCAATCGCGGTAGAGCGCGACCGCATTGGCAGACTGTGGTATCCGCGAGCACAATTGGCATTAACTGCCCCTGACAAAGGTTACACTGGTTGAGGGAGGCTCCTGGTCACTGGCCTTTGCGGGTACAGAAATTGGGGAGCGGATTAATAGTCATAAAATTGATTCACCCATATCTAACCTGGCCGGCGGTTCTGCAGGAGGAAGTTGAATATCTAACCCAAGTTAGACATTAGGCAATTACGCACTTGCAGATTAGCCCAAGCCTCAGTGCAATTAGTGGCCATGTTTACTCTTGTGTAAGCCATGAACAATGGACTTCCCCTGTCAGTATTTGTCTTAGTTAATTAACTTCCCCAAGAGAAGTTCCCAATTAACCCGGGTAAACAGGTGATATGATTTTCTGTCAGATGACGATTCTATCACACGCTGCCTTGAATTCCTATATATGATGATGATTTTCCCTCAATAAACCACTGGTCTTCGCTCCATCTTGTCTCGTCTCGTTCCTTGACCAGTCTCCTCCGGGACCTCACAGCCGCCCCACGGCCCCAATCCAACATCTGGTGACCCCGAGACGTGATCCTACCCGAGAGTAAGCAATCAACGCGGTCCGGTTCTACGCTAGAACCGTGTCCGATCACCCCGGAGGACAGCGCGGCAGCCCGGTCGGAAAGCCAGCCGATCGGGAAGACAGCTCCGCGACGAGGCATTTCAGAGAGACATCCTACAGCTTGCTCCGGCTTTCGCGGCGGATTGCAGCACGGAAAAACGCGTTCCGCTCAGGGTCGGCTGTGAACCCCTGACAGCGCAGAGGCCACCGAGGGCCTGTGGCGGCAGTCCACGCTCCGAGCTCTACCCAGAGATTGGTCACGCAAAACCTATTGCCTGAACTTCAGACGCGTCGAATCGTCCCGAGAAGGAGACTTCAAAGGACCCGGCAGGTAATATGGGGACTTGTCCTCAGCGGCAACGTCCGTCCGCTAGTCAAAGAATTCATGAGGATGAATTCAAAACCCTGGCCAGGGTATATCAGATAAGCTTTCACAGTGGAGAACTAGCGCGGCTTTTGGTGTTCTTGAGGGAACACTGCCTGCTTTACCCAGAAGTAGGTACGTTATCCCTTCAGCTCTGGGATCAGATAGGAGTCTGCATTCAGCAACCCCCGAGAGCTTCAGATGGCGTAATTCGCACATGGAGCAAATGTAGGAAACTCTTAGCAGAGGTGGACCCAGTCCAGGTAGAGGCCAAAGAACCCCCAGCATCAGCAGAGCCATCGGCGCCCACAGCGCTCTATCCGTCATTTCAGTTTAAGCAGAGTAGTGTAGGGAGCTTTCCCTCGGTGACAGCTGCAGACGTCACCGGTGGAATGCATGGAATGGGGAGCGCTGGTGCTTCTCTGATAGCTACAGGTTCCCGAACTACCAAGAGTGCCCTTCAGCACACAGTTGAGGAAGAGATCAGGAAGGGGGAATTGCCAGCAGAAGAACTAGCTGAGCTTAGTCAGATTTGTCCAATTCGCTTGGAAGTAGATGCCCTCACAGGGCAGCAGCAGATAGTTCATTCACCCGTCCCGTATAAGCTCCTCATGGCTATACGGAAGGCCATTTCAGAGACAGGACTACAGAGTCGCTTCACTAGGGGCACGCTTCAGCAAGTGTGTGAGAACACGATGTTCATCCCGCACGACTGGAAAGCCGTCATGCGGATGATGCTCAACCCCAGCCAGTATATGTTATGGGACAGCGAGTATCGCCTCGAGGCTCAGGCAAGGGCTGCCAGGATGGGGGGGGGCAATAATTCCTGACCAGTTATATGGTTCAGGTGCCTTCGAATCCATCGATGTGCAGATCGCCTTGCCGCTCGCCACCCTTCAGTTGTCAGCTGAGACTTTTCTCAAGGTCCCGGCAACTGGCAAAGCGGCCAAAAATTACACCGCAGTCAAGCAGGGCGCCCAGGAGTCCTACATGGACTTTATCAATCGCTTAGAGGAAGCGATCAGTAGGCAGATCGATAACGAGCAAGCCCAACAAGAACTCATGATGAAATTGGCTAAAGACAACGCCAATCTTGACTGCCGTAAGATCTTGCAGTCACTGGGCAATCGTCCCAACTTGACTCTCACGGACATGATTAGAGCTTGCGCCGACGTTGGCACGGACTCCTACAAAATGAGTCTGCTGGCAGCGGCGGTGCAAGGGGGTAGGAAACCCAAGAACAAAAACCAAGGGGCATGCCACAATTGTGGCAAGGTCGGTCACTTCGCTAGGGAGTGCCGATCCAAGAGCGGCGGACAACATTCCAGCCGTTCCAAGGCTCCAACCACCCCGTGTCCGAAGTGTAACAAAGGCTTCCATTGGTCCAGATTCTGTCCGAATTCGGGAAACCGGAACGCGGGCATGTCTCTGGCCCCGGTCCAAACAGAGGCTTCCCTCGCTCTGGGCGAGCCAGAGCTGGATTAGATTTCAATCACATTCCAGACATTGCGAAGGTGCAGGCCAGCCCCAAGGGTAGTACAGGGCTAGAATTGACTTGCCAGGCAGACGTCACATGCGACTTGCCAGGCACAGTCTATCTGGTGGATTCCCAGTACATGGGACCCCTGCCCAAAGGCTTCATAGGCTTAGTTTTGCCTCGCAGTGTAGCAGGAGCACGCGGAATTCTTGTAATTCCGGGAGTCATTGACTCCAATTTTTCGGGTGTTCTCCAGGTTCAGCTCTGGATGCACCTACCCCAGACCATTCACAAGGGAGACACGCTAGCGCAACTGATTATGGTTCCTTGTAACTCGCCAGCAGATAGCCAGGGAAGGCTCAGGGACAGCGCAGAGTCCGGGTCAGAAGACCGCTCGAGCGCAAGTGAGGCAGTGCAAGGATACCAGGTCTTAGCAACAGTGGAAACCAACATAGAATGGAAACGGCGGCCAGTTATTGAGGTATTTTTGAATAAAAAATCGTTCTCAGGGTTGCTAGATACCGGAGCTGACGTCAGCGTGGTCAGCCAAAGCCAGTGGCCGCAGGAGTGGGCCATTGAGCCGGTCTCTGATGTGTGGGGGGTAGGCGGCATCCAAGAAGCGTTTAGAAGCTGGGAGTGGGTGGAAGTCAAGATCCCTAAGGCTGACGGCACAGCGGTCATTCGACCGCACATTCTGGACATGCACATCAACCTTTGGGGGCGAGACATTTTGCAGCAATACCGTGCCACTCTTACCTTCGGGTAATGGCTCTGCCACTTAAATGGCTTACCAACACGCCAGTCTGGGTAGAGCAATGGCTGGTAGTGGGCGAGAAATTAATCGCCCTAAAGCAACTGGTTAAAGAACAGCTAGACGCAGGACATATAGAGCAGTCCACTAGTCCTTGGAATTCACCCATTTTTGTCATTAAGAAAAAGTCGGGGAAGTGGCGACTCCTCCGCGATCTCAGAGAGATCAATAAATGTATTCAGCCAATGGGTCCGCTTCAATGCGGCATTCCGAATCCAAATATGATTCCTGAGGGTTGGGAGATCCTGGTCGTGGACCTTAAGGATTGTTTTTATACCATTCCCCTGGATCCAAGGGATCGGGAAAGGTTCGCCTTTACGGTGCCGGTTGTGAACCATGGTGAGCCCACGCAGCGTTACGCGTGGAAGTATTTGCCACAGGGGATGCTCAATTCGCCCACCCTGTGCCAAATTTATGTTCACAACGCACTGGCAAAGTTTCGAAACCTTCACCCCACAGCCCTAGTATACCATTTCATGGACGATATCTTGGTCGCAGCACCGCAACTCAGCAGCGAAATGTTTAAAAACCTCCAGGCCAGCCTGAGGGAGAAAGGGTTACTCATTGCCCCAGAGAAAGTACAGGGAACCGAGCCATTCTCATACTTGGGTCATCGGCTTCTCCGTTCTTTCGCAGCACCAGTTTTGCCCCAGATCAACTTAAAAGACTCAGTCACCTTGGTAGAATTGCAGCAGGTTTTAGGTAACATTAATTGGGCCAGACCGTATTTCAGATTGGATACGGATCTTCTAAAGCCGCTCTTCTCGCTGCTAACGCTAGGTAAGCAGCCAGCAGACCGGATACAAATTCCTCGAGAGGCACGCTTGGCTCACGAGAAAGTCAACCAAATTCTCAGTCAAATGTGGGTGGACAGGATTGCTCAGGGGCCATATGCCCCAATCCTGAACTTGTACATCGTTCGGGCCGGATCCATGTTCACCGGAGCCCTAGGAGTGGACTCCGAGAGAGGAGAGAGTATTGTGGAATGGGTGTATTTACCGAACACCTCTTCCTGAAACATCGTTCCCCCCCAAGAGTTGGTCTCCGCGGTGGTCTACCGCGGAAGGCTGAGAGCTAGGGACATTTCAGGGCACGACTTAGCAAAAATCGTGATCCCATTCACCAAAGAGCAAGTTCAGCAGCTGATGCAGCTCGGTGACTCACTTCCAATTGCCTTGGAGGGATTCACCGGATGCTTGGCATACCACTTGCCAAAGGACCCCAGACTCGTCTCGCTTCAAACGCAGACAGTCAACTTGTACGAATTGATATCGCTGGTTCCACTTCAGGGGGCCAGAACAGTCTTCACTGATGGGGGTCACACATATGGTGTCTTAACTTGGCAGGAGGGCCAGGCTTGGTGCACGCTGCTAACTCTTCCACAGAAGTCCGCACAGCGGGCAGAGTTGGCAGCGGTGAACCTCGCCTTGCGCACCTTCGCCAAAGAACGCCTCAACATTATTACTGACAGTCAGTACGTTAGGAATTTGCTTCACAGTCTACCGGGAGCATACATCACTCCCGCGATAGACAAAAATTTGCTGAGTTTGTTCCTCACAGCTCAATTTCACTTGCGGAACCGCACAGAAGCGCTCTATATCGCCCACATCTGAAGTCACCAGGACCTACCTGGTCCGATTTCCGCGGGCAATAGCAGAGTGGATGCGGCCGCAAGAGAAATTCAGCAACGGTCAGTGTTAGGTGTTTTCACTACTCCAATTCAGAGTCATGCATTCTTTCATCAGAATGCCAAAGCGCTCGCCAGACAGTTTAACCTGCCACTTTCTCAAGCCCAAGGCATAGTTCGCTCTTGTCAGCATTGTGCAGGGGCACCGGGGGGGGCCTCGTGGGGGGTCAACCCACGAGGGACAGAGGCTAATCAGGTGTGGCAAATGGACGTCACACATGCCCCACAGTTTGGCAGATGGCAGTACATGCACGTTTGCATCGATACTTTTTTACAATTCGTTTGGGCAACGGCGCAAAAAGGGGAGACAGCTTCCCACGTGGAGCAGCATCTCCTTTCCTGCTTCGCAGCGATGGGCAAACCACGGCACGTGAAAACCGATAACGCCCCGGCCTACAGCTCTAGGCAGCTGGCCGACTTCATGGCCACCTGGGATATCAAGCATACCTTTGGCGTTCCTTACAATCCGCAGGGGCAAGTGATTGTGGAACGAGTCAATCGGACACTCAAGTCCTACATTGACAAACAAACAGAAAGGGGGGAGCCACCAGCCCTCCCCAAGTCTCAGGGTCAGGCACAGCATTGTCTGAACAAGGTGTTGTTCACCTACAATCACCTTAATGTTTTTTCGGATGGCACGCCGCAGGAGAAACACTTCCGCCGCTCGGAAGCTCTCCCACGGCCGCTGGTTCATTACCGAGTGCCACCGGATCCTTCTTGGAGGGGCTCGGCACCACTTGTAACCTGGGGAAGAGGGTATGCTGCAGTTATGTCTCCTACAGGTGTCATCTGGATTCCAGCCCGGTGCGTCAAGCCTCACTTGGAGCCACATGGCGTGGACCCAGACCGACCCGAGTCCGATCCCGGAGATGAAGGACCTCACCCTGACCGAGGGGACCTGACGGAAGAAGTGGCGACAGCAGACGGAGCCGAAGGTCACCTGGGGGATGGTCAAGACCCTTTGCTGTGAGGCCGAGGACGTCGTCCGACACGAGGACTGGGAACTGACGCCGGAGACTATCGTGTCTGCAGTGTTTGCCCTGATTACTGCCAACACCATGGCAGTCACCATCATCCTGACCCTCTCCCTACTTGCGGGGGGAGGCGTTCAGGCAGCTTCACTGAAGGCCAGCGATCTGATGCCAGGCGGAGACCTCTCTGCCCGGATGCACTACAACCTATGGGAAAGGTTGGCGAGTCTCGTCAACCAGTCCGATTTTTGCCTGAAGCAGAACACCGGTTCCGCCTCAATCTTAAGCACCTGTCTCATCCCGGTGTGCCACGCTCCAGACGCGTGCACCAGGAACGGCGACTGGCTGGTGAAGCGGATTTTCGGTCCGTTTCTCCCAACGAGTTTCTCAGCATACGCTCGCTGGGGAATGCAGTTAACCATGACTTTGCCGGCTGATGCAGCCACTCTCCACACCCCTCGAGTGGCAGTCAGCCCGAACTCTACTTGTGCTCGAATGACCGGCTGCTCCGCAGTCGGCCGGACTCAGCGTCATAAGAACAGCCTTGCTGGAACAGGCCACAGCCCATCCAGTCCAGCATTCTGTCTCACACAGTGGCTCACCATTTCAGGGTATTCCCAAGCAGATGCCTTCACCTGCTTAGGATTCCCTGGAAATGATATTGAGAGATATCCTGCCTATCTCTCCAACCCGGAGGTTGTCCTTAACACTGCCTCAACACTGGCAGCAGCAACTGGATTTGTGATAACCCAGAGACACTTGGTTCAATGTATGCTCATGTTACCCTGCCTTCAGGTTGGTTCTTTACATGCAATCAGTACACCTGGAATTACATTCCCGCTAATGTATCCGATTCCATATGTTGTATCAGTCGCTTGACATTGTTACTCCCCACTAGGGATATGATTGTTCCAAGCACAAATGTTTCCTCACCCATACGGCGCACTCGCGCCACCCAGTTAGACAGCTCATGTGATAGCAACATTAGGGTTCTGAGTCAAGCTGAGTACGTCTCGTTGGCAGTCAGCATACTTGGCGTGCCAGGCTTAGCCGTTGGCAACGCTCGGAGAATTGGTCAATTGGCTTGCGGATTAGCAAAAGCCATTAACCACACCTCCTCGGCGATAGCGCTGCTCAATCAGGAGCAGGCAGAGCTTCGCCATGCCATCCTAGACAGCTATCGATTACCTTTTGTTGTTACATCATTTGGGCTGCGAGTCTGTCCACGACATGTGTTGCTTTAATCTTACAGACAACACACGCAAAGTACAGAACCAGCTCACGGACCTCCACACCCTAGTCAAGAACATCAAGGAGGATGCTTCATGGGGGTGGTGGGATTCGTTGTGGTCGTGGTTCCCATGGGGATGGCTTCAGACGACACTCAAGGTGATTGTGGGGGTGGTAATACTGGGCACAACAGTGTGTTGTTTCGTGCAATGTATTCCCTCACTGCTATTGAGATGTCCCCCATGGAGGGAACCCCGAAGCATCATCCCCCCACACCAGCTGATGCCCCTCCTGCGCAGGGCCCTCTGTCAGGTCCAAAAATAACAGAAAAAGGGGGAGTGCGGTATCCGCGAGCACAATTGGCATTAACTGCCCCTGACAAAGGTTACACCGGTTGAGGGAGGCTCCTGGTCACTGGCCTTTGCGGGTACAGAAATTGGGGAGCGGATTAATAGTCATAAGATTGATTCACCCATATCTAACCTGGCCGGCGGTTCTGCAGGAGGAAGTTGAATATCTAACCCAAGTTAGACATTAGGCAATTACGCACTTGCAGATTAGCCCAAGCCTCAGTGCAATTAGTGGCCATGTTTACTCTTGTGTAAGCCATGAACAATGGACTTCCCCTGTCAGTATTTGCCTTAGTTAATTAACTTCCCCAAGAGAAGTCCCCAATTAACCCGGGTAAACAGGTGATACGATTTTCTGTCAGATGACGATTCTATCACACGCTGCCTTGAATTCCTATATATGATGATGATTTCCCCTCAATAAACCACTGGTCTTCGCTCCATCTTGTCTCATGTCGTTCCTTGACCAGTCTCCTCCGGGACCTCACGGCCGCCCCGCGGCCCCAATCCAACAGCAGACATCATCGGCCAGCCCCTCCCGTGGTGAGGTACCTAATCAACCATAATGCAGACATAGGGAGTCCCCATAAACCATCCACGCTGCCCAAAAGCCAAGCGCTGGTTGAGTTCAGAAAAAAACACCGTCAATGACAAAGTTTGCTAACCCCAGGACTCCCCTTGCCTAAGCCTGCATATAGGGTGTACACTGTCGGAGTTAGCTGCAGGTTATTGGCCACTTGGTGACCTATAAATGATCAGATGGCTAGCAAAATACAAGAAGCTAGACAGGTACCACAGCATAATTGAATATGCGCAATGCGTGATGCTAATTCATTTGACAAACATACTCACCGGATGTTCCCACAGCGACGGGCAAGCCGTATTCCAGCATCATGATGAACCGAGTGGCTCGCCAGCAGGAGGGAAGTCAGTTTGGTGTCCTGGCCTGGAGCACTCTAAAGGGCAGCAGGCCAAACCGGGCGCAGGCAGAAAGGTAATCCCTCGTGTGAAAGCCAGTCGTATCCGACTCTAGGGTGCAGTGTTCATCACTGTTTAAAGCTGAAGAGGCCAGCGCTGCCTGCCGGTGCAGACAGTTCCATGGTCACGTGGCCGACATGGCCAGACACCAGAACGCACGGAACGCTGTTTCCTACCCACTGAAGTGGTCCCTATCTACCTGCGTGAAATCTCCTGCCTAAAAAATTGCTAGGTTGGCAAGAGCCGAGACAAGGACAGGAGCTAACTCCGTCCTACAGTACTTGGGCACAGGACTGCTAACCCTCCACCTACCCATCAGTGTGCCGCCCACCCGAGCCACCGCGGCCTCCGGCCACCACCCAACACAGGCGAGGGGCCCCATGGAACCCCGCAAGGCCGAGTGCAGGCACGGGGCCGGGGGCTGGCGCTCAACAAATTGAGTGAAGGCCGCAGAGCTAAGGACCAGGTCCCTGGAAGGCCATGGGGCCCACGGCCAAGCGCTGCAGCAAAAACGTGGCTCGAAAGAGGGGTGGGCCCAATGGATGCTGCTGCAGAGATGGCTGCTGCCGTCGCCGAGACTGGGGGAAGGGGCGGAAAAGGCCGCAATGCACAACCCGCAAAGCCCATGGCCCGTCAGGGGCCACCCACACCCCTGAAGGCAGAGGGCCCACCGTGATGAGGCGAGGCCGCACTGACAAAGAGCACGACGCAAGGCCAAGGCAGACCACCGCAGCAAGGCCAAGTACCGGGCCCCGGGAAGGCCGTGGGCCCGTTGAGGAAAAGCGTGGCTACCAAGAGGGGCCGGCGAAGAAGCAAGCACGCCGCATAGCTGCGGCGGATCCGCGGCCGCCCCCCCCCGAGCAGCTCCATAGCGCATGGCCCAGCCGCTTGGGGAAGCGTGGATCGGCCGGGAGAAGCCAAATGGACGCTTCACCCAGCCGATCTTGAAAAATGGTGATGAGGCTGTGCGGAGCCGGCCCCTTTTAAAGGGGAACTCGGCTTCACCCCTCGCCCGGTTCCAGTGCCCGGCTCTATGGGGGTTGAGCCAGCAAAGAGTGTGGCGGCCGTATGCTTGCCGCAATGCTTCCCTTTAACTGAATGGGGGCAAGTGCAACAATAAGATGCTACACACATTTCCTACTGGTTTTAAGATTGTGCATTTTAAATGGCAGGTTTTGAAATTGTTAACGCACATCTGTTTGGCTGCATTGCCTAAATGGCATAACCTTTGGTACAACTTTGGCTGAAAAGTCAGTGTTGAGATTAGCTGTTGTTTACCAGGCTATGCAATGCAACATGGAACAGATATCTACGCTGCCTCCATAATCTGCAACAATTCTATGCCAATATTTACACTATTTATGCCACATCAGCAACAGGATTTTGGTCATTTCTGTTTGTTTTAAAGATATTAATTCCTATTGTGTTTTTCTGTACATATGATTATGTATAACTACAGTATATTGATTGTGAACTAGTTTGGGTTTCTCCATTGGTAATAGGGCAGTATATAAAACAAATCAGATCAATCAAAACAAGTCAAAATAATATACAGTAATACCTCGGATAATGAATGCATTGGATGCTAAATTCGGATAACAACGAGAAATTTTGAAAAAAAATTGCACTGGATAACGTTATTTTAACGTTATCCAATGCATTGTGTTTTTCCCAGGGACACCCGTCGGCCCTCTGAGAAGGGAACCAGCCAGGCGTGTGGCCACTTCCCTTCCCGGAGGGCCAGAGCGTGAGTGCAGAGACACCCGCCGGCCCTGCGAGAAGGGAACCGGCCAAGCGCCTGGCTGTTTCCCTTCCCGGAGGGCCAGCAGATGAGTGCAGCTGCCTTTTGGGGAAGGCAAGGTGGGTGCCCACCTTGCCTTCCCCGAAAGGCAGCCACCGAATGGAGCGCCTTTGCAGGCTGCCTTTGCAGGCGAATCTATCCCCGGTTCCCTTTCCTCTTTGGAAAGGGAACCGGGCTATTTTTAAATGGTAGCCAATGCATGCATCGGATAACACTAAAAATCGGATAACGCTAAGACTTGTGGAACCACGTTTTAGTGTTATCCGAGGAATTACTGTATAAGATATGTAAACCAGGCTCCCACAGCAAACTTAATGGAGTAACTGTTGGGTAATCTTTGTAGGTTGTACAGCTAACATGTAGCTAAGGATTAAGGCCGAATACTTTGAAATATAATACAGCAGTTCATTTCATCTTTGTTGCAAAGAAATAAACAGGAAGAGATTTTTCATGCAAATCATTGTTATAAGAGGGTACTGGGTTACTAACTTTCTGAGACTAACACATTTTGAGTCAGAATGACACTGAACTAGGTTGAGCAATTGAACTATACAGTGGTACTTCATACAATGATTTTAATCCATTCCTTGGGGCTTGTTGTTGTATGAAACAGTTGCTATACGATGCATGCATCATATGGCGATTCCCTACTGGATGCATCGTACAACGTTTTTCTTTGCTAAGTGGTTTTTCCCATTGAAGAATTGTTGTACGATTTTTCCATTAGGAAAATTGTTATGCGGGACGCCATTTTTCCCAAAACTTAATTGTTATGCGATTTCGTTACTATACGGGGCAATTGTTATACGAGGTTCCACTGTACAGACAAAAGAGGCAGGCTGAGCTACAACATCACCCACACATAGAGCTCAGCATACAGAGTGGAAGCAGCTTGTTTTTCGAGAGAGAAAACATTTTACTTGCTGATTGGCTGTTTAGATTCAAAACAGGCAATGACCATGTCTGTTAAATTCTGGCTCATCCCATCTCCATGTGAGTATGCAAAACAAATACAAAACATGATGAGATTGCTTGCCGCAAACTCAATAATGATGATGATGATGATGATGATGATGATGATGATGATGATGATGATGATGATGATGTGTCAGAGATTACTCTGGGTTGAAAGGATTTTTAGGGGAGGCACAAATGAGGCTCCTTTCACGTCCCCATGTGCAGCTCTCGGGTATCGAAATCCGACCTTCCAGTCTCCAGCTCAGCACCTTAGCCACTAAACCCTATAGTAACATGATTAATATTTGCATAGTAACCGAAGAGGGGGAGAAAGAGGACTGTTAATAGAAAATGGTCTTCTCTATCATGCTTTCCTGAACTAGGACTCTTGGCTGGCCATCTTCAGATGCAGAAGTCTCAGAACCAACCTTATCATGAGGCAGAAGTCTCAGAACCAACCTTATCATGGTATGTGATAGTCAAATGAGACTACTAGGAAGAGAAGGGGCTGCGGTGGCTCAGTGGTTAAGAAGCTCACCTTGTTATCTGGAAGGCAGCCAAGCCAGCAGTTCAAGACCTAGGTACTGCATGACAGATTGAGCGACCTTTTCTGTCCCAGCTCTTGGGAACATGAAAGGAGCCTCATTTGGGCATTCCCTGAGCAGAGTTTCTTCCACAAAAATCCTTTCAACCCAGAATAATTTCTGACATGCAGTTATTATTACTAGGAAGAAAATGTTTTTTTACTTTGGCACTCTTAGCCATTTATGTTTCCCTGTAGCGATGTTGGGCCGCTAGGGCGGCGCTAGGTCCCGGAGGAGACTGATCAATGACAACACGGGGCAACAGGAGCGAGATCAGATCAGTGGTTTATTGGAAAAATACATACGCCTTTTATAGATCAGAAGGCAGGTAGAAAAAACCATCACCCGGGAGTCAATCACATCACCTGTTTACTCAGGTTAATTGGGAAACCCCTCGAAGGGAAGTTAATTATTTCAGACAAACACGGGATGAGGGAAGCCATTGTTTAGGGCTTAGACAGGGGTAAACATATTCACTATTTGCACCGGGGATTTCCTTGGCCAGGAGATGAGTGTTTACCTAATCAGTCACTGGGGTTAGCGATCTGCCTACCTTGCAGAATCGTCGGTCAGGTCATGTAATTGGGTGAATCAAACCCTATCATTTATTCACCCCCCTTAATTTAGCTGCCCGCAGAAGCCACCGCCAGGAGCCTTCTCACCTAAGCAGCCTCCGCCGGGGCTGTTCCATGCCAGATGGGCATGGGGAATCCGCATCTCCCCTTACTTTTTAATATTAAGAGCCTGACCAGCGATTTTGCGCAGGAGCGGCACCAGCTGTTGGTCGGGAGTGACGTCACGGGGTTTCCTTCTGAGGCGGCACCTCGAGATCAGTGAGGGAATGCATTGAGCGAGACAGCAAATTGCTATGCCCAGTATGACTACCCCCACCACTACCTTAAGCACCGTCTGAAGCCACCCCCATGGGATCCACGACCACATCCACTTCCACAGAGAACTCCACCAAGCCCCCCACGCAGAGCCCTCTGTGATGCCTGCGACTATGGTGTGGAGGTCTGTGATCTGGCTTTGAATTTTCCGGGAGTTGTCAGTAAGGTTGAAGCAGCACATTCCGTGAAAGGACTCGCAGCCCAAGTGGTGCAATAGTAGGAGGTAGTCGATAGCCGCTCGATTATCGAGAATGGCATGGCGAAGCTCCGCCTGTTCCTGATTGAGGAGCGCTATCGCTGAGGAGGTATGGTTAATGGCCTTTGCTAAACCGCAGGCCAAGCGACCGATCCTCTTTGCGTTGCCGACGGCTAAGCCTGGCATGCCAAAGATGCTGACTGCCAAAGAGAGGTATTCGGCAGGTCTCATTACCCTAAAGCTACTTTCACATGAGCTGTCTAACAGGGTGGTGCGAGTGTGCCGTATGAGTGAGGGAACATTGGAGCCATTGGAAGCATTGGGGATATTAGCGCGTGGGGCGATCATATCCTTAGTGGGGAGCAACAGTGTCAAATGACTGATACAACATATAGAGTCTGTAATATTAGCCGGAATGTAGTTAAACGTATACTGGTTACACGTAAAGAACCATCCAGATGGCAGGGTGATATGTGCATACTTCGAGCCAAGTGACACTGGGTTATTGCAAGTCCAATTGCCGCTGCCTACATCGAGGCAACGGCGCCGGGCTAGGCCGGGTCCGGAGCAACCGTGTATTCGGCCGCAGGTAGAGTTCGGGCTGACCGCCACTCGAGGAGTGTGGAGAGTGGCCGCATCAGCCGGTAAAGTCATGGTCAGCCGCATCTCCCAACGGGCGTATTCCGAGGAAGCCGATGGGATGTATGGGCTGAAGAGTCGCCTCACCAGCCAGTCCCCGTCCCGGGGGTGTGCGCCTGGAGAATGGCACACCGGGACAAGGCAGGTGCTGAGGATCGAGGCAGAGCCGACGTCCTGCCTGAGGCAAAAATCGGACTGGTTGACAAGGGTAGCCAACCTTTCCCAAATGTTGTACTGCATCCGGGCAGAGAGGTCTCCGCCTGGCATTAAATCGCTGGCCTCCAGTGAGGCGGCCTGAGCACCTCCCCCCAAAAGCAGGGAGAGGGCCAGGATGATGGTGACTGCCATGGAGTTGGCGTGAATTCGGGCGAAAATCGCAACCGCAAAGCTCTCTGGTGTCAGTTCCTCCCCCTCGCGCTGGATGGCGTCCTGGGCATCATGGCAGAGGGCCTTGACCATTCCCCAGGTGATCTTCGGTGCTGTCGTCTGCGACCGCTGTCTCTCCCGGCGGGTCCCCTCGGTCAGGGCGAAATCCTGCATCTCCGGGATCGGACTCGGGTCGGCCTGGGTCCACGCCATGTGGTTCCAAATGAGGCTTGACGCACCGAGCTGGAATCCAAACGACACCTGTGGGAGACATAACTGCAGCATACCCTCTTCCCCAGGTTATGAGCGGCACCGGGCCCCTCCAAGAAGGGTCTGGTGGCACTCGGTAGCGGACCATAGGTCGCGGGAGGATTTCCGAACGGCGGAAGTGCTTCTCCTGCGGCGTACAGTCCGAAAAAACATTGAGGTGATTGTATGTGAACAATACCTTATTCAGACAAAACTGTGCTTCTCCCTGTGATTTGGGGAGGGCTGGTGGCTCCCCCCTTTCTGTTTGTTTGTCAATATAGGACTTTAGCGTCCGATTGACCCGCTCTACAATCGCCTGCCCTTGCGGATTGTAGGGAATGCCAAATGTGTGCTTGATGTCCCAGGTGGCCATGAAGGCGGCCAACTGCCTAGAGCTGTAGGACGGGGCATTATCCGTTTTCACGTGCCGCGGCTTGCCCATCGCCGCAATGCAGGAAAGGAGGTGCTGCTCCACGTGGGAGGCAGCCTCCCCCTTCTGCGCCGTCGCCCAAACGAACTGAGAGAAGGTGTCAATGCAGACATGCATGTACTGCCATCTGCCAAACTGCGGCACATGCGTGACGTCCATCTGCCACACCTGATTGGCCTCTGTCCCTCGTGGGTTGACCCCCCACGAGGGCCCCCCCGGCGCCCCTGCGCAATGCTGGCAAGAGCGTACTATACCTTGGGCTTGAGAAAGTGGCAGATTGAACTGTCTGGCGAGTGCCTTGGCGTTTTGGTGAAAAAATGCATGACTTTGAATTGGAGTAGTGAAAACTCCCAAAACTGAACGTTGCTGAATTTCTTTTGCCGCCGCATCCGCTCTGCTATTGCCCGCGGAAATCGGACCCGGTAGGTCTTGATGACTTCGGATGTGGGCAATATAGAGCGGCTCCGTGCGGTTCCGCAAGTGAAATTGAGCAGTGAGGAACAGACTAAGCAGATTCTTGTCTATCGCGGGGGTAATGTAAGCTCCCGGTAGACTGTGGAGCAAATTCCTAACGTACAGACTGTCAGTTATGATGTTTAAACGTTCCTTGGCGAAGGTGCGCAAAGCAAGGTTCACCGCTGCCAACTCCGCCCGCTGCGCGGACTTCTGTGGGAGAGTCAACAGCGTGTGCCAAGCTTCGCCCTCCTGCCAGGTCAAGACACCATATGTGCGTCCACCATCGGTAAAGACTGTCTTGGCCCCCTGAAGTGGGACCAGCGAAAGCAATTCGAACAAGCTGACTGTTCCTGTTTGAAGCGAGACAAGTCTGGGGTCTTTAGGCAAGTGGTATACCAAGCTTCCAGTGAATCCTTCCAAAGCTAGCGGAAGCGAGTCACCTAGCTGCATCAACTGATGAATTTGTTCCTTAGTGAACGGGACTATGATCTTAGCTAAATCGTGCCCAGAAATGTCCCTAGCTCTCAGCCTGCCGCGGTAGATCACCGCGGAGACCAGTTCTTGGGGCGGAACAATGTTCCGAGATAAGGTGTTAGGCAAGTACACCCACTCCACAATTTTCGCTCCCTTCTCTGAGTCTACTCCTAGCGCCCCAGTGAACATGGATCCCGACCGTACGATGTACAAATTCAGGATCGGGGCATATGGCCCCTGGGCGATCCTATCCACCCACCTCTGGCTGAGAACTTGGTTCACTTTCTCGAGCGCCAAGTGCGCGTCTCGAGAGATTTTTATCCGGTCTGCCGGCTGCTTGCCTAAGGTTAGCAGCGAGAAGAGCGGCTTTAGAAGATCCGTATCCAAGCGAAAATACGGTCTGGCCCAATTGATATTCCCCAAAACTTGCTGCAATTCTACGAGGGTGACTGAGTCTTGTAGGTTTATCTGAGGTAAAACCGGTGCGGCAAAAGAGCGGAGAAGCCGGTGGCCCAAGTATGAGAAGGACTCGGTTCTCTGCACTTTCTCCGGGGCAATGAGTAAACCTTTGTCCCCCAGGCTGGCCTGGAGGTCTGAAAACATTTCGCTGCCAAGCTGTGGCAACGCTACCAAAATATCGTCCATAAAGTGACAAACTATGGCTTGTGGGTAGAGGTTTCGAAACTTTGCTAGCGCGTCGTGAACGTAAATTTGGCACAAGGTGGGCGAATTGAGCATGCCCTGTGGCAAAAACTTCCACGCGTAACGCTGCGTGGGCTCACTGTGGTTCACGACCGGCACCGTAAAGGCAAACCTCTCCCGGTCCCTGGGGTCTAAGGGGATTGTATAAAAGCAATCCTTGAGATCTACGACTAGAATCTCCCACCCCTCGGGAATCATGTTAGGATTTGGGATGCCGCATTGGAGCGGGCCCATCGGCTGAATACATTTATTGATCTCTCTGAGATCGTGGAGGAGTCGCCACTTCCCCGACTTCTTCTTAATAACAAAAATTGGCGAATTCCAGGGACTCGTGGACTGTTCTATATGTCCTGCGCCTAGCTGTTCTTTAACTAGCTGCTTGAGAGCAACCAATTTCTCCCCCACTACCGGCCATTGTTCTACCCAGACCGGAGTGTCGGTGAGCCATTTAAGTGGCAACGCCATTACCCAAAAGTAAGCGTGGCACCGTACTGCTGTAGAATGTCCCGTCCCCAAAGATTGACGTGCACGTCAAGAATGTGCGGCCGTATCACCGCCGTGCCGTCAGCCCTTGGGATTGTGACTTCTACCCACTCTCGGCTTCTAAACGCTTCCTGAACGCCGCCCACCCCCCACACATCGGAGACCGGCTCAATGGCCCACTCCCTCGGCCACTGGCTTCTGCTTATCACGGTCACATCCGCTCCGGTATCGAGTAACCCTGAGAACACTCTTTTGTTCAAAAATACCTTGATAACGGGGCGCTGCTTCCACTCAATGTTGGTCTCCACTGTCGCCAAGACCTGGTATCCCTGCACTGCCTCACCCGCGCTCGAGCGGTCTGCTGAACCGGACTCTGAGCTGGCACTGAGCCTTCTCTGGCTGCCTGCTGGCGAGTGACAAGGAACCAAGATCAGTTGCGCTAAGGTGTCTCCCTTGTGGATAGTTTGGGGTAGGTGTGTCCAAGGCTGGACTTGGAGGACGCCTGAAAAATTCGAGTCAATGACTCCTGGAATTATGAGAATTCCGCGTGCTCCAGCTACACTACGGGGCAAAACTAAGCCTATAAAGCCTCTGGGTAGGGGTCCCATGTACTGGGAATCGACTAGATAGACTGTGCCCGGCAGATCGCATGTAACGTCCGCCTGGCAAGCCAATTCTAGTCCTGTGCTACCCTTGGGGCTGGCCTGCGCCCTCGCAGTGCCTGGAATGTGCCTGGAACCTAGTCCAGTTCTGGGGAGTTCTGGATCTGGGTGAAGGAAGCCTCTGTTTGGACTGAGGCCAGAGACGTGCCCGGATTCCGGTTTCCCGAACTCGGACAATACCTGGCCCAATGATAGCCTTTCTTGCACTTCGGGCAGGGGGTGCTCGGAGCCTTGGGATGGCCGGATTTTTGTCCGCCTCCCTTGGATCGGCACTCCCTGGCGAAGTGTCCGACCTTGCCACAAGTGTGGCATGCCCCTTTGATCTTGCCATTGCCCTGAGGTCTTCTTCCCCCCTGCACCGCGGCCGCTAGCAGCCCCATCTTGTAGGAGTCGGTGCCAACGTCGGAGCATGCTTGGATCATGTCCGTTAAGGTCAAGTCAGGGCGATTGCCCAGGGACTGCAAGATTTTACGGCAGTCCAGGTTGGCGTTGTCCTTAGCTAGCTTAATCATAAGCTCTTGTTGGGCCTGCTCATTATCAATCTGCCTGCTAATTGCTTCCTCCAGGCGATTGATGAAGTCCATGTAGGGCTCCTGGGCTCCCTGCTTGATAGCAGTGTAATTTTTAGCCATTTTGCCAGACGCTGGGACCTTGAAGTATGCCCTGTAGGCAGCTTCGGCTGACATTTCTAGAGTGGCGAGAGGCAAGTTAATTTGAGCGTTGATGGGCTCAAAGGCACCTGAACCATACAACTGGTCAGGAAGTACTGCGCCTCCCATCCTGGCGGCTCGGGCTTGGGCCTCTAGGCGAAACTCGCTGTCCCAAATCATGTACTGGCTGGGGGTTAGCATCATCCTCATGACGGCTTTCCAATCATGAGGAATCCACATGGTGGTTTCGCACACTTGCTGAAGCGTGCCCCTCGTAAAACGACTCTGGAGCCCTGTCTCTGAAATTGCTTTCTGTAAAGCCATGAGAAGCTTGTACGGGACTGGGGAGTGTACTATCTGCTGTGCGCCCGTGAGCGCGTCCATCTCCAAGCGGATTGGACAAATCTGTCTAAGTTCAGCTAGTTGTTCAACTGACAATTTCCCCTTTTTAAGTTCTATCTCAGCTGTGCGCTGAAGGGCACTCTTCATGACTAGGGAGCCTGGAGCTGTCAGAGGAGCGCCTGCGCTTCTCATTCCTTGCGTTCCTTCGGTGACGTCTGCAGCTGTCACCGCGGGAACGCTCCCTACGCTACTCTGCCGATAGCTAATTGACGGATAGAGTGCCGTGGGCGCAGTCGGTTCGACTGGCTTGCCTGATGGCTCGGCTAACGGGGGTTCTTTGGCCTCTACCCGGACTGGCTCAATCTCTGCTAAGAGTTTCCTACACTTTCTCCAAGTACGAACTATCCCTCCTGGAGCTTTCGGGGGTTGCTGAATACAGTCTCCTATCTGGTCCCAGAGCTGCAGGGTTAACGTACCTACTTCTGGATAAAGTAGGCAGTGTTCCCTGAGGTACGCCAAAAGTCTCGCTAATTCCCTGCTGTGAAAGCGTAACTTAAATACCCTGGCCAGGATTTTAAACTCTTCCTCACGAGTTCTTTGGCTAGCGGACGGACCTGGTCTATGAGAGCAAGTCCCCATATTACCTGCGATTGGGTCTCCGCAAGATTCCTCCTCGGGACGAGTCGACGCGTCTTTGCAGGCAACAGGTTCGGGCGTCGGGTGTCTGGGGTAGACCTCGGAGCGTGGACCTTCTGCCACGGGCCCTTCAACGGCCTCTGCGATGTCAGGGGCTCACAGCTGCCCTGAGCGGAACGTGTTTCCCTCTATGGCAACCCTCCTCGAAAGCGGGGAGTAAGCGGTAGGAACGTCTCTCTGGGATGCCTCGCCGCAGGCTACTCCTCCGATCGGCTGGCTGCCGGCCGGAGCGCCGCGCTGTCCTCTGGGATGACGGGTCACGGTTCAAGCGTAGAACCGGACCGCGTGAATCGCTACTCACAAGTAGACCTCTCCGGGGTCTCTTACTCACGAGTAAATCACGCCGGGGTCACCAGCTGTAGCGATGTTGGGCCGCTAGGGCGGCGCTAGGTCCCGGAGGAGACTCATCAATGACAACACGGGGCAGCAGGAGCGAGATCAGATCAGTGGTTTATTGGAAAAATACATACGCCTTTTATAGATCAGAAGGCAGGTAGAAAAAACCATCACCCGGGAGTCAATCACATCACCTGTTTACTCAAGTTAATTGGGAAACCCCTCGAAGGGAAGTTAATTATTTCAGACAAACACGGGATGAGGGAAGCCATTGTTTAGGGCTTAGACAGGGGTAAACATATTCACTATTTGCACCGGGGATTTCCTTGGCCAGGAGATGAGTGTTTACCTAATCAGTCACTGGGGTTAGCGATCTGCCTACCTTGCAGAATCGTCGGTCAGGTCATGTAATTGGGTGAATCAAACCCTATCATTTATTCACCCCCCTTAATTTAGCTGCCCGCAGAAGCCACCGCCAGGAGCCTTCTCACCTAAGCAGCCTCCGCCAGGGCTGTTCCATGCCAGATGGGCATGGGGAATCCGCATTTCCCGAATTCCTGATTTTATCATTTCAGGAGATAGATAACAATACTCTGTCATAAGTGGAGCAGTGGGAATGACATGCTTTATCTTGTTTGGCGAAAAGCTGCTGTGCTTAGAATGGCTGGTGACCCCTTTTGATGGGTAAAGATTTCTGTTACAGGGCAGAGATCTTTACTGATCAAACGAACAATCTAGCACTTCCCTTTGGCTCCTCAGGTCACCCTTTTCTCTTCCTTCTATTGCTGCCTCTCTGCTATAATGTGTTTTGTTTTACCCATTGTTCATCAATCTGTCACTCTGTGGCTTTCCTGAGCTCCATCTCTCGAAATTCCACATCTTCCCATGTTATATAGTTTAACCTTGTCCTCTGCAAGCTTTAGTTTCTTGCTTTCCTGTATGTAAAAATGAGAGCTTGGATTTGTCCTTCTTTTAGCAAATTATGTATATCCATTTTAAATATAGTATATATATTGTTCTTCACATGGATGTTGCACCTCAGTTTTGTAGCTACCAGAGTGTGCAATTTTTCTGGCCTTTTGTATAGTTTTGAAAGACATCTCCCAAACTTTTCCCATGGCTGCTGTGGCCACTGTGATTGTGGTCTTGTATTTTTGTGCCATAGTTGATGCTCTTGTAACAGAATGAAGTATACTCTCCTTTATTCTCTTTCAAAATGGTGATTTCAAGTCAGGGGGAGAGAGAAAATATGTAAACATCCTTGTCTTAAGAGTTGCCTCCTGGCTTTAGTGAAATGAAACTTATTGTGTGCTTGACATGTCTTGCTGTAAGATCATTGGTTGGAATCCCTAAGGGAGAGGGCCAAAAGTGGACCCTGTGGGAAGAGATATAACCCAGAGACACATGTGCACACACATGCCGACACAGAGAAACTCTCGGGAGTGCTGTGCTTCAAGCTGGGAAGATGTAGAAGCTTGAGAGGAAGGGGGCCTGTGGACTATACCTTGGAGGAATAGGTTGCTTTATTTCCTTGCTTTGAAGTCCTTCCTGTTCTTTTGTTGGACTGTATCCTGAATCTTTCTAGGCTTTCAATACACTTATAAAACGCCTGAAGAGACTTTGAGTGATTACTTGGCTCGACGCTACCTGAATCTACACATATCTGATGCCAGGGTTGTCCAGCCAGGGAGCTGCAACTCAGAAGAACATTAGGGCCTACTCGAGAGTAAGGCACCGTATTATTACAGTCTCATTTTACAATAGCAGCAAAGGTAGTGCACCAGACTGTAAAATATAGGCAGCTCTTAGCAAACACTGTCAAATGAAAGTAGCGAAACATTGAATTTGCCACTAAAGCAGAAGAAGGTCAGCAAGCTACTTGAGACTGCAAATCAAGATACAGGCGTATTTTTCACTCTGTCTGCTTCTGTTCTTGAAGCAAGAGAGTTGGTGGGGAAGGGGGGAGGCTGTACTTGCCAGTTCCTAGACCAAGTGGTAAGGGAGACATGAACATGTCTCCTCTAATGAGAAGGTTTAAATCAAGCTCAGGCACCGGACAGCTTAGCAGAACACCTGACAGGTAGTCAGCAAGAAATAGAAACTGTTGTAGCGGAGGTGAACATTCAAAGACAGAAATGAAATGTCCCAAAATTCACTTAATTTACTCTACTGAATGGAAGAAGCTGGAGTATGAGCAGCAATTACTTTCAACACCAGTTTTATCATGAAACCCTCAAAGCTCCTCCACTCTCCACCCCCCTTTTTCATAGAAGAAGAAGGTGGGCTGCTGTTACAGAAGTAGTGATTCACATTTAAAGTAGGTCAAGGGCCCCCTCTCCACTGTTGTTGTGTATGTAACTTTAATAGTGCTTAAACAGGTTGTAATTATTATTGCGGGATCGGGGTGATCCTCCATTTTGTCTTCTTCATGGTGTCAAGCTATCGCGGGACTTGCATTCCCGCCCTTTCTTTTTTAAAATAATTTTTATTAAATTTTCAAATATATCAACAACAATACAACTTAAAAAAACACACAAATATGAATAAAAATGCAAACATCAAAATTACAAATACTGTATAAAAAATAAAAACATAGAAATACAATTAAATTACAAACTTAGTAATATAACACCTCCCCTTTCCCCCATACTTCTTTGATTACATTTCAATAACTTTTAATACATTGTAACACTCTTGTCTTATAATTATCCTAATATACATATTCAAACTGAAATCCTATACTCATTTATTTAATTACCATTTTCAATGTTAAAAAATTATTAATTTACTACATTACTATACTACTACTAAGTTAAAATAAAAATACAATAATTAAGGTACAATAAACAATTTTCACAATACATACCCAGTGTATTATACAATGCCCTGGAGGATGCGGAATGTCACAGTTGTTTTCTCTATTCCAAAAAACATATTTGATCTGGTACTGGTCTATTCCCTTCACACACACACACCCTTCAATGAGTAATCTACAAATAGTTGTCATATTTTCCAAAATCTATTTTCTTTATACCCTTTTTCTTATTCATCTCCCATGTTAGCGTATCATTTAATGCAAGATCCCACATCTCCTTGTACCATTCTTCTATTCTCAGGATTAATTCATTTTTCCAATTTCTAGTAATGCACTGTCTACCCGTTGTCAACATTATCAACAGTAACTCTTTTTTATCCTTATTTAACTTCATATTTTCCACATCTGTCAACAAAACAGTACTTGACCCCAATTTTAGTCTCATACCCATAATATCACAAATCTCTTTCTCAATTTTCCCCCAAAAGTATTTTACCACATTACAGCCCCACCACATATGTTCATACGTTCCCAGTGTATCCTTACATCTCCAAGACATTTTATCTTTGTTGTTATCTGTCTGATGTAACCTCACTGGGGTCAAGTACCATTTCCACAACATTTTATGTTCTTTCACTCTAACATGTAGGAATCCGATTCATGTAAAGATCTCTATTCAGCCTCATTAGCAACAGTTTATAGCCCCAGATAAACAAAGGAAGAGTTTAAAAAGGTCTGACGAAGTCCAGCTTCATTAGACAGAGTGTGAGGAGGGAACAGAGATAAAGAAATAGAGAGGAAACAGACACACACCACTACAGTTTTGACTGAACAAAGGAATCATAATGGCTGTAGCAAGGCGGTTAGCTGATCCTGCGAAAAAGGAAAACAAACAAAGTCAATGTCATAGCCAGTCAAATGCTTTGCCCTAGTACGGCATTTAAGGAAAAGATCAGCAATCGCATCAGGCAGGCGATAACAGTTTTTCGAGGGAGTGTGTGCCAAGTGTAGCCATTCCATGATAGCCACCTTCTGAGCGTTGACAGGTGCGAACAAAACAGCAGTGGGCAGCCTCGGTGTGGGAAGAAGAGCGCATGCCAGCGCAATGGTGCCTGAGGGCACCCGATCCACAGCGATGGTATGCAGCTTTTTGTTGAGGCGTTGAAGAGCTGTACGCATCTCCGTTGTGCAGGGAATGATGTCTGCTGGAGAAGTGTGTCCAGAAAGAGCAGCAAAGAGTGGTGACAGTTCCTCAGTGCTCAGAGCCAAGAAGGGACGAGCCCAATTTATGTTCCCTAGCAATTGTTGCAATTGTACAAGAGTGAACTGCTCTGGAATAGCTATTGTTGGCAATAGCGGAGTTGAAGCGGTAGCTGAGAGCCTATGTCCCAGATATTGGAATGGATACATTCGCTGCACTTTTTCAGGAGCTATGATCAAGCCCGCTTGTTGCAAAATGTCTGCTAGATCCTGCAGGTGTTTCTCCGTTACTTGTGGACCATGTAATAAAATGTCATCGGTGTAATGATATACTTTAACCTCTGGATGACGTTGCCTGAAAGGTTCCAAGGCCATGTTCACAAAATGTTGGCATAGAGTCGGCGAGTTGGCCATACCCATAGGCAAGACACACCATTCAAACCGTTGAGTAGGATGTTCATTATTGTATACTGGCAATGTAAATGCAAATTTTTCTCTGTCTTGTGGCGCTAGCAAGATTGTATAAAAACAGTCCTTCAAATCTATGTCCATGAGTTGATGATCTTCAGGGACCATGTTCGGATTAGGTAGTCCAGATTGTAGAGGTCCCATTGGCAAGATGTGCTCATTAACTTTTCTCAAATCATGCAACAATCTCCATTTTCCAGACTTCTTTTTCACCACAAAAATTGGAGAGTTCCAAGGACTAGTGGTTGTTTGAATATGTCCCAGATTTAATTGCTCCTGTACAAGGGCCTCCGCCGCCTGGAGCTTTTCTCTTGAGAGCGGCCATTGATCCGTCCACACTGGCGGGGTGTTTTTCCATTGTAGTGGAAGTGCATGCAACGGCGCTGCAGGGGAGGCCCGTATCAAAAATTTGTCTGCAAGGTACACCCTGTTTTAGCCATGAGATCCTGGCCCCACAGAGTAATAGGAATATCCATAATCAGGGGGTGAAGAGAAACTTTTGTTCCCCCTGAGGTCTCAAAGACGATTGGATGAACACTCTGCTGTGCTGGCTCATACCCGCCCACCCCAAAAACTTCCCTACAGGGGCGGACGGCCCATCCAGTTGGCCAATCCTTTTTTGCCACCATTGAAATATCGGCTCCCGTATCGATTAGTCCAGACACTGTACGTCCACCCATAATCAGCGAGCGGGTCGGTCTATCCTCGGTGATTTGTATCACCGCCATAGCTGCTGTTACAGTCCCCTCCTGGGATGGAGTTGCAGGGGTCCCTAGTGGGAGCAGATGAAGGCGTCCTACAGGTTGTCCCTTAGGCAGGGTGAGATGTTGCGTGGCTGATGCAGGGATGACAATTTCTTGGTGACCCAATGTAACTGACCCTGCTGCAATGTGTACAGAAGCTGGTAAGGCGTCTGGGCAAGGAAGAACAATGCCCACCATGCCCTGGGGAATAACATCATCAACCAGTGTGGGAAGAGACTCCACACACCCTGGCATAGTAAAGGTACAGTCCTTGGATAACCTCAATAAAAGCCCTTCTTTTAGAGGATGGTTTTTTCTATATCATGAAATCATTTCTTGGGCAAGTTCCATATCTTCTTCCATCTCTTCCAAAACCTCCGCTATTGCTTCCTCACTGACCTCTGGTAGCCCTATTATTTTGCCTGGGCCCGAGCCTGGCCCGCACTCCCATTTCCCTGCTGCTGTGGAGAAAAGTCAGAGTCTTTGTGCTGAGCAGCTGAGGGGTTGGCATTAGGATTTGAGCGGCACTGATTGGCCCAATGGTACCCTTTCTGACAAATGGGACATTTCCTTGAAGGGCGTGCTGCCGGCTTTTGAGAGGAGCGACATTGTGCTTTAAAATGCCCTTCTTTTCCACAGCCAAAACAACGTTTGTTTTGAGCCTGAGTTGTGGGCAGCTGAACTGCAGCTGCCAGAAGTTGAGCCTTGTAACTGTGAGTCCCCACATTTTGACAAACTTTCATCATGTCTGCTATCGATGTGCCTGGCCGAGCATAAACAGCTGTCAGAGCACCCTTACAATCCTCATTGGCATTTTCAAAAGCCAGTTGTTTCATGAGCATTTCCCGTGCCGGGACATTTTCCACCTGGCGGCTGAGGGCAGTCATGAGTCTGTTAATGAACTCAGTGTAATCCTCTTTAGGGCCCTGCCTTATTGCTGCAAACCCAGCAACTGAGCTATCTCCTTTGGAAGGAATCTTACTCCAGGCACGCATGACTATCTGTGCAATATCTCCCAACTGGGCATCAGTGAGTGCCAACTGCTGTGTGGGGTTGGCAAAATTTCCCTCCCCACATAACATATCCATCGTGAGTGCAGGGCGTGTGCGATTTACCTCCCAAGCCACATCCCTCCACTCTTGCAAGCAGAGCATGGCTTCTGCAGGGGGCAGGAGTGCTTTAATCATCTGTTTCCAATCAACTGGTAGCAATTTTTGAGAAGCAATGGCTTCCAACAGAGCTTTTGTAAAAGGTGCATTAGCCCCATAGTCACGTATGCTGACTTTCAGTTCCTTCAGATATTTGTAATGGAGGGTTTCATATCTATCTGGGATTGCCGGTGCATTGCCAACAGCCGGAGCCCCCCTGATTACTGGGTATATCTCAGTAGATTCCAAATCCAGCACAGCTGCAGTTAAAGCAGCAGAGAACAGGTCTTTTGTAGGGCTAAAAGTGCTTGATTGCTGCAAGGCAGGATATAATGTCCCATCTCCTTTTCCACCCCCATCTTCATCAGGGGGCTCATGCTGTTGTTTCTCATATGATGGAGGGGCTGTTGCCAGAGTCCCTCCCTTGGCTGGAGGCAAAAGGTGTGGAAGGGGACCATCAAGCCTCTGGGAGAACAAAATATTTCTTGGAGTAAGTCTTTGAAGACAGTTTCTGACTTCACTCCACATAAATTGCACTGAAACAGCAACTCCCTCCTGCTTCTGCAATTCATTCCCAATTTTTTTCCAATGTGTTAAGTCAAAACAATCATCATATTTAACCCAAGGACAGGTTTTTCCTACAACTTGGACAAGCTTTTGTATTTCCTTCTTATCAGCTCGTCTCCCATTCATATGCAAAAGATCTGAGATATCTTTACAAAGCTCCTGCTCTTGCGAAGCAAACACACACCCCATGATAAAAAAATTTTCCACTCACCCTGTTGTAATTCTCAAGCGCTTGATTGGACCTTTCCTCTGGTCGTGGGTGAATAAAGACCTTTTTCTCTGGTCGTGAGTGAGTGAGACCTTGTCCCGGTCACTAATTATGAGGTGTTAATTGCTGAAGCAGAATTCAAAGAAGGCTCTCTCATTGTAGTTCAAAGCCTCCCACGGAGCGCCACTTGTAGGAATCCGATTCATGTAAAGATCTCTATTCAGTCTCATTAGCAACAGTTTATAGCCCCAGATAAACAAAGGAAGAGTTTAAAAAGGTCTGACGAAGTCCAGCTTCATTAGACAGAGTGTGAGGAGGGAACAGAGATAAAGAAATAGAGAGGAAACAGACACACACCACTGCAGTTTTGGCTGAACAAAGGAATCATAATGGCGTCTCTTTATTCAAACAGAGTATATCAGAAACAAAACTTAAAGCACATACAGCCAATCAGAATGTCAGAACCCAAATAAGGAGAAAGAAGGAGAAATCTTCTCACTATTCTACGCATGCCCAAAATCCAGCGTTGTCTCTCATGCAGACAAAGAGGCATTTGTTTACAAAATGTGAAGGCGACAGGAGACAGAAACCAGATGCCTTCCCACACTAACAGACATAATTCTCATAATCCTTTTCTTCCATTTATTTTTCCAAACCTTATCTGCAATCTTTATTTTCAAGTCTTGTTCCCAATTTATTTTCAACGTTTCTTGTGGATTACCTTCTTTATTTAACATTATATATATATTGCTTACTAAGCCCTTAATTCTATTTTCTCCCTTTCTTATCTTTAATATCAATTCTTCAAAATCAGTCTTACCTCTTCACAAACTGGCTTCCCTCAAATATTTACTATTCCATTTATTTACCAACACTATCTGGAGCCAGTTCAACCTAAACTGTGTGTATATTCCCGCCCTTTCTAACGAGACGCGTGAAGTCTCCTCAGTCTACGGTCACCCCACGATCACCCCACTTCTTTCCCAACCAATCCTGTTGTTTGCCACCCGAATGTATCCATTGTATATCTTAACCTATAAAACCAAGGGTTAACCATTGGAACTTGCTATAGGTTGCTATGCCTCACCCTACTTGCCTGCACTCACCCTTCATGCACACGGCCGATCTGGGTCCGCAGGTCAACAAAGGATTGAGAAAACAGGCAGTGGGGCAACAGCCCCACAAACACGAAGAAAGGGAAACAACTTCACTTCCCAACATTCCTTGCATCTCTATGGCTCATGAAGGTTCCAGAGGGTGAAAATCTCCATCCCCTTCTAACCTTGTAAGATTGTTTTAAATCGTTTAAAGCCATATTTAAAGCCTTGAGAAGGAGGAGATTATGTGGCCCACCTTCTCCAGATTGCTTGTCAGTATGAGCCATAGAGATTTAGTTCAAGAGAATGGTTCAAGGCAGTCAGGAAATCATGACCTCTGACCTTGAAACACCTTCTCTCTAGTCCCCAATGTGGAGGACAGATTGAGGATTGTGAGGGGAAGGCCTGGTTGAGAAAAGCACAGTCTTTGAGTTTGTTATGTTCGGAAAATGAATCGTGCCTTTGAAATGGATTCAGAGCTAAGCCATCCTGAGCTGGTCAAAACAAGCTGCTTGTTTTGAGCATGTTTCAGATCAGGGGCCAAAGTCAGGTCTGTGTGGGGTGGAGATGCTTGTCCTCCATATAGCCCCTGAGTGACTCCTGCTCAGACCATGATCTGCCCCCTGGAAATGGATTTATGTTGGATACTTCAGTTCTAACTGCGATTGACCCACTTACATTCCACATCCATTCCACAGACTCCATGAATTCCAGATATTTTTGAGTGATTATAGCAGTGCTGTTGAGGAACTCATTAAAACAACTTCATTGGTTTGCTAAATGAAATGTGTTGGAATTGATTCCCCCATTAGCGTATCACCCAAAGCATTCCCCACTTCTTCTTTTGCATCCCAGTCAAAACCTAAACCTAAGTCCTCATCAGTGCATATTTCTGGCAGTAATCGGCAGACCAGTAAATGAGCTGGATTCTGTATTTTTCTACATTCCCCACTGGGACCCATGGATCTGAGTGGACTCTCCATTTCTCTCTCTCTATTCTCCTGCTATCGTTAGTATACATTGTGTGCTTCATGAATATGAATAGAACGTCTGTCTTTTGGGTCAGCTATCTGCCACTTTGAGTCTGAGTGTTTTTGTTTTGCTGTCCTCCTTCAGCAGCACTGGGAACCTCGCTCTCTTTTATCTTGTCACTGTTGGAACAGCTTTGAACAAGACAGCAAATGTGTGTCAAAATGTGATAATGGTGAGCCTTTCGAATTCAGGTGCCTATGAAGATGAGAAGGTACATGGCTGAGGGTAGCTTGAAATGGGGCAGCATCTTACCTTTTCTAAATGACCAGCCTCCACTGCTTCCTTGAGTGCCTCCTTGGCCGGAAACACTGGTAAGTCATTTTGAGAAAGAATAAATAGCAAATTAACCAACTAGCTGTGTTTACTCTGCTTTCCCCCACTATTTTCTGTAAGTTGTTGTTACTGAAAAGAAGAGCCCTTTTGGAGCAGTGGTTAAATTGCTGCTGCTGATCTGCTGTTCAGTTGCACAGTCAATTCCAACCCTTCACGATCCCATGGACCATTGCACACCAGGGCACCCCTATCCTCCACCATTCTCCTCAACCTGCCCAGTTCTATGCCCATTGTGTCTACAATACCATCTAGCGATCTCATTTTCTGCTGCCCCTGTCTTCTTTTGCCTTCCACCTTTTCCTGCATCAAGGCCTTCTCAAGTGAATCCTCTCTTCTCATTTAATGTCCATAGTACTTTAGCTTCATCTTCACTATTTGACCTTCCAAGGAGCAGTCAGGGTTGATTTCTTCTAAGATCGACCTATTTGTTCTCCTTGCTGTCTAGGGGACTCTCAAGACTCTCCTCCAATACCACATTTCAAAGGCATCTATTCTTCTGCACTCCACTTTCCTTAAGGACCAGCTCTCATAACCATACACTACCACCAGGAATACCATTGCTTTGACTATGCGAACATTTGTTTGCAAGGTGATGTCTCTACTTTTCACTATGTTGTGAGTTCGATCCTGATGGGGATCAAGGTTGACTCAGGCTTGCATCCTTCTGAGATCAGTAAAATGAGGACCTTGCATGTTGGGGGGTAAAATGCCTTGTGAACCATCCAGAGAGTGCACTAAGCTTTATGGGGCGGTATATACGGCAAGTGTGATTTCTACTGCTATTTTTTAAACAAGAATAAAAAAATGGTGGAGGGTACAAGACAGATGTAGGGCTGATTCATATGTCCATGTTTATTGCTTTGATTTCTCATACCTTGAATGTGTGGCTGCCTCCACCAAAAAGTATGGATTTTGCAGTGATGTGGAAACTCCATCCGTGCTGTTTATTGGAAGGAACTTATTCACATACATCCTTTGAGGTCAACGTCATTGTGTGATGAACACGTGTGTGTGTGTGTGTGTGTGTGTGTGTGTGTGTGTGTGTGTGTGTGTGTGTGTGTGTGTGTGTGTGTGTGTGTGTGTGTGTGTGTGTGTGTGCAAGGTTTCATGTTTTACAGGTACCATCTATATACTACTTACATTCTGTTGGTAACATAATGGTGCTTTGCCACTTAGTATAAGTATTTATTTCCATCTGCACATTTATTTTTAAATGAGAACATCTTCAGCATTTACCCCTTCCTTTTGCTCATTAGAAAAGAAAAGCTGCTACTTTTTCTTCATATTTGTTTGAAAGATTAGAAATAGGACTTGTGATTAATATGTCACCAATTTATCACAGAGAAGGAAATAACATGTTGATGTAAGAAAATAGTAGGCAAGACAAGGCAGAGTGAGAATCCAAGAACCAACAGGAATGCGTTTCCATGTTGCATCAGGCATTAGTCAGGGATATTTACTGATTATTACGACAATTGACTGGGGAAGATGGTTTATTCTGTTTCTCAAAGTCACCCTTTTGGATTCTATAACATACACCTTAGCCAAGCAGAATTTTTAATAGCCCAAGTGGAGGAATGTCTTTGCCTGTGCTTGGTAAGATGTCAATAGCAGAACAAAAAATTTTCAGATGGAAAGACTTCACAGGAAATTTGTATTGGATAAAAAATAAAAGTAAAAGTAAAAAAAAACACCAAGAGACAAAAATACAACAAACCATAGGTGCTTTGTTTATTGTTTGTACTGTATCTCCACCTGGTCATGGGGCCACACATATGTATGAGAGTCATATAGTCTTGTTCTTATGTCTGAGGAAGTGGACTTGATCGAAGGAAGCTCACATTAAAATAGACTAGTTAATCTCTAAGGTGCCACAGCTTTTTTTAAAAAAAAAATAGTTCTGTTTTTTGTCTTGTCTGATATGCTTGCCCAGATTACCACAGCTGCACTTTGAAAGCTACAACTATGAAATTCCTACTGCCTTTCATTTCAAAGTTCTTAGGTGACAACACCGGGAAGACCTCTGCATGGAGACCATGGACTGCTGTTGCCAGACAGAGTAGCCAGTATAGTACTAATGTCTAGGTGGCCCAGTGCTCTGGCTTGTTAGGCAGTTGCTTCATATATGATGTCGGCTTGGACTACCTCTAATGAAAGCATCTACTGTACTTATTTTTCTTCCTGCTTTGTCCAGTAATGGCTAACCTTGGCACTCCAGGTGTTCTACAACTTCAATTTCCAGAGGCCCTGATCAGCAGGAGTGCTGACTTGGGCTTCTGGTAATTGAAGTACAAGAACAACTGGAGTGCCAAGGTTAGCCATCACTGTTGGTTAAGGTAAAGTTCACCCTTGCTCGAAAGCCAGTCGTATCCGACTCTAGAGTTCAGTGCTCATCTCTGTTTATAGCTGAAGAGCCAGCGATGTCTGCATTTGCAGACGTTTCCTTGGACATGTGGCAGGCATGCCTAGACACTAAGTGCACAGAATTCTGTTTACCTTCCCACTGAAGTGATCTCTATTTACAGTATCTACTTGCAATTTCTTGCTTTTGAACTGCTAGGTTGGCAGGAGCTGGGACAGAGACCGGTGCTCATTCCATCATGCAGTACTTAGGGTTTGAACTGCTGACCTTCCGTACTAGGCTGTAAGAACAGTTGTTTTTGTTTTTAACTCAACTGTACAGGATTTTTTTAAAAAAAAATGGCTCATGTTTGGTATTATATGTTCCCAAGGGCAAACATTCACCCTCAGTTACACAGAAAGCTAGTTCGTGAATAATTTCATCACTGTACTTCACATTATTTAGTGATTCTCAGCTGAATGTGAAATGACTCCACTGGAAAAGTATATTTCTTTTATGTTTTCTCTGGGGTGTAGAATTGCAAGTGGCTCACATACACATAGCTGCTGACATCATAAATTGATGTAAATCCATGTGAACAAACCTACAAGGAACAGGTTTGAGAAAATGTATTTATTTGTTTGTTTGCTTATTTATTACTTGCATTTATGCCCCACCCTTTTGGTCTGAGCAGAAACAATAGATTACAAGAGCATAGTAATATCATAAAAATAATGTACATTAGAAAAACACAATAATAACAATGCCAATGAGTGACATAAAAAACCCATTCTCACCTATCAGAACCAATGAGCGTCAGATAGTAATAAATTCCTTACCATAATAATATTCAAAATAAGCCGCACTATGACAGCAATAAAAAACAGCAGCAGCAACATTCAATGGGAGTCCATTGTAGGTTATAATTTTCTTCCCTGCAAACTTTGGAATTCTTAACACATACCCAGCAGGGCATGAAGGCCCTGCAATTGCCCATCCTTTTAAAGATAAGGTGGGGACAGCTGATTGGACAAAACTTTATCTCCTGAATTTAATGAATTCTCCTCCTGGCATTGCCCAGTTCCTCTGTCCATCTTCCTGTTCTTCCTTCACTGAACCCCCTTGCAGGTCTTCACACCGTAATTAGTCCCATGCCAGAGTCCAGAGTCTTGTCCAGTGTCAGTCTTTTTTTGATAAGGTTAGTCATGTCACCAGCAATGAGTTCTGGCAGCAAACCCCAGCACTTTGCAGACCTTGTAGCTTCTATTTAGGTCTTGGGCAAGAGAAGATGACAGGAAGCCCACTGAGTGATGCTTATTGCTGAAATATGACAATTGCCTTACATCACTAAATAAACAAGAGCTTAGCTAACAGGTGCTTTATGTCCTCTGAACTGTCCAGGTAAAGGTCGCCTCTGCTTGAAAGCCAGTCATATCCAATTCTAGGGTCCAGGGCTCATCTCTGCTTATAGCGAAAGAGCCAGTGCTGTCTGCTTCTGCAGACTTTTCCGTGGACATGTGGCAGGCATGACTAGACACCGGAGTGCACAGAATGCATTTTACCTTCCCACCAAAGTGGTACCTACCATATATACTCGGTTATAAATCATCCTGAATATAAGTCGAGCTACCTAATTTGGACCTCTAAAACTAGGGAAGTAGATTGACCCGAGTTTTAGTCGGGGGTGGAATATGCAGCAGCTGCTAGTGGGTTTCAGTAATTAAGATACATGAAAATATGGTTAAAATTAATTAATTTAGACATTTGTTTGGGTTTGTTTTTGAGTTTTTATGGTAGTGTTAGTGCTTTTTAAAAATGTATGTTTGAATTTACAACACCTCGTTTTGGGACGTTTGGGGTCATTGACCCGGATATAAATCGAGTCCCTTTTTTGGACCTCATTTTGGGGGCTAAAAAATTAGACTTATACACAAGTATATACAGTATTTATATTTTTGCAATTTCTTGCTTTCAAACTGGTAGGTTGGCAGGCGCTGGGACAGAGATGGGAGCTCACTCTGTGGTGTAGCACTTGGGTCTCAAACTGCTGACTTGACGACCTTCCAGTCATCAAGTTCAGCGTCTTAACCACTATGCCACTGCAGTCCCTGAACTGTCCAGAGGTACAAGCAAAAATATCTTGTGGTCTCTAATTCCAAGAAAGACATCAGTCTCCGAAGCAAGGTGATGTTGTCTCAGGTGTAGCACTAACTTGAATCTTTAACTGACAAAGTCAATGTCATCCATGAAAAATGTCCTGGGTTAGCTGCCTCATTTAGTACAGCAACATGTCTCCCTCTTTGAGACACTACTTTCTGGGTATCATGAAGGATAGCAATGGTTTGTTATTTGATAGGGAGGCTTGCTGACTTCAGATAAATGTGCAGAAATAGATTGAACCAGGGATATTTCTGTGACTCCAGACCAACTGCAGAGCAGTGCATGGAGCTACTCCTCACCCATAAAGAGGAGTAAACCCACAAAAGATGCTTTGCATCCCATCTAGCATTTCTTAGGCTGAAAAAGATACTTAATAATTTGAACTGAGGAAAAGAGGAAATGAAAAATGATTATAGAATCATAGAATCACTGAGTTGGAAGGAACCTTTTAGGCCATTGAGTCCAAACCCCTGCTCAATGCAGGAATCCAAATCAAAGCAGATCTGACAGATGGTTGTCCAATTTTCTCTTGAATGCTTCCAGTGTTGGAGTGCTCACCACCTCTCGAAGCAGTTGGTTCCACTGTCGTATTGCTCTAAACATTAAGAGGTTCCCCCCAATATTCAGCCTATATCTGGCATTCTGTAGTTGAAGCTCGTTATTATGTGTCCTGCACTCTGGGATGATGGAGAACAGATCCTGCCCTTTGTCTTCATGGTTATCTTTCAGGTATTTGAAGAGTGCTATCATATCCGTTCTCAGGACTCCTTTTCTGAAGGCTAAACATGCCCAGTTCCTTCAGTCTTTCTTCATGTGGCTTGGTTTCCATTCCTCTGATCATCGTTGTCCTTCTCTGTACCTGCTCTAATGTATATGCATCTTTCTTAAACTGCAGTGCCCAGAATTGGACACAGGACTCTAGATGTGATCTAACTAGTACTGAATAGAGAGGGACTAGTACTTTACAGTTTTGGAGACTATAATTCTGTTAATGCAGCCTAAAACAGTGTTGGCCTTTTTTGAAGCCACAGTGCAGTGTTGACTCAGATTTAGCCTGTAATCTACAACAATTCCAAGATCCTACTGTTACAGTAGACCAGAGTTGCTCAAACTACATCCCAGGGGCTGAATCCGGCCCCTGACACAAATTCATCCGGCCTGCAAAGGCTGCGTCTCTCCTGGAAGCGGAAGTAAAACGTGCCAGTGCATTTTACTTTTGCTTCTGGGAGCGAAGAGGGCTTCACAAGCTGGATGAATTGGCAATGGGGTCGGCTCCAGCTCCCAGACTGTAGTTTGGGCACCCCTGAACCACAATACCGGCCCATGGCCTGAAAAGCTTGGGCACCCCTGTAGTAGACTGAGGCACTATTGCCAGAGGAGAATGCAAGCGACAGCTGAACCACCCAATGAACCCTGAGCTCTACAATGACACTCCCAACTGCCGAGGTGCTGGGAAGCCTCAGTCTGAGATCAAAATGTGTTATATATTTCATTTTTTGCAGCCACTCCATTCACCATCCCTTGGAGCTGCAGGGCAGAGAGAAAGCTGTTGTACATGCCAGCATACATTTTACATATCTTTTGGCATTCTTCTTTCCCTTTCTTGCCTCACTTAGCTTAGTTTACTAAATTTTACTGAAATGTTCCACTTTTAGGATAGAATGTGTGTGTGATTTTTGAAGGATGACTATTGTACAAGATCTCATTGGACAGGTTTGCCTCTCACCAAAAGAAAAAAGAAGAAGAAAGAAAGAAAAGTCACCAAAAAAGAAAAAAGTCATTGCCACCAGCAGTGTCTGTTTAAAACCAGAAACCTACAATCTGGGAATGGGACGGGGTTGAATATCTGCTAAAGAGAAAATGTCAGGGCAGTTTCAAACTGTATGTCCTTTATTTGCATACAGAGCAGGTTGGGGTCTTTCACTATCTTATTTAACAATTGAACAATGTTTAATTTGATTTGTTATTACTTTAATTTTCTGGTCAGAGGAGCAAAGAGAGAAAAGCTGGTGGCATATCTTTTTTGACTCAATGTGCCAACATTTATTTAGGTATCATATACCTTGAAGGGGTGGGTGAGAGAAAACATTTACTGCTCCGCTTCAGGCAGAAAAAACAATCTGAGTACCTTCCCCCACTCCACCCCAAAGATACTGTATGTAATGTGCAACCCTTATTCTGGATACAGGTCAAACAATATGTGCTACAAACTGCAGGCTCTGTAGCACTCAGCATGCATTATGACTCATTACTAATTACTAGATCTTGATTTCATAAAAGAACTCCCAAGCTTGCCATTGGCACAGTATATGCAGTTCTGATTTCTTGAAGATATTCTCAGAAAGTGGTGAATTTAATTCCACAGAAAACATGTGCTCAGAGTCTCCAGATCACTTTATGCATAACTTACATCCTGTACCGAAAATCCTACAATGGCAGAGAACATATGAAATCCATTTGGTATGTTGCAACATTCTTTGCTACATACATTTTATGTATAGTAAGGATCAAGATTGGGGACTGTGGTGGCTTAGTGGCTAAGATACTGAATGTGGCAACTGGAAGGTTGGCAGGTTCAGAAGTTCAAGACCGGAGTGCTGTGTGATGGAGTGAGCTCCCCTTGTCTATCCCAGTTCCTGCCAACCTAGCAGTTCGCAAACAAGAAATTGCAAGTAGAAACTGCTTCGGTAGGAAGGTAACTGTGTTCCGTGTGCGCTGGTGTCTACTCGTGCCTGCCACATGACCACAAAAACATCTGCAGGTGCAGATAGCACTGGCTCTTTGGCTGCAAACAGAGATGAGCACAGACCTCTAGAGTTGGACATGACTAGCTGTTGAGCAATGGCGACCTTTACCTAAGGATCAAGATTGCTGAGTGTTAAAGTGAGCCCTTTCATTTCACTATGTGATGTCAGTGCCTCAGGCAACAAATGCAGGGAGGGCAGCAATGACAAGCCCCTAAGACTGAGCTAGGTAAGACAGGGGTGTGGAATTATATATACCACACAGCCTGCCCTGGGCCTCTGAAACTGGCCTGTCGGTTCAGATATCAAGCATACTGCTAGTTAATGTCAAAATAAGATTTACTTATAGTCCAGTTGGCATCTAGTTGTGAAATAGAGAGAAGGCATGGAGGCCATCCACATGGATGTCAGCCCACAAGCCTGTAATGAGACCACTGCTAGTCCAGGAGGTTCCCGATCAGATTGCTTCTGCTCCTTTGCTCCCACTCTCTGCTCACCTGTGCCCTCAAAAGAAAGCAAGTGAGCGGTGAAGGGCACATGGAGAAAAAGCCACAGGATTTCCCTCTATTTTACTTCCTGTGGGAGTTCATTATAACTTTTAGCCTAAATAATTAGCTGTGTAGCATTTAGCTAGCAATTGTGGTTAGCTCTTCCTGCGCTCAACCACAGTTTCCTGAATTAACAATTGCTTCCTGCCTCTGTGCAGAGACTCTGCATCTGTGCAGAACAATTGCTTCTTGAGTTCCTGGTTTGGTGCAGAAAAGCACCTTTATGTAATCTTCAAATATATGCTTTTGGTATCAGCCTTAAACTGCTAAAGGAAGCTATATAATTACAGGTAACAGCTTTTGCAAGGGTACCGCCACAGAGAATAGGCTTTGGACCTATTCTGGCAGGATATAAGCTACTGTGCATGTACTAGTAAGAGATATAGGTCATGCTCCCTATATGGTTATGCTGTAGAGAATGTCATATTATTGGCTGAATACCACGCACCTATGCTTTCGTATACATCCTGTGTATGCTTTCATAGACATCCTGTGTAACCTGTAACTTCAATAAAACTTGCTTCCCCGGTGCTGGAGCAGAGACTTTTTGCACACCATTCACTTTGACTGCTGTTCAATTTCTTCTGACTTTATGCTTACACGCTTGTTGAGCTGGATTCTCAACAAGTGCTTGGTCAATCTCTGACCTAATCTCCATTTCTGTGGCCACCCTCTGGCTAGAATTTCTCTACAACTTCCCGTCAAAAAGAGTCTTCCTGGACAAAGTGGGTCCCAAATGGAGAGAGCAACTCAACGCAGGACTCCTTGGAGATAATTTGGTACCTTGGGCAGAATAGCATCTGGTGAGCCGTCCTCCCACCGCAGTCTAGGAAGACAGTGTGAAAGCCAGCCCAGTTATTTTGCTGCGTGAGGAAGAAGATTCAACAAGCATCCCCCCCAACTCTCTGAAAGGCCTGGTTCCCCAAGTAGCCATCTCAGTATGCCTAACGTTAAGACCAGCCCTGCATGAAGGGGAAACAGAGGCAAACCTGTATTTAATACATGTCTGGTCACTTGTTGTTAGCCAATTTAAGGGTATGTTGTAAATTAGAACTTTGGGGGGAAAGAGAAAGTGGGTTGATAAAGTGGTACTGTATTTCATTGGTTCTATTTTACTTTTGGAAACATTTTCCATCCATAAGAAACTGATAGTTTCATCAGGCCAAAACTGCTTCAACTTTAAATGTTTCAGGGAATAAAAAACCAATCTCCTTTCCAATTCTAGTTAATTTCCCTCAGTCTAACAATAGAACCCAATCTGTGATGGGGATGCAGAAATGTTAATTTTTTTCATATGGGCCACCAAAGAGAAGAGATGGATCAGACTAAATCCTCAGGTCTTAAGATTCTGTATATTCTTTTGACCCTTCCCCCCTTCAAGACTTGAGTCCTGTCCTCACTCAACAAAGCTTTCCATCTGCTCAGCTAGCCACAGATTTAATGGGCTTTAGCGCTAGAGAGCAAATGCCTGTCTAACTTCTTTGCCACCTCCTGAGCAGAGCTAGCACACTGGCAAAGTACTCCTCCTCCTCCTCTTCTTCTTGTGTTGTTGTTGTTGAATAATAGCAGAGAATGCTCCGCCATGTAGCTTACTTAAAGGGACCCGTTCTCCAACTCTCAATAGGGATGCTGAATCCTGAATGTGAATCCTACACGTACCTTAGCCAAACTGAATGTGAGGGTTACTGGTTGTCATTATTGTGTTTTGAGTACAATGAAACCATATTCTAGGAAATATGTATCCTCAGATCTGCTAGGAGGATTCATGCTGTTTCTGTAGATAGAGGTGAAGAATACAAAGGAAAGGGAGCAACAGAAAAAAATGATGGCATGGGGGGAGGGTACCCCTTCAAAACATATCCCTTCCTTCTCTTCTTCCTTGTGTCTTTCTCCAAAGGAAACAGCAGATTTTATCCATTCTGCTTTCTCCATCTTGCTGGCCTTTTTTCTGCTTGGCCATTTTCCATCCTCTATCCAAGGTAGATACACAGGAATATCAAGAAATGTCTCTCTTCTCAACTGGGAAAAGATCCCACAATTTTCCCTCCAAAAATATAAGGATTCTGCTGGATGCCACATCTATAGGTCACATCTGTAGGGGGTTTACAGGTAGGTGAAATATCTAAGGAGTAGTTTTACCATTGCCACCCTCCCCCAAGTGAGTTTATATGGCCAAGCAGCGATTTCAACCCAGGTTTCCCGGGTCCTAGTCCTTTACTCAACCTACTCAACCACTACTGTGGTTCCAAAGGACAGCATATAGCAACAGGCAATAATAGATCAGGGCTGCCCTGAATAAAGAGATTCCTGGATGAAGAGTACCTCTGGTGCGCCCCCCCCCCCAAAATAAATAAATAAATAAATAAATCTGTGCTTACAGCAAAGCGTTTAAAGTGAAGCCTTGTTTGATTATATTTATTGTGGGGTTTTTTTAAAATAGTCTAACTTCATCTTGAACAAGAAACACACTAATTAAATAATTGGTAGAGATTCTTTTTTTGCTGAGCATTCATTTTCATAGTAAGTGCCAATACAGTGTGTAGATCCTTGGGGAAAGATGTTAAAAATACATAACTGACTTTTTTGGGGAGGGGAGGTGGAGTCCTAGCTTAAATACAGGTAGTGTACCCATGACACTTACACAGAAGCAATCAAACTTTTATATGGGAAAGGGGCAGTGGCTGATGGGTGGCCATGGCTGCAAAATTAAAAACAACCTGTTCGGGCGTAGTTTTACAAAGGGTGGGCAAACTTGATATTTTCCCAAAAGATCTGTTGCCCAATAAGCTGGCTGATGTCACCAGGCAGGTGGCATCACCTGGGATTGTGACATCTGTCACCAGGCAGGTGACATCACCTGGGATTGTGACATCATTTGCCTTTCCCTCTGAGCACAGCTGTAGTTTTCACAGTAGATGGAAGGCAAATGGGCATGCGAGATCAGCACTGTGGGGGTCACAAGACACAAAGGGGAGGCACCGTTGGGAAGGGTGAGGGCAGTAAGTGACCATTGATGGAGATGGGTGAGGGGACGGAGGGAGAGAGGCAGGAGTGACCCACATACATAACTATATATACCTGAGCGAAGCTGGGTAATCACCTAGTTATACATATTACAGCACAACCAGTCCTTCTTCCTCCAGAATCCTTATGTCGTATCATTAATCATGTCCTATAGAGCTTAAATGCATTTGGTAATACAGTAAAACCCCAAGTTACGTATGCATCAAGTTACATAAAATTCAACTTACGTAATGATTTTGCACTAAAACCATGTCCTGATTTACGTAAATGTCCCAATTTATATAATGCAATTTCCTATGGGTGTGCTTTGAGTTACGTAAACAATCAATTTCCCTATGGGTTTACTTCAATTTACAGTACATAAAAAATAATTTTTCCTATGGGTTTGCTTTGAATTACATAAAAGCCTACAGAATGGACTTTTTATGTAAGGAGGGGGTTTAGTGTAATAATAATTTAGTGTCAGAGATTACTCTGGGTTGAAAGGATTTTTGCTGGAGAACCTCCACTCAGGGGATGCCCAAATGAGACTCCTTTCATGTCCCCCAAGTGCAGCCCTCGGGTATCGAAACCCGACCTTCCAGTCTCCAAGCTCAGCATCTTAACCACTAAGCCTCTGGGGGGAGCTGAATTTGGTGATTCTCTACAAAAAGAGTATGTATATGAGGGCATAAGAATACCACAGTGTTTGCTATCTCTTGATATGCTGGAAGGTTTTTATTTTAGGGCTCAGCTTTTCTTTGTTCACTGACAAAGAGAAAAAAAGAGATGATCCACTGAGAGAGCTCAAAATAAACATGTGTAAGCTGTGCACAGAATAGATTTTTGTGTGTGCGGCCCATCTCGACTTAAGAGTGAGAGTTGTCAGGAGCAGATGAGGCAAGCATTTGACTGGATTAGTTTCCAAGAATTGACTGGATGTCAAAATTACAAGGCATATGTCCATCTTTGGAACTGAGGATATACACACAAAGACAGTTTTCAGCAGGCTTATACCTCTCTGGCAAAAGATTGGCACAGATGGCCCATGAAATCCCTTCTACATCTGAGTCTGTGGTTCCTTTCTGGCAGAAATGAAATGTTACGTGGAAGTTTCCAGCCTGTTTGTGAATGTTCTGAAAGCTGCACTAAAGCACATGGGAAATAAATGTAATATGACTTCTGGAGAGTGCTAGAGAAGATGTGAGAAACAACTTCTTAGCTGACAGGCATCCTTAGAATAGCCTGAAATGAAACATAGCAGCCTGTTTAACTGTTATATGAGTTGATTAACTGGATATTTGGCTCCAGACATTTGGCTCTGAGGCCTATTTTTAAAGCCTTAATAGCACATCAGAATATAATAAATAATTTAAAGGGCATATAAGGACAATATGACCGTTTCAAACATGTCAAAACTAAGCTACATTTTAGGTGGTAAAAAAACAGACAAAAAACAAGCTATGTACTTCTTGACAACCATCCAGCTGTCACACCCAGGGTCGTGCCGAAAGCACATTTCGTCTGACTCACAAAATACCAATCATCAGATGTGATGTGGGTGTGAGACAGGATGATCAGCGAGTGTTCAGCTTAGGTTGTCATAAAATCTATGTGTGCAACTGATGGTGACTAGGAAACAAGAGATCCCCCTTCCCTAACTACATGGCCACTTGGAAAAACTCTTATGAGGAACTTTGCCTCACCATGATTTGGTTAGAACTGATGTATTATATGTAGAACTGCACTATTCCAATGCTCCAAATCTGGGCAGTTTAGCTTGCATATCTATGTATTATGCAAATCAGACACAATTATAGTTTTGTTTTGCCCATCATGACATCATCACCAATATTTTTCACCTTTCCCACCATTTATGTAGTAAGCACTGATCTGAGAGAGGCAATATAGTGCAAGCATTGCAATGTTGGATTTGTAACAGGAAGACCCGATTTCAAATCTCTGCTCAGCCACAAAATTTACTTGGCTTCCTTCAACAAGTTGGTATTTTGCACTATAACTACCTTAAATAGATGTTGTACGGATAGATGGGGATAGGGGAATGACTTAAATTTGCCATCCATATTGCTAGAGCTGTAAGTCAACATGAGCTGGGTGAATAGTTCAATGAGCTAGAACACAATGCTGTATTTCTTGGAAGAATCAAGAGTTTACTTCTCCTCTGTATATTGTAGAAGAATCAACCTGTGTAGTATTAAGCAAGCTAAATAGTCCCAAGCACACAACAACCATGACGATGACCATGATGATGACCATGACGACGACGACGTGCCATTCAGTCAGTTCTGACTTATGGCAATCCTTTCCAGGATTTCCTACACAAATGTAGTTTACCATTGTCTTTATGGGGAACCAAAACTACACAGGCTGGCTCTTCTCCCAGGAGGAACAATGGGGAATCGAACCCCCAGCCTTCAGCTTCCCCTAAAGCTAAACCACTGAGCCGGTATATTATCTCCATTAGCACAAAATAGTATATTAGCTTTATGATATGAAGTAAAAGTGAGGAGGAATGAATTAAAACAGCAGTGCATATTGTATTGTACCATCCATAATGTCTGCATCTGACTACAGTCTAAAAATGAAAAGTGGAAAGGGATTGCTCTGTAGACCTACACATCAAGGTCTGCGAAGTACTGAGGTGATTGCAAATTATTCCTGAGTCCCTCCTATGCATTGCTGGGAAGACAAAAACCACAGCAAATAAACTACCTGTTTCTTAAAATAACAACTTTAGCAATTTCCCCAGAAATTAGAACTTAGTGGTGTTTGGTGACTCTGATATTTTGGAGAATGGTTGATCTGCTCCAGGTTCAAGTCTTAATTGGAGCTATACAGGGTGCTGAACTTTATCTCCCAAAACAGGTTCAGCATTTGGATAATGCTTGGACAATCACCAATGTCTCCAGCAGTGCTTAATGGTCTGGTGAAACCGCAGCTTCTTGGGTTGGTGGACAAAAAGATGTAAAAGGAAGCTGAACAGCTTTTATATTGACGAAGCAATGTCAGAGTCAAAGAGCAATGTAAAAGCATAGTTACTGTACCAGTGGAAGCTGCAGTGGCTCAGTGGTTAAGAAGCTCACCTTGTTAGCTGGAAGGCCATCAAGCCAGCAGTTCAAGACCCAGATACTGCATGATGGTTTGAGCACCCATCTATGTCCCAGCTCCTGTCAACCTAGCAGTTCGGAAGCAAGAAATTGCAAGTACTGTACTGTACTGTAGATCAATAGGGACTACTTTGGTGAGAAAAGATCTTGGGGACATGAAAGGAGCCTCATTTGGGCATCCCCTGAGCTGAGTTCCTCCAGCAAAAATCCTCTCAACCCAGAATAATTACTGGCACGAAATAATTATTATTATACTGTACCAGTTATTATAGGACCATATTATACTCCCCATCACCACCCCTTCAGTAGTGTGGTGAATGTGTTTGCCATCCTTTTCCAGCAGATGGAACACAAGGTTGCAACCAAAACAACTTTTTGTTGCTGCTGCCCATGAAGAATTGTCTGGCTAGAAGCCAGGGACTGTTATATGGAAAGAGCAAACAGCCATGGTGTGGGAGGGATAGGCACTCCATCAGAAATACAACGTGAGCTGTACATGTTGCCTCATAAAAATAGCATTTTGATGGCAAAGGCAGAAATTGCTTCCTGCAATAAATAAGCTGTACTCGAAAGAGTATTGTGTTGAGGTGGGGGTTTTTTTATTGGGGAAAAAATAACAACACTATTAAGGCATTGTTAAATAACTTTAAAATGGGAAATAGAAAGAAAGTTACCACCAGTCTGAGACTGCAGCTTTGTAGACATGTATGTGGATGCTAACCATCTGACACAATGGGACTTACCAAATAAACATTCTTATTATCACAATGCATATTGCCTTCTATTTGCTGATGCAGGCGGGACCTGCTAGAATCCCCCCCCCCCCCGTGTCTATACTTCTTTATTTCTATTGCAGCATTGTGCAAATTAAAATTATGGAGGTATAACAACAACAACAACAACAACAACAACAACAACAACAACAACAACAACAACAACAACAACAACCACCATCTCAGAACTGCAGAGCTGAAAGCGATCCTATGTATAATTGAACCCAGCCATTGACAAGGAGGCACGGTGGGGAATTGAACACCCAACCTCTGACTCCACAGTTAGATACCTAAACTATTGGGTGTTCCAGCAGTTCATAACATAGGTATAAATCAAAGCAATTTCAATTGTTAAAATAATTAGAATATTTTTACCAGAAGTGGGCTACTTCAATAGTGTTATCTTGGCCATTTATCAGATCTTTTGTACACACAGTAGGGCACAAAATACATATATATATAGTGTTATCTTGGCTGTGTGTGTGTGTGTGTGTGTGTGTGTCACATGACATTTACTGTTTAGACAATTTTTGTACAGTAGGTCAGAGTTCAATCTAGAGTGATGCCCAAATATTACAGGGTAGAGCAGGGGGTCAGCAGGTGTTCCTGGACTTCCATTACCAGAAGCCCATGTCAGTACGCCTGCTGATCAGGGCTTCTGGGAATTGAAGTCCAAGAACATCTGAAGAGTCACGTTTGTTGGCCCCTGGGGTAGAGCATTGTTCCAAAGTCTTGCCTTCCCGCCTAACTTAGAGCTTCCTCTCTGCTTCTCCATTGTTTAAGTTGAAGGCTCAGTGTTGTGTTTTGAAATCACTTAGTTTCAGTTGGTTCTTTTTATAAGACAAGGAACAATCTTTTAAGGCAGAGGTTAGCTGGTGCATGATGGACTCAAGGGTTCCCTTCAGGAATGTCAAGGAGAGATCATCAGTGTAGATGAGAACATCAGTTATTTATGTAAATGTTAAAAAGTTATGGTAACATAATGTTATCCTGTAACAAACCATTCCTTTGATTTCTCCACAGACCGTACCTCACTTGACATTCAACAAAGAATCTACAGTTTTGAAGGAGAAAACTATTTCTGTTAGTCCATGATCTTTACTAAGGAGATAGAGCTTTTGGGCAGCAATTGATGGTGGACAGTATCATATGGCACTATACAGTTGACAAATACTGCTCCAGTAATTTTATGTGTTTCAAAACCATCTTCTATAGGTAAAGGTTGGCCTTGCTCGAAAGCCAGGCAATATTCGACTCTAGTGTTCGGTACTCACCTCTGTTTATAGCCAAAGAACCAGTGCTGTCTGCGTCTGCAGACCTTTCTGTGGTCATGCGGCAGGAGTGCACGGAACGCTGTTACCTTCCCGCCAAAGTGATACCTATTTATCTACTTGCAATTTCTTGCTTTCAAACTGCTAGGTTGGCAGGAGCTGGGACAGAGAAGGGAACTCACTGTGTCATGCAGCACTTGGATCTCGAACTGCTGACCTGCCAACCTTCAAGTTGTCAAGCTCAGCATCTTAACCACTGCAGTCCCCAATCTTCTATTATGTTGGGTTAGATTTAAGTTTTGTGTGGGGCAAAACTTTCCCGGTCTTAAGCTTTCCTGTTCTGGAATTAGGAGAGGTTTGATTTTATTTGTCTGTTTTATAAGCCACCTTTCTACCCATGGTGAAATAATTTTTTAAAAAAGCCCATAACATTTGTACAGTTAAAAAAGAATTGAACTTGAATAATAATTAAAATATATTAAAATATATTAAATAATTAAAACAGAATTAAAATATTAAAAACTTTGAAAATGGACAAAACAGATAAACAGACAATAACTGGGTTAGGCATAAGGAACTATGGAATGAAATCACCAAAAGCTGGCTTCCTTTTGGCAGTTTCATGTCTGGCCTAGACACGGAAGAAGCAGCAGCAAGAGTGCCAGCCATATCATTTCCCAGAATAATCCGTTCCATCTGCAACACTCCCACCTGCCTGTTTTTAGGCATACCAATGGATCCTCATCATTCTGTGGCTTCAAAGCATATTTCTAGACATTTTGGGGTAGGAGTTTTCTTTCCCCTTTTGAATTTTTAAAAAATGTTTCTCCAAACCTTGCAGTTTTCTTGAGCATGCCTGGTACCACCCTTGTGTCCCCAGAGGTCTTGGTTAACTCATCATCATCATCATCATCATCATCATCATCATCATCATCATCATCTTCTTCTTCTTCTTCTTCTTCTTCTTCTTCAACTTCTTCTTCTTCTACTACTACTATTGCTATTAATATTTCATCGAAACGTCTTTTACTGTAATCATAATGTGTACGTGTACCTGTTATGTGTATGTGTACCACAAAATATTTCAACAAACTGCAACAGATATATACATATATGTTTTTAATAATGAACAATGAGTTATACAACTGAAAAAATACAGAAGTAAGATGTAAACCAAAAACATGCATCATACAAAAACACATTCGAAGTTTTAACTAAAATCCTTCCCACTGTCATCCTTTCTAGATATGGCCAAACAGGTATCTACTCTGAGCGAATGCTATAAATCAGGGATGCCCAAACTATGGCCCGCAGGCTGGATCCAGCCTATGGCACCTAATAATCTGGCCCACACTGCCCTCACTGCTTCCAGAAGCAGAAGTTAAACACACATGTGTAAAACACTGCTGTAAAGCACCCACAGCTGTTGCAAATGCATTTACAACAGCCGCAGGTGCATTTACAGCAGCGTTTTGCACATGCGTGGGTGTGTTTTACTTCCACTTCTGGAGGGAGGAACCACATGATAGATGGCAATAGAAATCAAAATAAATAAATAGATAAATAAATGCCTTGTGAACTTCTCCATACATGCTTATTAAGCATATCTACAAATATCCAGAAATGTGAGAAGAATTTATTAATGCCATCTCCACACAAGTTGCCATCTGCTTTTGTCTAGTCATTCTGCTAAGCCACAGGTTGTAATGACAATGCATTATGTCTTAATATGTGTCTTACTATTCATTTCCTGAATGTGCTTCACTTTCTCACGTGCATACTTTAATTCCATGGTTCATAATAAAATATTGCTGAGCCTTCAATATATATATTCTTTCAGATGAACCTATGTATCAGTCACAAAAGCTGATGCTCACAATTTCAAATCCTTTGGACTGCTTTTGGCTCAGTGTTTATTTGCACATAGATCTTCAGCTTGAGCCACCTAGCTGCTTAGTTCATTATGTGAAACAACCCTCAGATTAATGGCATTACAGTATACAAATACACATAGAGTCTGATGAATGTCATGTAGGCCCAGATGAATTATAAAAGAAAAGCAGCCACATACTAGAATTTCGAACTCATCAACTCCCTTCAGCTATCTCTGGCCTTCCTTCCCTACCCTAACTCTTTGTTGTTTCTCAGGTTGTAGAACCATGTGCAAAGGTGGTGCAAAGCATGGAAAAGTTTACTCTTTTCTTCTACTAAAGCAAACATTCTGCTTACAAGAAAGAGTTCTATATAACTAGACACACAGAGAGATGGGGATCGTACTGGGTTGCGGTCCCCCAGTTTAGAAAAGATATGTTTTGAACATCAACTCTTAGAGCAGGGGTTCTCAACCTATGGCCCGTGGGCCAGACCTGACCCACAGCACCATTTTATGTGGCCTGCACCCTTGCTCCAGTTGCCGCTTTTGCCGCCGCCACTGCCGCCACTGCCGCCACTGCCGCCACTGCCGCCACTGCCGCCACTGCCGCCACTGCCTCGATCTTTGTCTTCTCCACATGGCTTGGTGAATCCCTAACAGCACTCCATAGCAGGGCAGATGTTGTAAGCCTTACAATGTCTGCCCTGCTATGGGTTGCCATTAGGGACATGCCAAGCCAAGCGGAGGAGACTAAGATTGAGGCGGTGCCACTGGCACCACCAGCAGAAGCAGTGAACGCACGCGGCTGCCTGCGTCTTTCCCCGGGGGCTGCTCTGGCCAAGTGTAGGGGAGAAGGACATAAAATCGAACCACTGTGAGGCCTCAAAACCAGCAAGACCCCACTTATTTCTCCTTGCAACTCAGCTGAATGGATGTTTCAAGCTGCTGTTTCCAAGGTCATTGTTAACTTGCTGCTAGTAATAATTGCTCAGTACTCATCTTGATAGAGGTAGCTAGGAGATGGGGATGTGTTTGTGTGTGTGTGCCTGTGAACATCCATGATCTCCATGCCCTTGGAGCTGATTTTGCATTCCTGCCTTGAGCCATCCCTTCTCACTCTTCTTCATGCAGACTGCTTTGAAATGTTGTGCCTGTTGCTAACGTTCTGATGGCTCAAGGCATTTGCTGACTCAGCTGAAAGAATCCTTCAGAAAGGAATGAAGGCTGCTTTCCTGGATCAAGGTCAGGTTACTAATAATAGGAAGCTTCCTCCATTTCTCCACTCTAGCCTGGAAAAACAAGGCAAACTGTAACATCAAACTTTCATCAAGAGAAGCTTTACCATGGGGTCACAGATACTTAATGGAGAAGAGTCAAGTTCCAAGATGCTGTTTCCCTGACAACTAAGGCAGAAGGTGATGAAAGTGAGAGATGGGAGGTAAAGATGTCATTAACTGGATCTGCCAAAGCGAAAGCTGGCATGAAGTCTCTCAAGCTTGTCTTTGCAATGTGGCCACTGTTGTTCAAAACCTTGCCTTGGGATCCACCCATTTCTTTGCTGTTCCCCAACTCTGCTGCCAAGGGAAACGGAGGACACATGTATTTGATGATTTTTTCTCCTTTTGGTACTTTCATTTCCAGCCACTAGGCATTTTGGAGTATTGCTGGTGCACCTTGGCCATTATACAAGGTGGCTAAATAATGGCTTTGAGTTTTTACTAGAAGTAGTAATGGCTAATGTGACAAATTAAGACTAACTTCTGTTTCTTTTGCTGTTCTATGCTGTTCTTGGACCATAATAAAGATTTGATTTGACAAATTAAAGAATAACAAGTTTCATGTGGCAGAGGATTTTGAGGAAAACAGCCAACATGCAAACTGAATGTCAGATGTAACTTATTAGTCTTGCACATTTCACAATACTTGCTGACAATTTTGTTTTCACAACTGACCTGTTTACCCATTCTTTGAGGTCAGTGTCTGACCAGGAGCAGGCTGTATGAAGCATCAAACTGAAGAGTCTAACAACTTTGTTTGTAGCCCTGCAAGGCTGTTAAGAGACATGGACGGAAAATATGTGCTACCTTTGGAGGATCATGGTGCGTATGTGTGCATTTGTACAAAGGCTTCACTCTGATGTTTCAGGGTGAGCCCCCCTCCTATTCAACCCCTACACACTGTAGAGATCTATAAGGATGGGACAGACAGAAGAAATAAAAAGTGGATACAGAGCAAGGGATATAAAGGTCACCCTTGCTCGAAAGCCAGTGGTATCCTACTCTAGGGTTCAGTGCTCATCTCTGTTTACAGACAAAGAGCCAGCACTGTCTGCGTTTGCAGACTTTTCGGTGGACATGTGGCAGGCATGCTTAGACACCAAAGAGCACAGAATGCTGTTTACCTTTCCACCGAAGCGGTCCCTATTTATCTACTTGCAATTTCTTGCTTTTGAACTGCTAGGTTGGCAGGAGCTGGGACAGAGATGGGTCCTCATTCTGTCATGCAGTACTCAGGTTTTGAACTGCTGACCTTTCACCTCCCGGTCAGCATCTTAACCACTTGAGCCACTGCAGTCCCCTACCAAGGGATATACAGAATAGCAAACAAGAGATAGCTCTGGTTGATTGGTACTGGAGGAAGAAATCAAAGCTGCAAACCAAATCTTCCAGACACAAGAGTTGGCAGTAAGGGGGGATTTTTGCTCAAGGAAGAGCCAATTGGCATATGACTGCCGGTGGTCACCTGGTCCATTTGGCTGGGAAATATGCCACATGTCGTTTCCAGGGCTGGTGCTGTGGAATGGTGGCAGAAGGCTACAGCCACTGCTATGAGTACAACCCAAGAGGATCTGAGTGGTGTGAGATCTCTGCTTCCTGTCAGCTCAGTCACTAAAGGGACACCTCTTTTTCCCCAAGGGAGCTCACTTAGGGGAGTTTCCTTGCTCACAAGGCAATTGTGCTCTGGTGCTTGGCTTTGTTCTGGGCCAGAAACGTTTAGGGAATAAGATGCCGTCTACTGTCTTTCATCGCTCTTTATTGTGTAAAAATAAACTCAACAATTCATGTAGTTTCAGCAATAAAATGAAAAAAGAAAGAAAAGAAAGCATGAAGAACCAGAAGAAACGGTACATTTTAAGAACTGCTGATGTGGACTGTGCATGTAAAGATAGAACAACAACTCATTCAAAACCCAGTAAAGACTGATAGCAGGAAACAGGAAAAACATACAGCTTTGGTTAACAGAATAATAACTCAAGAAACATTTAACCTATCACACTGTACAATATATACAATTATATCACTATCACCCTTTTTATTTATTTACTTATTTTTGGCAAATCACACGCAATTTGGACTGGATTTATTGATCTTTACATGGTTTTCCCCCTTCATCAGCTTGTAATTCACATTCATTATTAGTTTCAAAAAGGTTTCCGATAAGGATCATTGCCAGATCAATTTTTCAAGGTACAATTTTGTTGGTTGGCTAGGTTTAACAAGCACTGCTTCAATTGTGCTGCTGTGAGTCAAAATTTGAAGAAAAGATAACTAATCTAGGTTAATGTTCATTGTATTCAGATTTTTTTTCCTGAGCACTCTAGTGTTGTGTTTTCACACAGGCAGTCACGTGACCCACTTCAGTCTCTGACAAGTAGCAGCCTTCCAACAGTGCAGCAGCATCAACCTTGAACTGCTTATTACGTGCCCATCCATGTTGCATATTCGTTTGCCACAGCTATAAAGTTAGCCAAAATGGCTCCGTTAAGCCTCACGAGTTTGACCTTCATCCCTCCCTTCTCTCCCCTAGCTAGGAAAAATTCCTTGGTTGAGATCGGAGAGAGTGACATAATTTAAAGGGGTGATGGCTGCAAGTCTATTAGTACAAACCTCGAAATCTTTTACAAAAGAAACCGTATAAAACATTACATATTTCAAAATAAGCTTTATCACCTTTTATCCTTCATCTGAAGCTTAAAAGTATTTTAGGGAGTACCCGTTCATTTTCTATATATTATTCTCTAAGAAAAAATACCTTTCTTTGTAGTAAACTCCTTTTACACTTTGTGTGTGTGTCTGTGCGTTTATGTTTACAGTAGCTAAACTTTCAAGGACAGGAAATGCTATTTCAACTATCGCAAAGTAGTACAGTATCACATCACAGCTGTGATTCTGAACATTGGCTTTAAGGAGGTTCCCGAGAAGCAAATAGCATATACTGTAGGTTAAAGCTATGCATCTTTAGCATTAGACGTTAATTCACCCATTTGCCTAAACAAAAGAAAGAGCATTATGGCCCTTTCAGAAGGTGCTGCAGTACAACTCTCATAATCCTTTCTTTACCTTTGGTGATGCCAGCAAGGGCCGCTAAGACCTGTAGCTGACCAACAGACTTGACTCCTGACTTAAAACAATGTCTCCTTTTATAATCCTTGGTAGAGCTACATAGGTGACAGTGGCCAGTCAATTACCTCCTTAAGAGAAGGTGTTTGGGAAGTGCTAGACAGTATTTATTGGGAAACACACAAACACACACCACTTGTGTAATGCTCCATTTGCTTTGTTTTGTTTTATAAAAGGACAATACCTGAGAGAGGCATGTATTACTCAGTGCAAGAGAGGGAACATCAGTCACATCAAACAATGGGCTAGTAATAGGTGGATCAGATCTGTGTTCCATGTTCACAAAAGCAGGCCTAGGGCTGCCTGTAAGCCCAGCATGGAAAGAGATCACCCACAGTGGCATTAAAGGGGCATTCCAAGCACATTCATGTTGGTAACCATCAGTAGGTCTCACCAAACTGTACAGTATACACTGCACCATTGAGGTGCATAAAGAGTAGCTCAGTCACTGACCTGAGATCACGAAGATCCCAGGACTTATGGGATACAACAACGCCAAGGGGAACAACTCCCACCAATTGCTTAATTACCAGAATTTTAGCTGGTTCTTTTGTTCTCTCTCTCAGACATTTTTTAAAAAGAAGTGTAGTGCTATTGATCACTGGGCAGAATGCTGCATCACCAGCCACTTCTCTCCAGTCACACCTGACCACGATGAAAGTGCTTGGATGACTTTTGTTTTTAAAGCATGAACTATCGCTCAACAAACCCCTACAGCTCTGCAGCAGCCCATGCAAGCAGGCAAGCGTTGGACCAGGTAAAACACGATTGAGGCACCTACTGAAACATGCAGGAAACAAACAGTACACCCCTTGCTTCCTCTGTAAGCCCACAGAATATCGAAGGGCCCTTCCATGAACTGGCACAGCATCACAGGTAAACAACACAGCACTTTGCAACCCATTGCCACTACAGGTGGGAACAAAAGAGGCGCTCCTGCACAATTCCCCCCTCCTTAACAAAGACCAACAGCTACCCCTTTTCTATTTCCTAGAAGAGATGGTGCCTCTCCAGGTGCAAACAGGTCTTGTTTTGAGGGTTACAATAAGAAATGTGAGCTGTCCACCACCTGCAACAGGACTGTAGAGCCTCTCTGCCCATTTATAGGACCCACAAGTCATCTCTTGTGTTGTTTTAAAAATACAGGGCAGGCTGTTTTCTGGACGGTTTTCTGAGCAAAGTACTGGATGAAGAGACCCTCCTAGCCTCTTCTTAAGCACTTCACGATCAGACCGAGATTTGCCCTCCATTCCATTTCTTTACAGGGTTGCTTAAAACCCTCCCTTCAAATGATTCCTTATTCCTTCCAGAAAGGAAGCATTCTTAACCTTTATGAAAGCAAAGTGTCCCTTGCATCTCACAGGACCCAATAAAGTTAGGGAAGGCGTTACGCCGGCTATACGACCTCTGACCAGCAGTGAACCCTATTTGCATTTCAAGGGCAAAAATCTCACCTCAGCAGCAGTAGTAGCTGAGGAAGTCAGACAGCAGCAGCAGCATGCTTTGCATTTTACTGCCATTGTCCACTCCCTCTCCCCCCACCCACCCAGCCCCAGCCCTTCAAGTTTATGGCTCTTAAAGAGTAAACGGTTATGGGAATGTTTCTCAAAATTGATAAGAAAGATAATCCCATCTCCCCCATCGCCCGGCAAGATATTCTGCATGGCCTTCAGAAGAGAAGGCAAGTCAGAGCCAGCAGTGAAACCAAGAACCGAGAGATCAAAAGGAAGAACCGAAGCATCCTCTGCTGGGGTCTTCAGGTCTCCAAACTTTGGGAGAAGCAGAAACTAACGCCTGTGGGAGGAAAGGTTCTGTGGATTTCCATGCCTAGGCTTTGCAATGGCTAACAGAGGCAGCTTCTCTAGCTGTACAGCAAGATGAAGGCAGAGTAGGAAAAGGAGCCATGCTGAAGCTCCATTAAAATAGATCGGAAATGGCTGCTCCTATGGGGGAAATGGCCAGGATCCAGATAAACTATAGACCCTTAGCCTGACAATGCTCCTGAGTCTCACATATGCCCCTAGAGGGCAAAGATGGCTCTCTTGTGCCTTGGCCATAGCCAGGATTATACACAGTAGGTGGGGGGCAATCAGGCCTCAGAAGAAGTTTAGGAGAACTGCCTGACCCCCTTTTCCAAGTCTTCTAGTCAAGCCACTATTTTGTGTCATTCAAAAGCATTTGTCCTCCTACCATCACAAAATAGTTGAAAATACAAAATAAAAAATAAGTACAGTATTGGCCCTCCCTCAGTGAATGGTTGCTTAAAAGACATGGAGAAGAGTAGGAATATAGAAATATCCTTTTTTAAAAAGTATGCAAATGAAGACAAATGTGCTGAAAGAGTTGCACCTGCCCAAAGGCACTCAGGCTTCAAAATGAAGTTGGCAAGCCAGAAGTAAAAAATAAAATAAATCAAAATCGACTATTCATAATGAGACTTCATAAAGCAAAAGAAGGGGGTGGGGGAATAAAATCTCAATTCAAAGGAGAAAGGGACAAAAGAAAGAGGAAGGGAAAAAATTTACCCTCTCCTCTTTGATATCAGTTGACAGAGAAATGTAGACTTTAAAAAAAAAACAGTGACTGGTTTCTTTTTGGGAAAGCAACAAAAATTATTAAGGGGGGAAAAAAGAAAGAAAGAAAACAATTGTCCAAAATTCATTCCTTGGTGAGGAGAGAGGCTGTTAAGCAAGGGCTGAATGGATTTGAAATGAGAAAGGAAGGGGCTCAGCACTTTAGTTGATCTGGCGACAGGCTTCAAAGGTCCATTTGGTGGCTCCACCGTAAATATCAATGTTGGTCTCCGACCAGGCTATGACACTACCCGACAGGGCTTTGGTGCTGCAAGTGGCGAGGTTGTAGATCTCCCCAGGAGTGAGTTTTCGGTCCCAGATGTTGAAATGAGCCAGTTCTCCCACAAAGGCTTGGGTGGCATCAAATCCACCACCAAGTGTGTCCTTAAATAGAACGATTGAAAACAAAAATGGTTGAAAGCTGTCCTCTCTTTCTCTGGAAACAGAAGGCATGTACCCATTTCTACCATTGCCCAAGAGAAAGCCCAACACTGTCCATCCTACAGGCTGACAAAGTAGGCACTTGAAGCAGCCGGAAAGCTTTTATGGTGGCATAGAAGTCAGCAGGTATAGATAAGCTGCATCAGAGGAACTCAATACAGGGGAGGGAATGTGCCTTTCTGAAGTGCCTTTTCCATCAAAGGAACAGCATCAAAAATAGAAGCATTCGTTCCTAGTTCTAGCCCTGCCAGTGCACTTGTGATTGAGGATTTGTTTTTCTTGAGCGTTACCTGTGTCTACAGATGCTATCTGTTAGATGCCAGCCAGGGATATTTTATTTTCCCCAATGCTTTTAATCCCTCTTTTAACTCTCCTGAAGTGGTATGTGGTGTGCGCACATTTAATGTTGCTTCAGATCTACTGTAACTCATTGTGTGGTAGGTAAAGGTAAAAGGCACCCTTGCTCAAAAGCCAGTTGTATCCAACTCTAAGGTTCAGTGCTCATCTCTGTTTATAGTCAAATATAGAACAATCCAACATGTAATTTTGTCATGCATAAAAAATGAATTTCTCACACTTCATGGAACAGTCCAACATGTGAATTTATCGTGCTTTAAAAATGAATTTCTCACACTTCAAACCAATTCTGGTAAATGGTTTTCAAGAAAATTCTTCATCAGGAAGATTCTCATTTCGCATCAATGGTCTCACCCGATTACTCTTTCAGTGTCTAATGATATTTTGAAGCATGATAAATTCACATGTTGGACTGTTCCATGAAGTGCAATAAATTCATTTTTTATGCATGACAAAATTACATGTTAGATTGTTCTATATTTGACTATAAGAGACCTTTATTTTGAACTCCCATTGAGGAAATTATTGGATTACAGTTTCACTGAATATAAGGAATTTATTTTGAAGAAATACTGAATATAAGTACATTTTTTTTAATAAATACAATTGCTTGAGCTTTAACGGTGCAATTTTTCTCTGGATCATTACTGTTAGCCTCCATTTTTTCTTGCATCTCTGTTTATAGCCAAAGAGCCAACGCTGTCTGCATCTGCAAATGTTTACGTGGACATGTGGCAGCCTTGCCTAGACACTACCTTTCCACCGAAGTGGTCCCTATTTATCTACTTGCAATTTCTTGCTTTCGAACTGCTAGGTTGACAGAAGCTGGGACAAAGACCGGAGCTCATTCCGTCATGCAGTACTCGAGTCTCAAACTGCTGACATGCTGCCTTCCAGGCAGTGTCTTAATCACTTGAGCCACTGCAGTGCCAATTGTGTAGTACTTCTATTGATGTTGAGAATATTTCTTTACTACCTTTTACTACCCTTCAGTGAGAAAATGATCTCTGGGAACAAAATGAAATATCATTGTGTGGTACTGTACTTCTATTGATATTTCATTTTGCTCCTGGAGACCATTTTCTCATCAAAGGGTAGTAAAGAAATATTCTCAATAAATAAAATTTACTGCAATGACTTCCATCTTTTGAGCAATTGATGTCATTGTGAGCCTGCATCTTTCAAGGAGGGAAAGGAGAGCAGAAGAAACGAACGGGAACAAAATGAATTGTGCTTAGATTTGATCCCACATCTTGATATTTTCCTGTGTGTGAAAATATAATGAACTGAAAGATTGCATGAAATAATTGGATACCTTGACTTCTCACTTCTGACTGAGTACCTCCTATGCCTGAGCGAGTGTGTTGGCAGGTGGCATTGAACTATGTCACTAGTGGGATATGTGATGGGGAAAACAACTGCCTACTTTGGTGAGAAATGAGAGGGGGAAGTTTGAGTGCCCCGTGGTGTGTGATTCCATGTGAAATATGTGTACCTACTTGTGGCAAGCTTTAGGCATACAGATTGGAGGTCTTCTTGGGTATATTGCATCACCTAGGTAAAGCACGGGGTGTATATATGTGTCTCTCTGTGTGTTCCCCATTTGACAAACTAACAACATGCCCTGAAGATCCCATATTCAGAAGAAAGGTTGAATTTGTTCAGTGGGTGAGAAAGCCTGGCCAATTCATTTTATCACTGACTCAGAGGATAGATCTGTGCAATAGCTGTTCTTGAATGGGTGTCAGGTTAGGAAGCAAATAGATTTACACCATCTCCTTAGAAATCCCTGCCCACCTCCCATTCCATGGAAGCATTCCTTCCCCTCTCATTCTGCTCTGTTCCTATCCCGGGTGGAACAAAAACCATCAGATTGTAATGCAGTGTGTGTGTGTGGAGTGGTGGTGATGGTGGTTCAGAGACAATTCTGCAATGATCTCTAGGGTGGAATTGCTTTGCACTATTCTAGGCATTTTATTAGACTCGGGTACTGCATGACGGATTGAGCACCCGTCTCTGTCCCAGCTTGGGGGGGGGGGGACATGAAAGGAGCCTCATTTGGGCATTCCCTGGGTGGAGTTTCTTCTACAAAAATCATTTCAACCCAGAATAATTTCGGACATGAAATTATTATTATTAGAGTCCAATTGGAGCCCGTGGGATTGTCACTGCAGCACAGCTTTTACAAATTCTTGGGGTTTGGGGTGGTTTTGGACTATAACTTCCTGAATGCCCCAATCGGCATGGCCCACCCTAAAAGGTAACTTCTCCAATCCCTTTATTGCAGAAGGCCTTGTATCATATGTGCAAAAAGAATCCTGCAGCAAGGCATAGAACATATTTGCCCCCAGAGGCCTCTGCTCAGACTTAATGAGATGTATTGAGGGAGCCAGGCACTCAAAACTACCAGCCATCTTCAGGATTCCAGCACAACCAAAGCTCCCAGCATTTGAAATTGACAATGGCATCTCCAATGAAGATTGGAAGGCTGGTAAGATCTGTAAAAAAATATCTAAATCTACACAACATAGCCCACTATTTCTAGTGCTGAGCCCTTTCCATATCAGTTCTGTATTAAATAACGGGAAATTGCACACAATTTTACATAAAGATCAGCTCCAGTGGTCATCCCTCCCCTCTGCTGCTATCCCAGGTCTACCTTACCTGTTCCTGTCCCAGAACAAGGACCCCCTGTGGCTTGATAGGATGATAAGGGGCCAGGTTTTCTCCATTGCCTCGTTGCGTGCCATCCTGGTAAGCCTCCCAGACACCATCTCGAGTGGTCCATGCGATGCAGATGTGGTGCCATTTCCCGTCGTTAATGACAAAAGGAAGCTTTGCTACCTGAGAAGGAAAAACAGGATTGCTGCAGGCACACGAGCCATATAATAGAGAATGCAATTGCAAACTGTGATGGAGACCCGACAGCCACACTTTTTAGTTAGGCACATTTAATAAAGAAAGAAAAACACCCCCCAGTTTTGATAGCAGCCACAGGACATTCTGTTCTCCATTATTGCAGACAAAGTTCTGAAAGGATCACAAAAAATTGGAATCTAAACTGACATTATTAGTGAAGTTTCTTTTAACATCAAGGGCATAGATGCAGGTTTCATGTCATAAAGCTTTGATTGATAAGATTTCAAAAACACCATGATTTTCATATTTTGAAAGACCATGCACACACAATTCCCCCCCCCCCGAAAACCTCCATAATTTGGATGCTTGTATCATAATATATCTTGATATACTGTATCTTGAGATGATCAGAAATGTAAAGCAAACAAAATGGTCACAATTGTGAAAATCAGAAGCCATCAATCAGGCTTGTCTGAAAATTCCTACAAAATTACCCTGCACACAAAGAGCTTTCTATAATTTGCACTTGATTTGGGGCCATAATCAATGCCTGGTAAATGTAAACCTATCCAATGCTACATATTGCTCTTATTTTAAGCTTTGGGGAAGAAAAAAGGAAAATTAAGGCTTCTAACTCTAAAATGACTCTCCTGGAGGGCAAGCTTAATATAAACATCTCTAACACATTTTGTAAAAATTGTTTGGATTTAAATTTGACCAGAAAAGAGACTGAACCTGGAGGTGGAGGCTTTAAATTCATTTGCCATGTCTTCACTTTCAAAGTAAAGCTCCAGGAGTGTATGATCTTTGACTGCTGTATCAACTGACATCAGCAGCAAAGATCCTTTGAGTATGTTCACCTCTTGCCAAAGAGTGTTGGAGAGAGGGTGCAGTATTTTCACTGCGTAGTTTAATGCTAGTCTCTCCAGCATTTTATTTGTGTACACATTTCTGCTCTTCTTATCATTAAAACATTTTAATGACAAACGAATGAATCAGAAGCATGACACTTACCTTGTCATTTATAAGGATCTCCATGGGGTTGTTGCCCCATTCAATAAGCACTAATTCATTGGCTTGTCCAGGTACTGCATAAGAGAAAGGTGTACCTACACCTGGGGAGGCATTGGATTTTATCCACATGCAAATAGTAAAAGCATACATCTCTGGCAGGCTTTTCTTCACCTTGGCATACATGTAGTTAGTTCGCAAGGGGAAAGTCAGCTGAAACTTGTCTGTTGGCCTATTATCTTTCTGACCTGGGGAAGACAAAAAGGATGGTTGCTTGATGTATAGATGGGATATTAGGGATGCAATCCTATAACATATTTACAGTATTTGGGAACATGTTCTATTGGACACAGTGAATTTTAAATCTGAGTAAGGGCACACAAGATTGCATTGTATTACAGGGTGATCCCACCTGGATGATGCTAGACATATGATTACATATGTGTTCAGAATGCCTTTAATTACTTTTTAAGATCAGCAATTAGAGTCAACAATTTATGCTGATATAGTGCTTCTCTCTCTTTCTCTCTCCTTCTTCTTCCCTTCTCTTGTCTTTCTTTCTATCTGTCTGTCTGTCTCTCTCTCTCTTATATAATGAGCCTTAAGATGGCAGTGTTTAAATCCCTCCAGCACATTTCTGCACTCTAATCCTGGTCACACGGACAAAGCTTGGAAAACAGGGTCTTTTTTCACTCCTGCCTGCCACAACCTTAAATTTATTTATTAATTAATATGCCCTATAGTTCTAAAGACCTAATGAGCCCTTATCAATCCAGAATGTAAAAATAGCAGAATGTTCCATTGGGCACTACAACGGGTGCAGTTGGAGTTTATAACGTACAAATTGCTCTCAGGACTACACATATATGTTGCATCCCATCCTAGGTCACTTAGAGGGTAGACCCCAAAGCATTTATACAGAGGAGGTGATACACACACACACACACACACACACACACCAAGTTGCCATTTCCCCGTGCCAGCTGAGCTGAGTCTCTAAAGCCCATTATTAAAGGAGTGGAACCCTGTTTTTGTTTCCTTAAGTGACAAACATGGGTTTGGAAGAATCACAGGCTGCTTGATTTACATTGATAAATAAGCACACAGGCACCCGCAGAACAGGAACTTCTGTTCATTAATTCCAGGAAGCAATTAAACAGCAGAGCTGAATTTGAATAAATGGAAAAACATTAATTGGTTATCTGTTTGGACCATTAAAAAAACCAGAGCAAGGAAGAACTGTTCTGCAAGGGGCAGTTTGGTGGGACATTGGGGGTTGAGGGAGCCTGCCTGCCTGCCTAGTGTGTCATTCCAAATAAACGCTACTAGGGACCCGCGTAGCCCCGTCTGTTTACAATTCCCTTTTACCTTTCTCTAGGTCACTGATCCTTTGGTGAAGGGACGTTAGAGTACTTTCTATTTTCCCTCTTTCTTCAGACTCGTTCTTGGGGTTGTACTTCCCTTCCTCCAGGCTGTTAATGCGAGACAGCACTTGCTTCTCTAAGTCATCGATGTTACTCTGGAGGATATCCTTCAAGGAATTGGTCTGGCTGGAAGAATTCATCCTGCTAAATTGCTGTGTAAGGTGCAGGGTGGAAGGGTGGGGTGGGGGTGGGGGGTGGGGGGTGGGGAGGTAGAGGAGGAGAAGCAAAGAGAATCAGTGGATTGGAGCAAACCAAATTCACACCGCAGCCTTCGTGTCCCAGAGACGCCTGTCTGACGCCGCCTGACCCTGTCCGCTAAACTTATTTAGAGCTTATTAGGCCAAGCAAAGGAGCGTCGCGTCGTTTAAAAAAAAAAAAGAAGAAGTGCCCGGCATGTGCTACCCAAGCAGGCGGGTGGCGTGGGTCCTTTCGGATTGTACTGCGGACATTTCCCCGCCAGATCATGGGGCAAAGGGCTGCGCCATCCAAAGGCCACCTGGCAGATGGCAGTGGGGTTTGGTGACCCGACGCCACGTCCGTCCGGCTTGTCGCCCTGCCTAACGCTAGAAAGGGAGTGAAGGGGGGCGGTGGGGGAGAGGTGTACCTCCAAGTTTTCTAGCCTCGTCTTAAGTGACTGCAAAGTCTGCCCAAGTTGGCTCAGGGTCTCGGCGGCGGGAGTCCGCGAGAGGTCCCCCATGGTGTTTTTGGACGATCCGCTGCCCTTGCGCCCCCCGCCCAGCTTGGGCTCCCCGGGGAGGGTCTCGAGCAAGCTCTGGCTCTCGCACCGGCCCAGCTTGGTGGTCAGCTCCCGGATGGTCTCCTTTTGGTTCATGATGGTCTCCTTCTGCTGGAGCACCGTCTCCCGGAGCTGCAGGACGGTGGTCTTCAGGTCTTCGGCGCCCCCGACGCCGGCGCTCTGCATGGAAGAGGCGCACATGTCCATATCCACCGGCACCGAGGTGCAGATGAAGCGCGTCTGCCCAAACGTCTGGGCGCCTCCTTCCTCCCAGAAGAAGCAGAAGACGAGGGAGAAGGACGCCAAGCCCAAGAAGCGGCAGCCCAGCGGGGCCCACATGGCGGCGGGGCGCGGGAGCCCGACGGCCTGCCTTCAGCACCACGGAACTGTCCGCCGGACTGCTGAGCCGACTGCGGTAGGCGGGCGCCTTTTATACCGCGCGCGGGAGGGGCGGCCCCTGACGTCACCGCGGGGTGGAGGAATCCCTCTTTAATGGCCCGGCGACCCGCGTGGCTGAAGGTGGGCCAGGCAGGCGGGCCAGGCGGGATCGGCGGTGGGAGAAGGGGGCGGGGGCGGAGGAGGGCGGGGATCTCTTTCCCCTTCCCTGCTGGGAGTGGGAGTGGGATTTTCCGGGCGGGGCGGGGGGGGGGGCAGGCGGGCAAGGGGCTGAAGGCCTGCGCGGAAGGATGCGGAGCCAGGGCGGAACTCGGTCTCGGAGGATCTCCAAAGAGCCGCTACGGTGCCAGTGCGCGCAGAAGCTGGGGGTGAGAATCCTGGCCTGCAAAAAGGGCCCTAGGGAGGTCCTGGCTCTGCATGGTGGGATGATTAATGTGTGAGTGCTTGATTTTTAAAGTGTGTGTGCGTATGCAACTCGCGTGTGCAACTCCACCGGGTGGCGTGCGCGGCCGTCGCTCCTAGGGCACGCGTATATCTAAGAAGGATAGAAGGCTATAAGCCAGGCAGTCTTTGGTCAGGATAGTGTGGGGGCGTGTGTACGTGTTGGGATCTGTTGAGAAAGGCGGGGGGGGGAGTTTGACTCGCTCCGGCCGACGTTGGAACTAGAGCGTGTCTCAGTGACACACACACACACACACACACACACACACACACGTGGAGTGTCTTTCATGAGTATAAACGTATGTGTCTATACACTGTAGACGTATGTGTCAAGAGAGAGTGTCAACTTGTCATATATTCGACAAGAGGCAGCCTTGGTGACACCTCTGAATGAGTCAATACTCATTCAGAGTATTGGGGGCAGGCAAAGGGGATATGGAAGGATTGCAAAGCATGGCGCTTAGTGCACTCTCGGGAGGGTTCACAAGTTAATTCGTATTTTGCCCCCAACATGCTGGGTGTGTACACATTTCACCGACCTCAGAAGGATGGAAGGCTGAGTCAACTTTGATTCCTGGTCAGGATCGAACTCACAACCTTCTTGGTTTCAGGACAGCAGTTTTAACCACTGCGCCGCCAGGGCTCCTGATATAAGTGTACGAAGGTTGGAGGAAAGAAAGAAAGAAAGAAAGAAAGAAAGAAAGAAAGAAAGAAAGAAAGAAAGAAAGAAAGAAAGAAAGAAAGAAAGAAAGAAAGAAAGAAAGAAAGAAAGAAAGAAAGAAAGAAAGAAAGAAAGAAAGAAAGAAAGAAAGAAAGAAAGAAAGAAAGAAAGAAAGAAAGAAAGAAAGAAAGAAAGAAAGAAAGAAAGAAAGAAAGAAAGAAAGAAAGAAAGAAAGAAAGAAAGAAAGAAAGAAAGAAAGAAAGAAAGAAAGAAAGAAAGAAAGAAAGAAAGAAAGAAAGAAAGAAAGAAAGAAAGAAAGAAAGAAAGAAAGAAAGAAAGAAAGAAAGAAAGAAAGAAAGAAAGAAAGAAAGAAAGAAAGAAAGAAAGAAAGAAAGAAAGAAAGAAAGAAAGAAAGAAAGAAAGAAAGAAAGAAAGAAAGAAAGAAAGAAAGAAAGAAAGAAAGAAAGAAAGAAAGAAAGAAAGAAAGAAAGAAAGAAAGAAAGAAAGAAAGAAAGAAAGAAAGAAAGAAAGAAAGAAAGAAAGAAAGAAAGAAAGAAAGAAAGAAAGAAAGAAAGAAAGAAAGAAAGAGGGGTAGGCAAAATATTGGCACAACCCCGAGGTAGGCCAGCAGAAGCTACCGGTCTGTCCCCTCGCGGATAAGCCAGCTTCTTTCCCACGACCCTTAATTCCCCTCTGTTTCAGAACTGGAAGTCCATCAGACTTTAGTCAGTTTGTGCTTCGCTTTGTTTTTAAAGATAACGTCCTTGCTTTCTTGAAGTTTTCCTCCCCGGCTCGTTTATGAGACAGCGCTGGCTCTTCGGCTTTGAAACAGAGATGAGCACTGAACCCTAGAGTCGGATACGACTGGCTTTCGAGCAAGGGAAGCCTTTGCATTTACCTTGAGCTTTACCGGAGACCCAACGCCGAGCTCCAAGTAGCCCTGACTCGGAGGAAACCCTGCTGCCAGCCCAGGGCTGCCCTCTCTCCGCGGTTTCGCTGGTTGCTCCCACTGTCCCGGGCTGTCTTCTGCCTATGAGACGAGGAGAAGCAGCCTCGCCCACCTTCCTTGAGCCACCCACCCACCCACCCACCCCCATTTTGAGTTTAAATATTTAAATATTTATTTATTTATTTGTTCGTTTGCTTACTTTATTGATTGATTGATTGATTGATTGATTGATTGATTGATTGATTGATTGATTGATTGATTGATTGCCGGCCCCATGTTCACGGGCCGTGGCTGTGGGCTGGGCTGGAGATCTTACTTGCACCGAAGCCGAGCCAGCCCGGGCTCTTTCCGGCTCCCCCCCCCGCCCGCCCCCCCTCACCCTGTTCCCAACCCGCCTCACTGCCAGGAAAGACGAGGCGAGCTTTTCCCGCAAGAAGCGCCCGCCCGAGGGATGAGCCTTGGGGGGGTGGTAGTGGTGGAGTCAGAGGAAAACTCGCATTTCTTCCTCCGCGTCGTCGCCCTGGCTTCGGATCCCGAAGGGCCAGCATTTGCTGCTTGGGCTTGGCAGGACACCAGATCCCTTCCCGGGCGCCTCTGAGATTCCGGGAGCCGGTCATGCATGCAAGCACCGAGTCCCCACCCCAGTCTCAGCTTCATCTTCTCGCCTTCCGGAGAGATATTTGGCTGGGTCTTGACCCCCCCCCCCCCCGCGGAAGACAGCCCGCCACTGGCATCCTGGCAAGGGTGTGTTGGGGTGCTGTACAAACACACCTGGAGGAGAAACCCCTTCCCCAGCTTCCCTTCTTCCCCACCTGCATTTTTATCACATCACCCACCCCTCATGCCCTGAATCGCAGAGAAGGTCCTGTTCCTGGAGGATCCAGAGTCCTGTTCCTGGAGGATCCAGAACGTTGTTACGCCTCTCACTTAGGGTAACCCTAAGAAACAGGGGTTCTCAACCTTTTAAAGCCAGGGGCCAGGTCACACTCCCTCAGACAGCTTGGAGGGCCGGAGGGCCATTTTGCCCTTCCTCCACCACATGACACTTCCTGGTGTGGTGGAGGTGGTGAAGGGCCACATGAAATGGCAGCAAACTCACCAGGTTGAGAACCCCCGCTATGAAGGATCGCTCTCCAAAATGTTGTGTTCTCGACAGCTTTGCTCAGCTCTTGCAAACTCAAGCCTGGGCCTTCCCTTAGTGATCACAATTGCACTTATATACCGCCTATAGTGCTTAGTGCACTCTTGGGGTGGTTTTCCACAAATGAATTAGCATTTGCCCCCAACCTGAGTAGAGTAAAACCCCTACTTACGAAAAAAAGTCCGTTCTGTAGGCTTTTGCTTAAATCGGTTTTTTATGTAACTCGAAGCAAACCCATAGTAAAAAAAAATTTATGTATGTAACTCCAAGAAAACCCATAGGAAAAATGAAATTTTTATGTGAAGCGAAGCAAACCCATAGGGAAATGAATTTTTATGTAACTCGAAGCAAATCCACAGGAAAAAATCTTTATGTAACTCGAAGCAAACCCATAGGAAATTGTGTAGATCGGGACATGGTTTTATCACAAAATAATTATGTAAGTTGAATTTTATGTAACTTGAGGCATTTGTAAGTCGGGGTTTTACTGAATTTTACCAACTTTAGATGGAAGGAAGACTGAGTCAACCTGGAGCCCTGGTCAGGATCGAACTCACAAGGTTCTGGCTGCAGTACAGCAGTTTAACCACTGTGCTACCAGGGTGCTTGGGGGAGTGGTTCGCAGCCTTCTGGGACATGGAGGCCCACGTTAGAGTGCCCAATGTCTAAAGAGGACCACATTTTAAATAAAAAATTAACAAAATTGTTAACCTACTGATTTTGATTAAAGAGGAAACAGAGATTGCAGAGAGACTCAATGAATTCTTTGCTTCAGTATTCACTGAAGAAGACAGAGACCACATGCCCAAAACAGAGCCCATCTTCGTAGGGAGGGACACCGAAGAATTAAGCCAGATAGAAATAACCAGGGAGGAGGTCCTTGCATGTTTTGTTAAGCTAAACACTAACAAATCACCAGGACCAGATGGCATCCATCCACGAGTTCTCAGGGAACTTAAAGATGAAATTGCTGATCTCCTAGCCAAAATATATAATATTTCTCTCAAATCAGGCTTTGTGCCTGATGACTGGAAGGTAACGAATGTAACCCCAATTTTCAAAAAAGGATCCAGGGGTGATCCAGGAAATTACCGACCTGTCAGTTTGACATGTGTCTCAGGTAAAGTGATGGAAACCATCCTAAAAGATAGAATTAATAGGCACATAGAAGAGAAGGCGCTGCTAAAGGAGAGCCAATATGGCTTTTACAAGGGCAAATCATGCCTCACTAATCTTTTGGAATTTTTTGAGAGTGTCAACAAGCATGTGGATAAGGGGGATCCAGTTGACATTGTTTATCTGGACTTTCAGAAGGCTTTTGACAAGGTCCCACACCAAAGGCTCTTGAATAATCTTACCAGTCATGGAATAAAGGGACAGGTCTTGTTCTGGATCAGCAACTGGCTAAGGGACAGGAAACAGAGGGCAGCACTAAATGGACACTTCTCCAAGTGGAGGGAAGTAAAGAGTGGGGTCCCCCAAGGTTCAGTACTGGGACCCCTGCTTTTCAACCTCTTCATAAATGATCTAGAGGTAGGAGTAAAAAGCAAGGTAGCCAAATTTGCTGACGACACTAAATTATACAGGGTAGTGAAAACTGTGAGAGATTGTGAGGAGCTCCAGAGGGATCTGTTGACACTGGGGGAGTGGGCAAAACAGTGACAAATGAGCTTCAACATTAGTAAGTGCAGAGTGATGCATGTTGGGGCAAAAAACCCCAATTACATTTATAAACTGATGGGGTCTGAACTCTCTGCGACAAACCAGGGAATGGACCTTGGTGTCCTGGTGGACAGCTCAATGAAGGTGTCAACCCAGTGTGCCTCAGCAGTGAAAAAAGCAAACTCAATGCTAGGGATCATTAGGAAGGGTATAGAAAATAAGTCAGCAAGTGTCATTTTGCCTCTTTATAAATCTATGGTGAGGCCCCATCTGGAATACTGTGTACAGTTCTGGTCGCCATACCTCCAGAAGGATATTATGGAGTTGGAGAAAGTACAGAGGAGGGCAACCAGAATGATTAGGGGACTGGAACACCTTCCTTACCATCAGAGGCTGCAACGGTTGGGCCTCTTCACTCTTGAACGACGGCGTCTAAGAGGTGACCTGATTGAAGTTTATAAAATCATGCACGGTGTGGACAAAGTAGATAAGGAAAAACTGTTTTCCCTATCGCACAACACTAGAACTAGGGGACACTCCATGAAACTTTTGGGTACTAGTTCTCAAACAAATAAGAGAAAGTACTTTTTCACCCAGAGGATTACTGGTCTATGGAACTCCCTGCCAGAAGAAGTGGTGACAGCTGTCAGTCTTGACAGCTTTAAGAAAGGATTAGACAAGTTCATGGAGGACAAGGTTATCAATGGCTATAATTATGGATACTTAAGGACAACCTCGGGGTTGGAGAGATAGGCAGGATATCTCTCAATGCCATTTCCACGGAATCCTAAGCAGGTGAAGGCATCTCCTTGGGAATACCCTGAAGGAAATGGTGAGCCACTGTGTGAGACAGAATGCTGGACTGGATGGGCTGTGGCCTGTTCCAGCAAGGCTGTTCTTATGTTCTTATGTAAACATTTTGAAGAAGTCAGTGAAGAAATATTAATGTTATGAGTACCTGAACCAAGCACCCAAAATTGCCAAAAAATGCTTTTACTGAGGATAAGACCAAGTGGTGTGCGTGAGAAACAGAAGGAACCATAGAGACCAGACGAAGTGATGGTACTATTGTGTTTTTTGTAAGAAAGGTACAGGAAATATAGCAATAGATGGTGCTGCTTGAGGCATGACAGTGTGAGTCTGAAGGGAAATTCCTTGAGATTGACAGCAACTAAAAAAACAGGTTGGAGGACACCACAGAAATTGTACAGGGCTGCATGAGGTCCATGGTCCACACATTGGGGAACAATTTCCCCAACTCTACTTTTGATCTTCCTCTTTTCCTGCTGCCTTCTACCTTTCCCAAGTATTACTGTCTTTTCCCAAGAATCTTGCCTTCTCATGATGAGCCCAAAGTAGGGTAGCCTCAGTTTCTTCATTTCCCCCATGCAAAGACAATTTAGGCTCGATTTGTTCTAGAACCCATGGCACTTGTCTTTCTGGCAAGCTCTCCCCAGCACCATATTCTAAATAATACATTTTCTTGTCAGCTTTCTTTGCTGCCTAGTTTTCATGTCTGTACCTAGTGATCAGAAATGCAAGAATGTAGATAATCTTGGTTTTGAACTTGAATGACACATCCTTACACTTGATGATCTTTTCTAATTCTTTCATTGCTGCTCTTCCAAACCTCAGTCTTCTGATTTATTCTTTACAGTTTCCATTTGGATTGATGGTTGAACCAAAATATGCAAAATCTTTCACTATTTCAATTTCTTCATTGTCAACATTAAAGTCATGTCGTTCTTCTGTAATCATGATATTTGTCTTTTTAATGTTGAACTGCATTCTTGGTTTACCACTTTCTTTTTTTCATTTTCACTAAAAGTCATTTCAGATCATTGCTGTTTTCTGCCAGAAAGATGGTGCCATCTGCATTACTTAAATTACTGATGTTTCTTCCACTAATTTTCACTCTTACTTCATCTGAATCTAGCCTGGCTTTCCATACACAGATTGAACAGATAAGGGGATAAAATGCACCCTTGTTTGATACCTTTGCCTGTAAGAAACCATTGCGTCTCTCCATATTGTGTCCTAACAATTCAGGTTCTTGTTCTGTATTATCGTCCACAATACAGGTTATGCATCTAACCAATGAAGTGCCAAAGCACACCCGTTTCTTTCAGAACAACCAATAATTTTGCATAATCCATGCAATCAAAATATCTGGGCTACTGTTTTATATCCCATATTTGTTGGTATATTCTTGTTAGGATTTTGACAGATGCATCTCTTTGGCTTAAAATGTTTTATCAGTGTGTTCCATTTACCCCTGGTGGTTTATTTCTTCCAGCTGCTTTCAGAGCAGTTTTAATTTCCTTTCTAGAACTGCAGGTCCTTCATCATAGGATTCCTCTTCAAAGGAGTATGTTATCTTTCTATCTCTTGTGTAAAGGTCTTCAGTATACTATTTCCATCTTCTCTTTATTTTCTCCTGGTTAAAAAGTGTGCTTTCCTGCCAGTCATTCAACATCCCTAATCTAGTCTTAAAAGATTTCTTAGATCTTATGGAAGAGATCTCTTGGCTTCTCCCTTTTGTTGTTCTTCTCTAGTTCTTTGCAATGGTTATTGATTGTAATAGTTTTCTTTGTCTTGTGGAGGTAGCCCAGATGAAAACTGTCACTGGACAGCAATGGTCTGTACTGGTGAACCCTTACAAAATGCACAGGCCTTGTGCTGTGCCCAGAGAGGGATTGCACAGTGTTGTGACAGACATTACCCTGCACTACTTCCCTACACAGATTAATTGGGTGGAGCATGAGATAATAAAAAGGGCAGCCTTTCACAGTTTGATAAATCATCTGGGGAGGGTCCTGTTGCCTCAATTTTCCTCCTCAATCTTTCTGTTTAAGATCTAGCCCCCAATTCTATTTATTTTTAAGCCCCACTTCTCAGTAAAGCCTTGTTGCATTAGAGAGAGTGCCTCTAGGCAAGTAGTCGCCCCCCTTAAATCTCATCCCTGAAGAAGGGAGGGAGGAAGGGAAAGTCTATATTGGATCGATTATATTGATTTTTCTGCTCCTTTCCCCTCCTTCCTTCCTTTTCTCTGAGGAAGAAGAGAAAGAGGCGGTGGGGTGGTAGATGTTTCTTCCACTTAGCCCAGGAGGCCTTTCTATAAAGCCATCAGACTACGGTGGGCCACTGGTCTGTGAGACAGGCTCCTTTTCCACCCCACCCCAAAAGCAGGTATGTGTGTGCCCGTTTTACACAGAGGAGCCACTGGGTCGGTTTGTCATTGACTTTCTGAGAAGTTGGACCACAAGAAAGCAAGACACCACCACCTCCATCTGACCTGCTTTCTGTTGGGACCCCCTTAAAGGGAGAGGCCAGTTTCCTGGCTGATCTCTGGTGAAAGGACTCTTACTGTACACCCTGGAGTACTTTGGCTTGTGGTGACCTGCACCAGGTTTGGAGTCACCAATATGCAGATTACATCCAACTCTATCTCTCCTTTCCATCTAAATCTGAAGAAGTTTTTTTCAGTTCTAGATCGGTGTCTGGTATCTGTAATGCACCTGGAAGAGTCCCAGCATGGCAAAGGACTTTGAAGTTGGCCGCTGTCGCCGCCTTGCCTCATCCCTCTTCCCTAGTCCGGCATTGGTCGCGGGAGTCCAGGCTTGTAACACCGCTCTGTTGCCTTGCTCTTTGATGCTGCTGAGGACTTGGAGTTGGGCTCCGACATGGTTGTTGAGCCCGCTCCTTGTTAACTCTGTTTAGGGTTGTTGAGTCATGGGCTCTGACCCTCCCCCCCTTGGATTATTGTATTTTTTCTGATATGCAACTTTTGTATTATTTTTATTTTGCACATTTATATCCCACCCTCCTGGTGGGTACACCACTCAGAGCAGCTAACAACAAAAAGGGAAAGGGAAGAGGGAAGAGGGAGAAAATACAATAAGTAAAAATTACAGTATAAAACAGTTTAACAACAGCTAAAAACAAGACCCCAACAATCCCAGCTAAAACCAGCATTAAAACATAAACAAACAAATCATCATTAAAAAAACAACCCTCTTCACTCTCCCCACATTAAAACAGAATAACCAAGCCAGGGGGCAGCCCCTCAGATAGGTTAAATCAGCCAGTGGGCTTGACTAGTGGAGTTAAGCGTGCCCCAAACCTGCTGAAAGAACCAAGTCTTCAGCATCTTTCTAAAGGGGAGTAGTTCCGTCTGGAGACACAACTCAGATGGTAAGAGGTTCCACAGGGCTGGGGCAGACATGAAAAAAGCTCTCTTCCTGGTCCCAATAAGATGTACTTCTTTCACTGATGGGACCACCAGTGAGCCCCTCCTGTCTGCCCTAGTAGGGCTGAATTCCTTGTGGCGACGCGGTCTCTTAAGCAGCCTGGTCCAATGCCATGAAGGGCTTTAAAGGTCAAAACCAGCACCTTGAATTGCACCCGGAGACACACTGGCAACCAGTGCAGCTCCCGGAGAAGTGGTGAGGCACGAGCATAGTGCCCGCACCCCATCACAACCTGGGCAGCCGCATTCTGGACCAGCTGAAGCCTCCAAATGGTCACCAAGGGCAGCCCCATGTAGAGCGCATTACAATAATCCAATCTGGAGGTGACCAGAGTGTGAGTGACCGTGAGCAAAGAGTCCCGGTCCAGGAGCGGGCGCAATTGGTAAATGACACGGAGCTGTGCAAAGGCCCTCCTAGCCACGGCTGACACCTGCTCTTCGAGCAGTAACCGTGAGTCCAGAAGGACCCCCAGATTGCGCACCGGATCTGACTGGGGCAAAGACACGCCAGCCAAGCCCAAAGATGGTAGTTCCTGGGATAACACGGGACCCCGCACCCAAAGCCACTCAGTCTTGCCAGAATTCAGCTGAAGCCCGTTGTCCCCCATCCAGACCCGAACAGCCTCCAGACACCTGGTTAGGACTTCGACTGCATCACTCGGGTCCCCACTAGCCGAGATGTACAAAAATGTATTGCATTTTTGTATTGTTAAATTGTATTTAATATGTTGTGATTGCCGCCCTGAGTTGGCCTTGTGCTGTGTAGGGCAGGGTAAAAATAAATAAATCCATAAATAAATAAATGGACTGGATAAGAGTGAATAAATGAAAACTTAAATCTAGGAAAGACAGAGATGCCTTTGGTCAGTCCAAAGGCAGATCAAAGAATAGGGATCCAGCCAGAACTGAATGAGTTTATACTCTCCCTGAAAGAATAGGTGCTAGGGCTTGGATGCCCAGGTTTCAACAATGGCCAGGAGTGTATTTGCAAAGTTAAAACTAGTGCATCCATTCCTAAAGATACCTCATCTGGGTCCAGTGACATGTGTCTTAGTTATGTTCCAGATGGGTTATTGTAACACAGTCCATGTGGGACTGCCTTCGGGAAGTGTTCACACACTTCAGTGGCTCCAGAATGTCTAGATTGTCAACTGGCATAGGTTATAGGGATTACACTACTTTCTGTTACAAGAGCTCCATCAGCTGCAAATCCTTTTCCAGGCAGAATTCAAAGTGCTGTGGTGGTTTTACCTATAAAGCCCAAAATGGCTCAGGTCCAATCTTTCTCAAAGATTGCATCTTCCTTGATAATCCTGTCTAAGTATTAAGGTTCGCAGAAGAGGCCTTTCTCTCAACCCCACCACCCTCACAGGTGAGTTTGGTGGGAACATGGGAGAAATTGTTCTTTGTTGCTGTTCCCAAACTCTGTACCTCCCTCCCATGGAAGGCCAGCCTGGTCCCATCTTTATTGCCCTTCTGCAATGTTTTTACTTACTGTTTTTGCTGCGGTGGCTCAGTGGTTAAGAAGCTCGCCTTGTTAGCTGGAAGGCTGGCATGTTGATGGTTAAAGACCCGGGTACTGCATGGCGGGTTGAGTGCCCATCTCTGTCCCAGTTCTTGAATACATGAAAGGAGCCTCATTTGGGCGTTCCCTGAGCAGAGTTTCTTCCGCAAAAATCCTTTCAACCCAGAATAATTTCTGACACAAAATTATTATTATAATATATTATTTAATTCATTCTGATGTTGTAATGATTTTACTGTTTCTAGCTTTTAATAGTGTTTCTTTTTAATGATGTAGGATAGTATTTCAAATTAATAAATTAGACCACTGGGTTTTAGGATAATATTTCAAATTAATAAATAAAACCACTGGAATATGACCTCCTTCTTCCTCCCGTTTTTCTCTGAAGACAGATCTCTCCCTTCCTCCCTCCCTTCCACCCTCCTTGGTTTTCTTTTTTAAATCCGGATGTAGCAAGAAATCTACACAAATCCCAAGGTCTGGACTTTCTCTTGCTGAGAAATTGACTTGGTTCCTCAAGGGATTAAACGAAGGCAGGCCTGTTTTGGACGTAACAAGGAGAAAAGGCTTCTAGAGCAAAACCTGGCTGTCTCTAAGCCAGAGGCAAGGAGCTTGGTAGGAGGGTGCAGTGCTGACACATCCACCAAGGGAAGAAGCAGAATGGTGCCAGCCTCAGGCGCTGACTAGCAGCTGCACTGAGCAGTCACTCCAGAGGGAGCAAAAAACTTGCCTGCCTGCCAGGTGGAAAGACACCAAGAACAGCCAAAGCTTTCAGCAAGAGAAAGACAAAGCTGGGAAATGGAAAAAACTCAGCCTTCCAACCAATGCACATGTTCTGGGCAAGGAGCCAGCAGGACCAAGTGCTCTCCGAGAGCTGTGCTGTGATTCATTGGCTGTAATAACGGGGGAGAGGCCAACACACCAGGATGAATGAATGAATGAATGAATGAATGGAGGGGTTGGGCTGCTCTGTGTCGAGGCATTTAAAGAGAGGTCCATGGAAGTCCTGAAATGCTCTTACTGCCACAGAGAGAGCCTGGGCAGGTGGATAATGAGTCCTCTTTTTACAGCAAGGAAAGAGAGAGAGAGAGAGAGAAAGAGAGATTTGACACATCCACCAAGGGAATATATAAACAGCCCATCCAGATGCCATTGAACTGAACTTATCCCATCGATAAGAACCAGCCCAGCTGAGCCAACATCAATCTTACCCCCTCCCACCACCCACCACCTCTGCTGTCCTACTTCCTCCACAGGCAGAAAGCTCAAGGGCTTTTGCTGGCAAAACAGCAACAACAAAAGCGCAAACAGGCCTCACTGCCCCAATCCACAGGGTCGATGCCTCATCCTCCTAGCCTCGTTGAGGTTTGGAAAGGCTCCCCCTTTTTTCTGGTCTACAGTTCCAGGATTCCCTAGCCAGTGTTAATTGGTTGGGGGATTCTGGGAAATGTAGTCCAAAAAAAGGAAAAGAGTGGTGCTTCCAAGCTGTGGCCTACCATTCGCCTTCTAGGTTTTTGGCGTGGGGAAGCCCCATTTGTACATACTTCCCCTTCCCTGGCTTATGCATTCGTAGGGTGAAAGACTCAAGGTGTCTGGACTCCATGGCAGAATCTAGGGCGCCTCCCCCCGCCCCCCACTGAACATCTTTCTAGGCTTTCTCCTTTTCACTAGATGAGGTTGGAGCCTGCAAGTGCACCAGTGGCTGATTATCCCCCTGACCCAAGATAATAAAGAGTCTTTATTTACTTCCACTTGTAGAAAATAAGTTATCATCCCAGAATAACAATCTTGATGACCACTTCCCCGCCAGCCAATGAAGGAGATGTACTAGGAAGACCTACATTTCTTATTTATTCTTCTATCGTGTCCAGGTCAACCTTTAAACTGCCAAAATGAAACCACCTTTTATATGGGTCTATATCCAGTGGATGAAGATATTGATCCTTTGATTGAATCCCACACTCATTCCTGCTTTACTTGCTGAAGGATTCAAACAAAGGATGCATATTTTTCATCTGCTATAACTTCAGCTACACAGAAGCAAGGTTGTTAGAGCTCCAAGAGAACCAAGTGAAGAGGTTGTTCTTTAGCTAATTTGTTTTCTTCAAAAGAATTTTTAAAACTGGCAGACACAGTGTTTGATAGGGTATTTGTTATTTAGTAGTATTATGATTATAGCTTTTGGTGACGAATCTGTGATATATGCAGTGGGTTGTGGCATTAAAAGGGATGGGGAAACCCTTTCCTATACTTTTGTCAAATCTATTTTTTTATTAGCTCCCTAACTAAAACACCACTATTCTAGGTATACTGTAGTAAAGGTAAAGGTCACCCTTGCTCGAAAGCCAGTCGTATCCGACTCTAGGGTTCAGTGCTGATCTCTGTTTCAAAGCCGAAGAGCCAGCGCTGAGCAGACGTTTCCGTGGACATGTGGCAGGCATGCCTAGACACTAGACTGCATGGAACAGAACGCTGTTTACCTTTCCACTGAAGTGGTCCCTATTTCTCTACAGTACTTGCAATTTCTTGCTTTCGAACTGCTAGGCTGGCAGGAGCTAGGACAGAGACGGGAGCTCACTCCATCATGCAGTACTCAAATATTTAACTGCTGACCTGCTGCCTTCCAGTCAGTGTCTTAACCTCTTGAGCCATTGCTGTCCCCTACATAGTAGGCAGATGCATCAACGTTTCACTTTGTCAATTTATTTAATAACAATAAAGGGAAAGTCATAATGGCCTACTAGGCCTGATTGAATGGTGGCTACTGATGCCTCTTTACACACAGTAAACTGGGTAAATTTACTCATGAGTAAACCAGGTACATTTTACTCACAGAAAAGATAATGAACTGAGAAGTGGCAAAAGTAGCGTTCCAGTAAAGTTCAAAACTTGACTTTCCCAGATGAGGAAATGACAGGCGTGAAAGAAAGCATCTTGTTAAGGTAGTCCATTTGAACCACACCTCTTACAGACATTTAAAAACACACAGGTAAGGTGTGGGGAAAAGGGGTCGTTGTTGTTCCATCCCCCCGTCTCCCAGTATGGCCACATAATTTGAACAAACATGACTTCACAAACAGTGAATGTGAGTGAATTCACATTTCCCTCACTATAAAGGTGCACCCTAATAAGATGCTTCTAAAGTTCCTTGGCTCTTTTTGCATCAAGAGAGTGAGCATAACCCGGTTCTCCCTTTCCCAAACTGCCTCTGACCATCCTCCTAACTGTTTTAAACACCCCCTGCTAGATGTCTTCTGTTAATCTTCCAAATAAAGGAAGGATAAGTTGCAACTGTGTCAGGACTGTTAATCAGGCTGTGGTGCTGACCAGATATGCTTCAGGCAGACAGCACTGTTTTGTTTTGTTTTAATGCATTCATAGAAATATCCAGTGACTGAGTAGGAAGAGGTATCTGGAGAGGTCCTGACACACTATCTAGATATCCTTTGGAATTTTATGATACTGCTGCATGTCAGTTATATCTTAAAGCAACTTAAATTCTCCACTAATGGAGAGAAAGATCTGGTTTGGGAATCATTTTTATTTTTGTGGTATCTATTGGATAGCTTGAAACATCCCATGATATTCTTCTTTTTTATTGTGCTTTGATTATTGTTGCATAGTTGTAACCTTCTTGCTCTTGCTTTTTATAGTGTCTTGTTTTATTGATTGACCATGTCTTGGCCTCAGGCGCCACTATGCCAGTAACTCTGCACCAAAAGGAGAAGCCTAATAACACAGAGAGACTACTGTTGTACCAGGATGCACAACAATCCAGTTTTCACATTATTATTATTTTGTGTCCCAATCAAACCCTGGACTGCCAAAATGAAGCCACTTTCTTGGCTTTGTCATTGCCCAAACTTAAGTGCTCATTGGCGCATGCCTCTGGTAGTAATTGGCAGACCAGTAAACGAGCCGGGTTCTGTCTCTCTCCACATTCACAGCATGTGTTGCTTTCCGCCAGCATCCCACACTTGAGCATTTTGGTTTTACATTTAGGGACTCCAACCCACAGCCTATTCAGGGTCCTCCAAGTTTTCACATTGAAAGGTTAACGTTTCTTTTCTCTTTTTTTGTATACTGCTTTATTGTGTATTTTGAACTCTGTATTTTGTTTTATTTTGTATATCTTACTAGCTGTGAATTTTGGGACTATATTGTGTACCTATTGGATGTAAAACCGCTTTAAGTCGCCCGCTGGGCTGAAAAAAGCGGTATATAAATTACACTTTATTATTATTATTATTATTATTATTATTATTATTATTATTATTATTATTATTATTATTATTATTATTATTATTATTATTATTATTATTATTATTATTATTATTATTATTATTATTATTATTATTATGTAGTTTTTCCAAACCTGCACACTCAGCCGGAGACACAGCCCATTTTATACAATGAATGCAGATCGAAACTTCATTTTTTTTACCCTTGCTACTACTGAAGTAAGAGAAATTAAACAAGTTTAAATCTTGAACCCTTCAGCATAAATCACACTGAGTGTTTCTCTGAAGGTCTGGTCTGCTTCTGTGCAGGACCTCTTTGCCTTTAAGACAGAGAGCTCTTTTGCCTAGGAGGCAGCAGGAAAAGATCTCAGTCTGAAGTTTGCTGCAGTTTTGCTGCAGTCCTTTTTGCAGATCTTCATCTAGGATGCTATCTTTTCTCAATATTCTTTTCCCCCAAAGCCAATATCTTACTGCCTCAAATTTTCAGCCCAGTAATAAAGCAAGGTGTCCTTTAGATGAGACAGGTCTCAACAGTGCTACATGTACCTGTATATGGATCCTTTCATTACAAATAATTAATTTTGTTACATATTGCATAAGATCCTAAGAAGCTATCTGGGGCAATCTCCTGCTTGCTGAATGCACAGCTCCTATCAATATTACATCGCACTTGGGTACCAGAGTTATGAAGTTTCATTAAAAATTTAATTTGTGGCTTAAAATTGCAGCATTCCCTTTTTCAAAAGTTGCAATGGAATTATACAGGGTGTGGGATGAAGTGGGGTAAAACTGATTTAAAAACCTGGAGATGAAAATGCTGAGATAATAGCAATTGTGCACGCACTAACCCTTGATATCACAGCCTAATGTGAATGTCTTTTGCCCCTAACTTGATGGGTTACATTCCCCCCCACACCCGCCCCATCTCTGACACTTGAGGCAAATCCTCAATCCCTCTTCCTGCCTTTTGTTTTTATTGTTTATTTTTCTTGCAATAAAGCATGAAGGTTCTCTTCATGTACTTGGAGATTCCATTTTCCTAACATTTTTTCTGTTTACAAATTTTAGCTATAAATAAAGATATATATTTTCCTACTTTAAATGCTTTTAGTGTAGTTTCACCATACAAAATGCTAGTTAGTGTGGGAAAGAAACCAAAAGGGGTAAGGAAGAAGCTGAACTCTCCATGTTTTTCCTCTGTTAGTTTTTTTAATCTCATACTCTGTTAATTAAAAGCGATTTACTAGATCTTCTTTTGTACATGTGGTGAAACATAAATTACTGTTGTTGTTACATGTAGCCAAGTCTCTCTGAACTATGGCAACCCTAAGAATGAGAAATCTCCACACTGTCCTGTTCTTAAAAGTTCTGCTCAGCTCTTGCAAACTCAGGCCTGTTGGATTGGGGCCGCGGGGCGGCCGTGAGGTCCCGGAGGAGACTGGTCAAGGAATGACACGAGACAAGATGGAGCGAAGACCAGTGGTTTATTGAGGGAAAATCATCATCATATATAGGAATTCAAGGCAGCGTGTGATAGAATCGTCATCTGACAGAAAATCACATCACCCATTTACCCGGGTTAATTGGGAATCTCTCTTGGGGAAGTTAATTAACTAAGGCAAATACTGACAGGGGAAATCCATTGTTCATGGCTTACACAAGAGTAAACATGGCCACTATTTGCGCTCGGGCTTGGGCTAATCTGCAAGTGTGGAATCACCTAATTCCTAACTTGAGTTAGCTATTCAATTTCCTCCTGCAGAACTGCCGGTCAGGTCAGATATGGGTGAATCAATCTTATGACTATTAATCCGTTCCCCAATTTCTGTACCCGCAGAGCCCAGTGACCAGGAGCCTTCTCGACCGGTGTAGCCTCTGTCAGGGACAGTTATGCCAATTGTTCTCGCGGATTCCGCACAGGCCCATGGAGTCCTTCAGAAAGTCAATCTGTCTCATACTTAATATTCTTCATTTCCTGCTGCATTCAACCTTTCCCAGTGTTGCTGTCTTTTTCCAGAGTGTAGGAATGGCTGGCCGCAAGGAAGACACGCTGAGACAATCATGCAGTGACGTCCAGCCCCAGAGTCGGGGGTACGTGAAGGAATCAGGGCCACTGGGGGCCGGAGGAGCCCGGAGGAGGACTGATCAAGTAACGACACGAGGCAAACGGAGCGAGATCAGATCAGTACTTTATTGGAAAAAGGCAACATCATTTATAGGGACAAAAGCGCAACGGTGGCAAGCTGTCATCTGACAGGAAAATTACCTCACCCACGTACACGGGTTAATGGGGAACTCCTCAAAGGGGAGTTAATTAACTGGGGCAAACATGGGTTTAGGGACCTCATTGTCTTGGGGATTAGACAGGGACAAACATGGCTTATTTGCGCCAGGGATTTCCCGAGCCGGGAGATGAGCTATGCACTTAATGTTTGACAGGAGTCAGCTATCTGCTTACTTGGCCGAGTCGCAGGTCAGGTCACGGTAATTGGGTGAATCAAACCCTATATTTTATTCACCCCCCTTAATTTGGCGGCCGCAGAGCCCACGGGCTGGGAGCGTCTCTCACCGCGGTGGCCTCTGGCGGGCCGTTCCATGCCCTGCGGGGCATGGGGAAACCGCATCTCCCCTTTATTTTCTATTTAAGGACCTGACTGGCGACCTTGCGCAAGAGCGGCATCAGCTGTTGAGCGGGTATGACGTCACGGAGTTTCTCTCTGGGGCGGCACTTGGAGATCAGCGAGGGAATGCACTGAGCAAAACAACAAAGCGTAATGCCTAGTATGGCTATCCCCACCACTACCTTGAGCATCGTTTGCAGCCACCCCCAGGGGATCCATGACCACATCCAATTCCACAGGGAACTCCACCAAGCTCCCCACGCGGAGCCTTCTGTAATGCCTGCAACTATGGTGTGGAGGTTCGTGATCTGGCTTTGGATCTTACGGGAGTTATCAGTAAGATTGAAGCAGCGCATTCCATGAAAAGACTCGCAACCCAGGTGGTGCAGCAAGAGGAGGTAGTCGATAGCCGCTCGATTGTCAAGAACAGCATGGCGAAGTTCTGCCTGCTCCTGATTGAGGAGCGCTATCGCTGTGGAGGTGTGGTTAATGGCTTTGGCCAAACCGCAAGCCAAGCGGCCAATCCTCCGTGCGTTGCCGACGGCCAAGCCTGGCACGCCGACAAGGCTGACTGCCAGGGATACATACTCAGCGGGACTCAGTACTCTGAAGCTGCTGTCACAAGAGCTGTCTAACTGGGTTGTGCGTGTGTGCCGTATGAGCGGGGAGACATTTGAAACATTGGAAACATGTGGAACATTAGAAACATTTGTGCTTGGGGCAATCATGTCCTTAGTAGGAAGTAACAGTGTCAAACGACTGATACAACACATTGAGTCCGACAGATTCGCAGGAATATAGTTCCATGTGAACTGGTTGCAGGTGAAAAACCACCCTGAAGGTAGGGTGACGTGAGCGTACAGTGAAATGAGTGTCTCTGGTTTATTACAAGTCCAGTTGCCGCTGCCGGGGTCAAGGCAGCGGCGCCGAGTCTGACCGCCTGAGGTGCAGCCGGTCATTCGGGTGCAAGCAGCGTCCGGGCTGATCGCCACTCGGGGGGTATGAAGAGTGGCGGCGTCAGCCGGCAGGGTTGACACAAGTCGCAATCCCCCCCAGCGTGCGTACGCTGAGAAGGTGGTAGGAGTGTGTGGGCCAAAGAACGCCTTCAGCAACCAGTCGCCATCCTTGGTGCGCGCGTCCAGAGTGTGGCACACGGGGATGAGACAGGTGCTGAGGATAGATGCAGAGCCAATGTCCTGCTTCAGGCAAAAATCGGACTGGTTGACGAGACCCGCCAACCTTTCCCACAAGTTGTACCGCATTCGTGCGGAAAGATCTTCGCCAGGCGGCAAACCGTCGGCCTGGATCGGAGTAGCCTGAACGCCTCCCCCCAAAAGCAGGGAAAGGGCCAGGATGATGGTGATCGCCGCTGTGTTGGCGTGAATCAGGGCAAAAACTGCAGCTGTGAGGTTCTCCGGTGTCGGCTCTTTCTCCTCGCGCTGAACGGCGTCCTGGGCGTCACTGCAAAGAGCCTTGACCATCCCCCAGGTGATCTTGGGCATCGGCGGCCGTTTCCTCCGGCGGGTCCTCCCGGTCAGGGTGAGGTCCTCCATCTCCGGGATCGGACTCGGGCCGGCCTGGTTCCACGCCATGCGGTTCCAAGTGGGGCTTGACACACCGGGCTGGAACCCAAACGACACCTGTAGGAGACATAACTGCAGCATACCCTCTTCCCCAGGTTATGAGCGGCACCGGGCCCCTCCAAGAAGGGTCTGGTGGCACTCGGTACCGGACCATAGGTCGCGGGAGAGCTTCCGAACGGTGGAAATGCTTCTCCTGCGGCGTGCAGTCCGAAAAAACATTAAGGTGATTGTAAGTGAACAATACCTTGTTGAGACACATCTGTGCTTCTCCCTGTGACTTGGGGAGGGCTGGTGGCTCCCCCCTTTCTGTTTGTTTATCAATATAGGACTTTAGCGTCCGATTGACCCGCTCTACAATCGCTTGCCCTTGCGGATTGTAGGGGATTCCAAAAGTATGCTTGATGTCCCAAGTAGCCATGAAGGCGGCCAACTGCCTGGAACTGTAAGATGGCGCGTTGTCTGTTTTCATGTGCCGTGGTTTGCCCATGGCAGCTATGCAGGAAAGGAGGTGCTGCTCCACATGGGAGGCAGTCTCCCCCTTCTGCGCCGTCGCCCAAACGAACTGTGAAAAGGTATCTATGCAGACATGCATGTATTGCCACCTCCCAAATTGTGGCACATGCGTGACATCCATCTGCCACACCTGATTAGCCTCTGTCCCTCGTGGGTTGACCCCCCACGAGGGCCCCCCGGTGCCCCTGCACAATGCTGGCAAGAGCGGACTATGCCTTGGGCTTGAGAAAGTGGCAGATTGAACTGTCTGGCGAGTGCCTTGGCGTTTTGGTGAAAAAAGGCATGACTTTGGATTGGAGTAGTGAAAACTCCCAAAACCGAACGCTGCTGAATTTCCTTTGCGGCCGCGTCCGCTCTGCTATTGCCCGCGGAAATCGGACCCGGTAGGTCTTGGTGACTTCGAATGTGGGCGATATAGAGCGGCTCCGTGCGGTTCCGCAAATGAAATTGAGCAGTGAGAAACAGACTGAGCAAATTTCTGTCTATCGCGGGAGTGATGTAGGCTCCCGGCAGACTGTGAAGCAAATTCCGAACATACAGACTGTCAGTAATGATATTTAAACGTTCCTTGGCGAAGGTGCGCAAGGCAAGGTTCACGGCTGCCAACTCTGCCCGCTGAGCGGACTTCTGTGGAAGAGTTAACAGCGTGTGCCAAGCTTCGCCCTCCTGCCAGGTCAAAACACCATAGGTGCGACCGCCATCGGAGAAAACTGTTCTGGCCCCCTGAAGCGGGACCAGCGAGAGCAATTCGAACAAGCTGACTGTTCCTGTTTGCAGTGAGACAAGTCTGGGGTCTTTGGGCAAGTGATATGCTAAACTGCCGGTGAAACCTTCCAAAGCTATCGGAAGCGAGTCACCCAGCTGCATCAGCTGATGAATTTGTTCCTTGGTAAACGGAACCACAATTTTGGCCAAATCATTTCCTGAAATGTCCCTAGCTCTCAGCCTGCCGCGGTAGACCACCGCGGAGACCAGTTCTTGGGGCGGAACGATGTTCCGTGAAGATGTATTAGGCAAGTAGACCCATTCCACAATCTTCGCTCCCTTCTCTGAGTCTACTCCTAGCGCCCCAGTGAACATGGAACCTGACCGTACGATGTACAAATTCAGGGTCGGGGCATATGGCCCCTGGGCGATCCTATCCACCCACCTCTGGCTGAGAACTTGGTTCACCTTCTCGAGCGCCAAGCGCGCGTCTCGAGAGATTTTTATCCGGTCTGCCGGCTGCTTACCTAAGGTTAGCAGCGAGAAGAGCGGTTTTAGAAGATCCGTATCTAAACGAAAATACGGTCTGGCCCAATTGATGTTCCCCAAAACTTGCTGCAATTCTACAAGGGTGACTGAGTCTTGTAACTTTATCTGAGGCAGGACTGGTGCTGCAAAAGAGCGGAGAAGCTGATGACCCAAGTATGAGAAGGGCTCGGACTTCTGCACCTTCTCAGGGGCAATAAGTAAGCCTTTGTCCCCCAGGCTGGCCTGGAGGTCGGAAAACATTTCGCTGCCAAGTTGCGGCAACGCTACCAAGATGTCGTCCATGAAGTGACAAACAATAGCTTTAGGGTAAAGGCTTCGGAACTTTGCCAGTGCGCCGTGAACATATATTTGGCACAGGGTGGGCGAATTGAGCATGCCCTGTGGCAAAAATTTCCACGCGTAACGCTGCGTGGGCTCGCCGTGGTTCATGACCGGCACTGTAAAGGCAAACCTTTCCCGGTCCCTGGGGTCTAAGGGGATTGTATAAAAGCAATCCTTGAGATCTACGACTAGAATCTCCCACCCCTCGGGAATCATATTAGGATTTGGGATGCCGCATTGAAGCGGACCCATCGGCTGAATGCATTTGTTGATCTCTCTGAGATCGTGGAGGAGTCGCCACTTCCCCGACTTCTTCTTAATCACAAAAATTGGCGAATTCCAGGGGCTTGTGGACTGCTCTATGTGTCCTGCGTCTAGCTGTTCCTTAACTAGCTGCTTGAGGGCAACTAATTTCTCTCCCACCACCGGCCATTGTTCTACCCAGACCGGGGTATCGGTGAGCCATTTAAGTGGCAACGCCATTACCCGAAGGTAAGCGTAGCACCGTACTGCTGGAGAATGTCTCGCCCCCAAAGGTTGATGTGCACGTCAAGAATGTGCGGCCGAATTACCGCCGTGCCGTCAGCCTTTGGGATTGTGACTTCTACCCACTCTCGGCTCCTGAACGCTTCCTGGACGCCTCCTACCCCCCACACATCGGAGACCGGCTCAATGGCCCACTCTCTTGGCCACTGGCTCCTGCTTATCACTGACACATCCGCTCCGGTATCGAGTAGCCCTGAGAACACCCTTTTGTTCAAAAATACCTCGATAACGGGGCGCTGTTTCCACTCAATGTTGGTCTCCACTGTCGCTAAGACCTGGTATCCTTGCACTGCCTCACTCGCGCTCGAGCGGTCTGCTGAACCGGACTCTGAGCTGTCCCTGAGCCTTCCCTGGCTGCCTGCTGGCGAGTGACAAGGAACCAGGATCAGTTGTGCTAACGTGTCTCCCCTGTGGATTGCTTGGGGCAGGTGCGTCCAAAGCTGGACCTGGAGAATGCCTGAAAAATTCGAGTCAATGACTCCTGGAATTATGAAAATTCCGCGTGCTCCAGCTACACTACGGGGCAAAACTAAACCTATAAAGCCTCCGGGCAGGGGTCCCATGTACTGGGTGTCGACTAGATAGACTGTGCCTGGCAGGTCGCATGCAACGTCCGCCTGGCAAGTCAATTCTAGCCCCGTGCTGCCCTTGGGGCTGGCCTGTGCCCTCGCAGTGCCTGGGAGGTGCCTAGAATCTAGTCTAGGTCTGGGGAGTTCTGGATCTGGGTGAAGGAAGCCTCTGTTTGGACTGGGGCCAGAGACGTGCCCGGATTCCGGTTTCCCGAACTCGGACAAAACCTGGCCCAATGGTAGCCTTTCTTGCACTTCGGGCAGGGGGTGTTCGGAGCCTTGGGACGGCCGGACTTTTGTCCGCCTCCCTTGGATCGGCACTCCCTAGCGAAGTGACCGATCTTGCCACAAGTGTGACATGCCCCTTTGTTCTTTCCATTCGGTCTTCTTCCCCCCTGCACCGCTGCCGCTAGCAGACCCATCTTGTAGGAGTCGGTGCCAACGTCGGAGCATGCTCGAATCATGTCCGTTAAGGTGATGTCAGGGCGATTGCCCAGGGACTGCAAGATTTTACGGCAGTCCAAGTTGGCGTTGTCTTTGGCTAGCTTAATCATGAGCTCTTCCTGGGCTTGCTCATTGTCAATCTGCCTGCTAATTGCTTCTTCCAGGCGATTGATGAAGTCCATGTAGGGCTCTTGGGCTCCCTGCTTAATGGCGGTGTAGTTTTTGGCCGCTTTGCCAGACGCTGGGACCTTGAAGTAAGCCCTAAAGGCTGCCTCGGCTGACATCTCGAGGGTGGCGAGAGGCAGGTTGATCTGAGCGTTGATTGACTCAAAGGCACCTGAACCATATAGCTGTTCAGCAATTACCGCGCCTCCCATCCTGGCGGCTCTGGCCTGAGCCTCGAGCCGATACTCGCTGTCCCAGATCATGTACTGGCTAGGGGTCAGCATCATCCTCATGACGGCTTTCCAGTCATGGGGAATCCACATGGTGGTCTCGCACGCCTGCTGAAGCGTGCCCCTGGTAAAACGGCTTTGGAGCCCTGTCTCTGAGATTGCTTTCCGCAAAGCCATGAGGAGCTTGTACGGGACTGGGGAATGGACGATTTGTAGAGCGCCTGTGAGTGCGTCCATCTCCATTCGGATTGGGCATATCTGTCTAAGCTCAGCTAGTTCTTCCGCTGACAGTTCCCCCTTTTTGAGTTCTATCTCTGCTGTGCGCTGAAGGGCACTCTTCACGACTAGGGAACCTGGGGCTGTCAGAGAAGCGCCAGCGCCTCTCATTCCTCGGTGACGTCTGCAGCTGCCACCGTGGGAAGGCTCCCTGCGCTACTCTGCTGATACTTGAATGTCGGATAGAGTGCGGTGGGCGCAGTCGGCTCGACTGGCATGCCTGATGGCTTCTCTAACGGGGGTTCTTCCGCTTCTACCCGGACTGGCTCGATCTGCTCTAAGAGTCTCCTACATTTCCGCCATGTGCGGACTATCCCTCCTGGAGCTTTCGGGGTTTGCTGAATGCAGTCTCCTATCTGATCCCAGAGCTTCAGGGTTAACGTACCTACTTCTGGGTAAAGTAAGCAGTGTTCCCTGAGGTACGCCAAAAGTCTCGCTAGCTCCCTGCTGTGAAATCGGAAATTAAAAACCCTGGCCAGGATTATGAACTCTTGCTCCCGAGTTCTTTGGCTAGCGGACGGACTTGGTCTATGAGAACAAGTCCCCATATTACCTGCGATGGTCCTCTGAAGTTTCCTCCTCGGGACGAAGATCGACGCGTCTTTGCAGGCAACAGGTTCGGGCGACGGGTGTCTGGGGTAGACCTCGGAGCGTGGACCTTCTGCCACGGGCCCTTCTATCGGCCTCTGCAATGTCAGGGGCTCACAGCCTGCCCTGAGCGGAACGCGTTTCCCTCTATGGCAAACCTCTCGAAAGCAGGGAAGGAAGCGGTAGGAATGTCTCTCTGGAATGCCTCGCGGCGGGCCGTTCTCTGTCCGGCTGGCTGCCGACCAGAGCGCCACGCTATCCTCCGGGCTGGCGGGTCGCGGTTCAAGCGCAGAACCGGACCGCGTGGAGCGCTACTCACGAGTAGACCTCTCCGGGGTCTCTTACTCACGAGTAAATCACGTCGGGGTCACCAGCTGAAGGAATCAGGGCCACTGGGGGCCGGAGGAGCCCGGAGGAGGACTGATCAAGTAACGACACGAGGCAAACGGAGCGAGATCAGATCAGTACTTTATTGGAAAAAGGCAACATCATTTATAGGGACAAAAGCGCAACGGTGGCAAGCTGTCATCTGACAGGAAAATTACCTCACCCACGTACACGGGTTAATGGGGAACTCCTCAAAGGGGAGTTAATTAACTGGGGCAAACATGGGTTTAGGGACCTCATTGTCTTGGGGATTAGACAGGGACAAACATGGCTTATTTGCGCCAGGGATTTCCCGAGCCGGGAGATGAGCTATGCACTTAATGTTTGACAGGAGTCAGCTATCTGCTTACTTGGCTGAGTCGCAGGTCAGGTCACGGTAATTGGGTGAATCAAACCCTATATTTTATTCACCCCCCCTTAATTTGGCGGCCGCAGAGCCCACGGGCTGGGAGCGTCTCTCACCGCGGTGGCCTCTGGCGGGCCGTTCCATGCCCTGCGGGGCATGGGGAAACCGCAGGTACGTATTTATTAGCCTGCCTTGGGGTGGTGACATGTGCCTATACACGCGTGACTCCCCGATACAGAAGGCTTGCATACATGGCATTTTCCGGTGGTCAGTGACAATGCCCGCTCTTGGACCTTGCCCTGTGGTTAATGGACAGCTCGCAGTTAATTAAAGTCGGGCTGGTGAACCCATTGTTCCTGCCCTAATCTCGGGGTCTATGTGTATTGACTCCGGGCATCTATCTTTGTCGTCTGTCTGGCTTGGCTTGTTTGCCTAACTCTACTGCAGCCAGCAGTTGAGGATCATGTTGCTCCACTAGAGCCATCATCTTAGTTTTGCCCTGCTCTATTGTAGCCATCAGCCGAGGTCTTATGATTCACCCCCAATTAACTAACTAGCCCGCTCCCCAATTTCCTTTCCTGCCAGGCCCAGTTGGTCCCCGGATCTGTCGAAAGCCGAGCGAACCTCTGGGGAAAGGGTTAATGGCCAATTATTCCCGCGGGCAACCCACAAAGAGAATCTTGCCTTCTCACGATGTGCCCAAAGTAGGAGTGTCTCCAGAGACAGTTCAAGTTGTATTGCTCTAGAATCCATTTGTTTGTCTTCCTGGCAATCCAGAATATCCACAAAGCTCTCATTCAGCTGCATATTTCAAAGGAATCATTTTTGCCCTGTTAGCTTTCTTTATTGTCCAGCTTTCAACCCTATATACATTCATATACATAAATGGAGTGGCCTTATAGATTATAAAAGAGTGAAGAAAGCTGTAATGGCATACAATCTAAAAAACGAGAGAATGATCTCAATCTGAATCCAAGGCAAACTATTCAACGTCACATTAATCCAGGTCTATACCCCAATCACTGGTGCAGAAGAGGCTAAAGTCAACCACTTCAATGAAAACTGACAACAACTTCTAAAATTGACGTACACAAAATGTCTTTATCATCATAGGGGACTGGAATGCCAAAGTAGGAAGCCAAAAGGTAACTGGAAGAATAGGCAAGTTTTACCACACTTCATCCCACACTCTGTATAACTCCATTGCAACTTTTGGGGGAAAAGGGGGGGGGGGAATGCTGTAGTTTTAAGCCACAAATTAATTTTTTAACGAAACTTCATAACTCTGGTACCCAAGTGCAATGTAATATTGATAGGAGCTGTGCATCCAGCAAGCAGGAGTACAAAGTGAAGCGGGGCAAAGGCTAATAGAGTTTTGTCAAGAGAAAACGCTGGTCATAGCAAATTCCCTCCTCCAACAACCTAAGAGGTGACTCTGCACATGGACATCACCAGATGGCCAACAATGAAATCAGATTGATTATGTACTCTGCAGTTAAATATGTTGTCTACTGTAAGTATGCTTGCAGGAGGAGGAGAAACCACAAATGCAGTCAGCAGCCCCAGGTTTTTCAACCTTATCTTCCTTTACCAGCTTCCTTCTGCCTAATATCTGCCTTAAATATGTGTGCAGGAGGAGGGGGAGCCACAAAGAACATAAATTGCATGCATATAAATGTTGCATTGATTGAATTTCATTCACAGAAACATTTTCCTGGATCCAAGTAGCCTCCTTTTACTTGATTATTCTTTGATCTTCCTACTTCACTTCAAAATCTATTGAGTGATTTCCAAGTGATCCAGCCAGAATCTCCTGGTGGAAAATATTCTTTGGTATTCATACACTTGAAAAGATATGTTGTTTTTGTTCTCCTTAGGTTTAGCCTAGCCTCTTCTAGTTTAATAGAGCTTGTGATGTGAGCAGAGAACTTTCCCTTGATTTTAGCTGTCATCTAGAGCACTGGTATCCAACCTTTGGATTTCATTGCCCAGAAGCCTAAGTCAGTACATTGGCTGATCAGTTCTTTGGGGAAATTACTTAGGCTTTTGGGAATTAAAGTCCAAAACTCAAAGGTTGGGGACTGCTGATATATAGGGTTGATATCCACAAAGTGGATGGGGTTGGGACTGTATTACCTGATTTCATTCATTTGCTAGCATCATTCAGTGTACATTCTGAGGGGCAACACCAGCCAAATAATATTCTTTTTTCATTGGGAATAGGCTTAAATCCGCCAGTAATAATCCTGCACAATTAATTAAGAGCTACACTCACTTGTTTGACATATGCTGATTTATACCATACATCACTAGCATATTCTGCTGTGGAGTAGCACAGGGACAGAGCTATTTTTCTTATTGCGCTGTGGGTGTGCACTCCAATCTGACCTAGCCAGTTCCCTAAATATTTTATTTCTGGCCATGTCTTTCTGCTTGGTTTTAGACAATATTTTGTGGGTTAGGGTTCAATCTAGAGTGATGTCCAAATACTTTGGGATATGGAAATGTTTCAAAATCTTGCCTTCTCAACTAACTTGGATTTTCCTCTCTGCTTCTCTGTTCTGTAAGTGGAAGATTTAAGTGTCCTATTCAAATTGCAGAAAAGCTGGTTCTCTCACAGTGGCATCTATACCTATAAAATTGTGCGTTAACCGTTGGAATGTGACAAAGGATGTTTAGTCAGGCCCCACTAGCCCCGTCCGAGCCTCCGTGCACTCGCCCGAATGGGGTTTGCAGGTAACTGTTGGGTTCAAATTTGCACCAGTGGGGCAGGAGCCCCCCGGACGCAAACAAAAAAAGGGAACTTCAATTCCCAATGTTCCTTGCACCGTGCCACACCAGAGCCAATCAGGCTGAGTAGCGCGGGCAAAAGTAACATTCAGAAACGTGCCGCGGCCAATCAAAAATAAGCCGCAGGAAAAAAAAAACGTTGCACTACCTAAAATTGTGCACGCCAAACTACAAGGCCCAGCATCCTGTGCACCATTAGCGCGCAGAACGCTGAGGCAGCCGGCGCACGAAAAAAAAGTAAAAAAAAAAAAAACGTCGCTGCTGCCCTTCCTTCCCACGGGCTAGCCATCGAGCCTGGACCATGAAAAAAAAAGACCCCTCCGCCGCCGCTGCACTTCCTTCCCACGGGCCAGCCAGCATGGCCCACGGAAAAGAAAGCCCCCCCCCCCCCCCGCCGCCACTGCCCTTCCTTCCCACGGGCCAGCCATTGAGCCTGGCCCGTGAAAAAAAAAGACCCTCCGTTTCAGAACTTTTTCATTTGGCATCCATTTGTTTGATGCACAAAAGGCAGAGTGGAGTTGTTTCTTTGGCTCTGCAGACTTCTTTATCCTTCATTCACATCCCCAGCTTTCCTCCAAGCCCAGCTGTTGTTGCAGCATGGAATAAACATTTTCAATTAAAAATTCAACAAAAATGAAGGTTTTGCTATTTCTTCTCTTGGGTTTCTAAACAAACTAGCAAGATGTAGCTTTGTCCAGGCGGTTTAGGTGAGAAGATATTCTAGCTGCCATTTTTATTTCTTAAGAACATGTCTGTAATTAAAGGACACCAATACCCAGTGCCATAGTCAGTGCCTTGAGAATAAAGGCTGTTGTATCTGTTTACCATATAACAGGTATTGTTTTTATTCTTTGAAGTAGTGATAGCAGCAGCAGCAGCGATAATACTAATAGTAACAGTACCAGTAGTATCAGTAGTAGTAGTCTTAGGGGTCAATTGCACTGTGTCGTTCTGCTGTTTCATATTTGTTCCTGGCTGCACTTCATCCTGGTACCACCTGTCCAACACACATTTGGAATTGGTCTCCAAAGTTTCAGTTCCCACATACCGCTGTCCCCTGTTGACTATTTTCTTTGCCTTCTCTTGGCTTACTTCAGTCTCCCCCCCCCCAATCTCAAACCTTCTGGTTTTCTAATTTTAATTTTTGTAGTTTTAGGTTTCACTTCTGTATCATGGTGCTGATGGCATTAGAACAAAAGCAAAACAGCTGATATCTCCTCTGTCCTCCTGCTTTGCTTTCTCCTCCCTTCGCTCCTTGTCTTTACCCACCCACCATTCTCAAATCTACACATAATCTCTTCTCCTTTTCCAAAATGTTTCTCATTTTTGTGCTAGGTGAGAACCTTGTCAGGGCACAGGGGCTTGAGTGATCTAACTAGGCAGTGTTGCCCATCTCTTGTCAATGATGTTAAGCCGGGACTAAAACTCACAAAGCGTCCTCTGTCGGATCCCTTGGGAAAGGTGAAAGCGGAGGGCACATGTCATGGTCCGCCTAGCCAGCAGGTGATGTGATATCTGAATGGCTAAAAAACCACATGCAAATGGACTTGATTTCTCAAGTCCATTTGCATGTGCTGAATGTAATCACTGAGACGTCTACCAACGTGCGGTCTCCTCACTAAATAACAACTCCAAGATATGCAAGGTAAGGTAGAAAAGTGCTAACAAGTTTTTTAAAAGCCAGAAACAGCTGATATCCCAAGAAAATTAATTAGGAGCAGCAGTGTAGCATGGAAGGGCAAGGACTGAGCATCAGAAGAAGACGTTTGAGGAGACATCATCAAGTGACACACACTCAGAGATCAACACAGTACAGTACTTCCGTCTGAAGATCTTTGAGGAGACATCATCAAGTGACACATACTCACAAATCAACACAGTACTTGCGTCTGCCTGAACAGATCCAGCACTGGAGTAAGCAGAATAAAAATTCATTGTGAGCCAGCAATAAAGTTTTTTTTAAAACCCCTCAGGCAGCAAACATCCTCCACCCCTACTGTGCACTGAACAGATGCTCAGTATGGATGAACCATACTGTCACTGATGGGGGACTGATTTTTATCATTTTTATTAAATATATATCAATTATAATTATATAGAAGTATACTGCCCTTAAAACAGAGATTGCATTTATCCTTATTGTATCTACCCTTTTTGAAACACTTTATTAATAGTCTTAGAGATGCTATACCAACATATATTCTTAAAAGATACCATGCTAGTCTTATACACTTACGCATGTAAAAGTTATTCTTGTATGTAATCTACTTAAAACTAGTCTTTATGCATTGCTTAAGTATATCCACATATTCAGGCACATTGCTTTTAACTAAGAGTCTTTAGATAGACACAAACATGATCTCATCTTGAAAAGGAACATTGTCGGCTATCTAAAACAGGCCCCTTTGATTGTATGGTGCATATTCAGTGCTAAGGTTGTATAAACTTTAAGCTAACTCTGGACTGAAAGGTTAAGGTCTAATTTGTCCCCAAAGATGTTAAATCTTCAACTTCCCCGCCTGAAGACACATGAGAATGCCAAGGAGTAGGAACCAAAAAGCCCCTTGTAAGCATCTTTTGGTTGTTAAAAGATAAGGATGCTTGTACATTCTCTCAAGGCTGGAGTACACTGCCTAGATGACCCAATGGTCATAAATCTAAAGATTCCCCACTCAGTGACAGGCGAGGATTCCAAAGGACCAACCAGAAAAAAGAAAAGTTATCAGAACACTTGTAACCTTTAGGTCAAAATGAACATTCATTTGCTTACTAGCAAGACAAGGTTTTAACTTGAAAGGGGAATTGGGAGGAGGGAAAGGAGGGAAAAGTGTATAAAACTTGTATGCTTTCTTTGTATGGCTGCTGCATTCCTGACAAGAACATTGACTTGTTAAGATGTATGCCAAGGGCATTGGAAATAACTTTTCTCCTGGATTGATTTATAACTCAATTGGATCATGAGAGTTTGGAAAAAGAGGAGAAGCAGCTCTCCATGATTGGCTTATAAGTGGTGGGCAAGGTGAGTGAAAAGGGGGACTCACCAGAGACTTAAATTTTCTTCTAAGGGCATCGGGCATAAGTTCTTAGAAATTAAAATCATTGTCTAGGCATATTGGGTATAAATGCCTAGAATTTAAATTTTCTGCATTCAAACTTATTCATCATCATCATCATTTTAATTTATATCTCAGCCCAACTGGCGACTCAGAGCGGTTCCCAACTTGTAATAATACAAAATACAATACAGTAAAAATATAAACAATACAATCAATATACAATAAAAAGAGTCCATACAGACAACATATCAAAATACAAGTTAAATATACAGTAATACAAAAATGTACATAAGCAATTCAATCAAGCATAAGAAATACAATACAGTAGGGTCACAGATGCACACCAATTGAAGCAGGGCCCAGTACGCAGGTGGAAAGGCAGTCATTAAGCCCAAAGCCTACCCATTCTGTCCGTGGAGCTCTCGGGCGGCAACGAAGTCCAGCTGCCTTTAGAGCTCCAGCTAAGGCGGGGGTGGCTTTTGAGGGTGGTGGAGTGACCCTCAGGTGCCACTCATTCCCCTCTGGCCACCTGCCGGTCGAACCACCGAGGGTATGGGCTCCGGAAGAGCAGAGAGCGCTGGAGAGTGGTGGTGGCTCCTTTTCTGTCCTCCGGGCGGGCCGAGCCTGAAGGGCGGAGGCAGTGGCGGCAGCTCCCACCTGCTCCCAAATCCCAGGAGCCGATGGTATGAGCTCTGGGCAAGCAGGGAGCACGGTGGCGGCGGTGTGTTCGAGCCTCTCAGGCCACAAGAGACTCCTCTTAAACTCCCCAATGGTGGGGGTGGGGGTGGGGAGGCACAGCAGCTCAGCAGTGGCGTCGTCGTCTTCGAGCCTCTCAGGCCACAAGAGGCTCCTCTTAAACTCCCCGCCGGGGGGGGGGAGGCGCGGCAGCTCAGCAGTGGCATCGTCGTCTTATTGGATATAAAAATTTTAAAAAGTGATTTTTGGGGGGTACACAACATCATCATAGTAGTGCATTTGTAGTATATTTTCACATTGCCCTTCTTTTAAAAAGTACATAACAATTAACATGGGGAATACTTGATTTTATCTTTACAACTGTCCCATAAGTACAAGAGGTTGGAACGCGGATACAGTAATTTGTTTGTTGAAGGCTGAACATAGCTTTGGTCTTCTACATTTATGTCCGGAGCTCACAGATAGGTAGCTTTCAGCAGAGGAGTATGGGAACAGAAATATGACCCATTGACCTAGTGTGAAAAAGTTATGAAGCTGCTTGAAACAGTGCTAGTGATGCTTTGCTGAAATCAGTGAAAGAGGTGAATTTCTCAGATGTAGAGCTATGAAGGAAGGGGGGGGGAAGCTAAGAAAGGCAATGCCTTCAGTGCAGGTGGTTGCTATCAAGGTGACAATTACACTCCCAAAGACATTTTGGAAGGCCTGAAGCTTCTCATTGCTAATTAGAAAAACTGGTACCAGCTGGATTAGAAAGGAAGCGTTCCTGTTGAAGGCCAGGTTGTAAAATGGTACTTGGAAGCAACTTGGGCAGTTGACACAATCACCCCTGAACTCCCTGTTTGCTAAAGTCTATCCCCATGGTTCATGGATGGACTTTGAGTGATGAAATGGCGAAGGAGAAAGCTAGATTGCCGGTGGAGGCAAACTCCTTTGGATTACAACCTGGCACAAATTCGAGAAGCAACCAGCAAATATTTACAACAGATCCAGCTATCTAGGAAATATTATAATTCCCAGTGGATCAGTGAGGCTACAAACCAACAAGTGGAGTTATCTTGTATAGTGCTTAAGCTCACCAAAGCTGATCAATCAGGTGGGCCTCAACATGTGAAAACTTTGCCATTTTTATTTATTTATTTATTGTTAAATTTTTATACCGCCCACTCAGCCAAAGCCGACTAAGGGGGGTTCACAAAAGTGGGTAAAAACAGATAAAAACAAATAAAACAGATAAAAACAGCAATAAGAACCCACCCCTAAAAAGAGAGGGGTGCAGGAACTGAAGAAACCATGGGGCAGGCATCCTCCCCTATATTAACCACCCAACGGAAGCCACCCCTCCACCTGCACCCCAAACTTGGCCCGCCAGCCAGGTTTTTAGTTCTTTTCTAAAGAGCAACAACTCCGTCTGGAGACGCTGTTCCACAGGCAGGAGGTTCCAATACATTTGGAACTAAAGTTGAGGCCATCCAAAGGGACCTTGACTCCTCATTTAATACATGTCCAGTCCACTGTCTGGTCTGGTTTAATGGGATCAGTTTCAGTTTGTGACATTTGAGGAAGCAGAGATGGCACTTGCACATTGTAGGGCCACCACCTCATATGATCCTTGCCTATCTTGGCCAGTATAAGTTAACAATGGAACAAAACAAGAATGAATATTCCAAATTGTTAATTCAGTGTTGCAAGTCAGCATTATGCTCTCTTACCTAAAAGAAACAATCATCCACCCATTCCCAAAAAAGACATATGGAGCCAGAGAAGACTTGAACAGCTGTAGACCTGTGGCCAATTTGCCTTTTATGGGCAAGGTATTTGAGATGGTGGCAGACCAACTGCAGGTATTTTTGAAGAACTCAATTGCTTAGACCCATTCCAGTCAGGGTTCAGGCCTTGCCATGGCACTCAGATTGCTCTGGTTGTTCTACACAATGACATCTGGGAAGCTGATATAGGGGCATCAGCCTTGTTGGTGTGTCTGGATTTTTTGGCTGCCTATGATATTATTGATCACAGTATCCTTTTAGAGCAGCTGTCAGGGTTGGGGATTGGAGATATAGAAGACCAAAGCCACTGCGTCTCCAGATGGAGTTGTTGCCCTTTAGGAAGGAACTAAAGACCTGGCTGGCGGGCCAAGTTTGGGGTGCGGATGGGGATGGGGGTACCGTTGGGTGGTTGGTATAGAGAAGTGTGCCTTCCCCCAAGTTCCCTTCGGTTCTTGCGCACCTTTTAGGGGTGGTTTTTTTTAACTTTTAACTTTTTTATCATGTGTCTTTTATGTATTTACTGTCCACTATGTAAACCGCCCTGAGTTGGGTTGCACCTGAGTGGGCGGTATATAAGCGTGAAAAATAAATAAATAAATAAAAATAAATAAATGTTCAGCCTTCAGTCTGCCTTCCTGCCTTCCTCACGGCCTCACAAAACAAACCCCACCAAAAAAAACCACGGCAAGACACCCACCGTCCTTCTTTCCCAGAGCAACAGGGAGGAGAGGGACTCCCTCTCCTCCATGCTAACCTGCCAAAGACACGGTGAGAACACCGCCGGCCTCAAGGTAAGTTGAGCCGGGGTGGAAAAAATAACCACCAGCAGGCAGCAGTTCATCAGGGGAAACACACTCCCTGGCGAATGACTGGCTGCTGCCTTTGTACTTCCGACACCACTGTTTCAAGAACTAACATGAAACAGCGGTGGAGGTGATACAAAAGCAGCAGCCAGCAATCCGGAAGGAAGAGCACCACCCCTTATGGATCGCTGCCTGCCAATCTCCAGTTAGGTAAACCAGGAGAAAAAGGAGATAGAGAGGAGAGAACCATCATCAGGCAGATAGCTCTTCTCTGCCTCCTTCTCCCCTGACCTACCTAACGAACCTTATCGAACGAAGAGCGAGCTGACTGCCGGCTCCTCCTTTTCCCCATTGCTGCATCGAAACCAAAATTCGAAGTAGCAACAGTGAAAAGAGGAACCGACAGGCAGGCCGTTCTTCATGCAAAAATACACAACAACAACTAAACCAAACATTTACCAAAAATGCCAAACACCAAAATTAATAAAACACAAATAAATAAATAAATGCATTAATAAACAAAAAAGTAAACAACAAAATCCACAAACAAAAAGATCCACAATACCAGAAAAGCACACTAAAAACACCTAACTACAACACGAAAATACCTAACTCTAACAACACAACTACCACAAATTACATAAATAAACAACAACAAAATCACAAAAATAAAAAACCCCAGAGATAAACCAATTAAACACATCTAAAACCCAACAAAATCACAAAAGAACAAACAGAAACACCTCCCAGCCCACCACCACAAAAACAAAACAAAGAAAAAACCCAGAAGAAAGAAAACCAGAGAACTCACCAGCATGTGCTCCCTCCACGAGACTGGAACAGAAATGAAGAAACAAAGACTACTTACCGGAAGAAGCCCCACCTAGAGGGCAGGAGAGAAAAAAACAAGTGAAACAAAAAAAGAATCCAACACTATTACTAGCAGCCCCACCTGCAGGCCAGAAGATTAAAAACAAGTCAAAAAAATTCAAAGCAGCCCTCTTGCTAACAGCCCCACCTAGAGGCCACAAGAGTAAAAACAACTCAAAAAATAAGAATAAATCAAAACTTTACAGAATAAAAAAATATGTTAAATAAAAAATAAAAAACATTTGTAGCATCCTCTGTTTATTTTTTACTCAACCCCCCCCCCAAAAAAAACAACAACAGCAAAACACAGTTTATAACAGCCCAGCAATGCCAGGCAACCTATGCTAGTTTAACATATATGTAAAGCTACTCGGGGATGGGTCACCATTGGAATTAGAGTGCGATGTCACAAATACACTGATGAAATGCAGCTCTAGGTCTCCTTTACATCTTTTGCAATGAATGCAGTCTGGTGCTTGGAGGAGTGCCTGGCCTTGATTATGGAAGGCACAAGAGCAAACAAGTTGAAAGTGATTCCCAACAAAATACAGGTCCTGCTGTTGAGGGGCCCTTACATCAAAATGGGCAACCTGGCCCTTACTTTGGCAGGAGTTTGCTTGGGGGGATGAGAGCCACAGTTTGGATGTATACATTTGGCACTTAATTTAGGACATCAAATTGCAGGTGTCTCTAAATCTGCATTTTCCCAGCTTTGACAAATTGCCCAGCTGTGCTCATGCTTGAACAGGTGCTCCCTCACAACATTGGTCCATGCATTAGTAGCCTTAAAGATTGACTAGTGTAATGCTTTTTTTGTGTGTGTGGCTGTGCAGTAGGTCCTGAATGCTCCAGCCAGGTTAATATCAGGGGTGAAAAAATACACCCATATCACCCTAGTCCTAGTCCAGCTGCATTGGTTCTTGGTCTCTTCTGTATTATGCATAAGGAGTTGATGATGACATTGAAAGACATAAATCGGGGGTGGCCAACCTTGGTGCTCCAGCTGTTCTTGGATTTCAATTACCAGAAGCCCATGTCAGCACACCTGCTGATCCTACATGATTTAGAATCTTGAGGAACATCTATCTCAAAAATTGTCTGCCAACATCACCTGGTTCTCACAGATAGTACAGCTCTAGATTTTAACACTAAGAATGGGGAAAAGGGGTTTGACAAGAAAAAGAGCCTTCTCGGTGGTGGCTTCCACAATGTGGAACAGTTTACATTTTAAGAAACACTTCAAAACCTTAATCAAGGCTAGGCACTACCTTCAAAACCTCAGCTGTCGTAAATGTGTTTACAACAGCCATGGGTAATTTATGGCAGCATTCTGCACATGCAAGGGTGCGTTCTGTGCACACGCATGTGCATCTTATTTCTGCTTCTGGGTGGAAGGAACCACACTCGACCACTTGACCGGCCCGTGGACCAAAAAGTTTGGACACCACTGTTCTAATCGCCACTTAGTTTAGTTGTTTAATTTGATTAGTTTGATTTACATAATTTATTGTTTACCAGATATATTACTGAGGAGGTGAGTAATAGCCATTATTTAGGTTTATCATGTCACTGTAGGGGAGTTGGGTTTTTGTTAGGTTTGTAATATTATTTTAATGTTTCATTATGTTTATGCTTCTTGTGCAACTAGAAATCACCCAAAGTGGAAAAATCTCCTAGATGGGTGGTATAGAAATACAAGCAATAAATAAATAAATATTTTCCCAACGTCTGGTTTATTGGTTTCAAGGGTACTAGACGGTACTATAATCCAGACCTTGACTTGGTCTACCTACCAGATTATTATTTTGTGAGTGCTACACTGTATGGCAAGTGTGTAAGTACTAAGCACATGCTCTTGTTTTCAGTCTCCAAGAACACTGAAACATCTGTGAATCAGAAGTGTAAGAGATTTTCTCCCAAAGCTCTGACATGTTGACTGTCTGGCTTGCCCTCACCCAGGCAGAATAAGGCAGTGTGGTTGAGTGGCTGAAGTGGATCCTCTGTACTACTACTCCCCCCATCCCCCGGGTTTTACATCTGATTCTTGCATAGTCATGCCTATGTGAGAAGTTGCCTCCATGATAGCAAGTAAATGCTAGTCCAATCCCCCAGTTTCAATACTCTTTCTATGGATCCCTCTGTGGGTCTGAGGGAAAATGCCTTGAGGATGATTGTTGGAGTGGGCCAGATATGGCCCGCTGGGTCACGGAAATGGCCCACTGAGGTCAGAGTGGCTGGACTCAAGGAAGGCACATGATGCAGAAGATGGTGAAAAGTCCAGCCCCGACTGAGGTCTGGATTGTGATATTTATTACTCTGGAGTTTGTACACGTGGGTTCTCCATGACCTCATTCAGAGGGCTTTTTCCCTGTGGAAATTTACTGACCAGCCACATTCACAGAGGCTGCCCTGAGATGCTGATGCTTGTACGTCATCAGGAAGTTTGGTTGCCACTGACAACTGGGACTGGTGAGGACTATTGTTCTCCCACTATCTGGGGATCTTCCGGGTCTAACTTAAGGTCATCATGTTTACTACAGTTTGACCTTACCCATGACCTGTGGGCATGAGTCATGCTATTGTGTGTGCTTATCAGGGTTTGCCACCTTGTGAGAGCAGCCTGCGTCTGACCAGGTCATTCAGCCATGGTTTATGAGTGAATTAATAAGACTATCAATTTATAGCCCGAACCCAATTTCTGTTCCCTTAGCATCAGGGTGGTCCTCGAGGTGGTTTTCTCTGCCAAGCAGACCCAGCAGGGAGAGTTTAGGCCAATTGCGTGAGTGGGCAATCCACATCCGCTCCTTTTCTATTAGTTAAAGCAACCAGGCTAAGAACCTTTTGGACGCGGATCATGAGTTGACGAGGCATGAGGAGATCTCTAGGTCCCCACCGCAAGGTATTCTTTGACAGAAGTGAAGGAGTGCATTTGCGCAAGGCAATAAAGCATAACCCCCACTGCTATGGGGCTGCACCCACCCCAAGGCGACTCTGGACCACGGTTTTAGCTTAACCGTGTGTCTGAGTTATACCTGTCTTAGAGAGGTGCGATTGACACTGTCAAAAGGTAATTGATGAATGGCAATAGCCAGGGATTTCTCAGGCTGCCAGATGCTCAACCTTGTGGCCCTATTTGGATTTTCTTCCTCCCCCATGACTAAGATATGCTTCCTAGCGAGGAGGTAATATCGTGAAAGGAAATGTGAGGGTGATATACAACCATGTGTGTACAGAAATCATATATCCCCTGAAGATCCCAATTCTGAACATGGTACCAAGTGATGAAAATCAATGATATGCCAATACAAATAATAATAGCAATGAAACATAAACATTCAGCTGCTTGGCTGGCGGGTACTGACTGGTTGCAAGTCCAAGATATGTGTCCTGTGTCCAAGCAAGGCAAATGGGGTTATATGTGGCAAGGCCAAGAATTGTCCCCATAGTTCTCTGGTGCATGTATAACAAAATGTCCATTGATAGCTCGAAAAGTCTATTGTGTGGCAGTCCGAACTGGCATAAGCAAAGCAATATTATGTATTTAACAGAGAGTCCTTAGAGGTCATCGAGCATCCTTGCGTGTGTGTACGCAGTGTCCATGTGGCCCCCAAAATCCTCCCCCCAAAGACATGCCGAAGTCATCTTAGGGATGGGAACAAATGGACAGCTGATGTCATCACTGGCAATGGCTGATGTCATCGCTGGCAATATCTGTGCTTGGCATCTGGGCCTGGTTCTGGCTTCCGGGAATCAACCCTGCACAGGAGAGAAGACTTGCTGCAAACACAGCTTTTGGAGATAAAAATCTGAGAGAGTTAGTTTTGCAATTTATAGAATAGCAATTTATAGGACAGCAGTGTGTTGGGGGATTTCCCCCCTTCCTATTACTAAAAGAAAAGACAAAGTAGATTAGTACGCCACAATGGCTGGATCTGGCCTTGAGCCATTCAGATGCAGCATTTCCTGCCGAGAGGGTCTGCCTGCAAACAAAAATGTTAGACCCTGAGAGAAGTAATTTTCATTTTGAAATCCACGTCTTTGAGGGAAAGCTGTGAACATTCAGAAATCAGCAATTAGCGTAGAAGAACAGATAAGCTTAAAAAAACAATCTGAATGCACAACACTGTGGTGTAGAAAACCTCAAAAATGAAGCATATTCTAAAGATAAAAGCATGCAGAAGTGAGACGTCTCGAACCCTGTGAATGTCGAGAGGACCAGTAATTAGAATCCGATTGGCAACCTGTGATTGTGTACAATTGCTTTAGGTGAATGCTTTAAAGCAAGGCTTTCTGCCTATTCTTGTGTGGTGAAAATTCTGTGTGTCACAGACCAGTCTGAGGTCCCATGGCAGACCTTGACACATGGTGTGCTAGGCTTTTCTCGGGTAGATTTCTCATGAAGGCTCACCTTCGCTGTCCTGCCCATGGCATGCGCGCATGCATTTCTCTGTGCTAGCGACACTGGCAGATTAGGCTGCCTTGGGCATTCTAGATATGACTTTTGAGTGGGGGTCGTTTCTGATGCTTCTCTTTGAGTGGCTAGATCAGCCCTGCTGTTGCCCATGGGATGTGACCAGGCAAGTCCTGGTGGCCAATGTGGGCTGCATGCCGTGCTTCCCTGTGCAACTGAAGCTGCATAACTGTTGCATTTGCTTTTTATCAAATGGCCTGAGTATTTTGACTAATCCTTTTTGCATATGCCTAGACTAGCTGCAAAAAAAAGAAAGAAAGGGTGGCTGGGAAAGCCAGTGTCTGATCAAAAATGTGGCCTGGCCCAGTTAATGCTTACTACTGGCCTGGCTGCATTCTTAAAATGGATCCTAGGCAGCCCTGGCTGCCCAGCTAAGGTTTGGCACTGCACATTCTCGGGAGCCCAATGACTAATCTTTCCCCCCTGGCTCTGGAGGTTGCAAAATGTGTCACTGCCTAAGATGGCAATGTGTCATCCCGGAAATGGCAGACTAAGACTTCAAAAGAGAATACGATCTAAAAAACAATCTTAATGCACAAGGTAGAACTTTAAAATGAGGAAACAAATTAAACATGACAAAGAAAGAATTCAGAGGAAAAAAGTTAAGGGTTAACTCTTTATCAGATAATGAGATGTTATCAGGCAATGAAAAGGTAACAACCTCTTTGTCAGTTAATTAAAACAGTTTGCAGGGGTTCCCTTCCTGTGAAGGAATCCCACCAATGGAAGATTTAATCAACTCAGAAAGCTGTGAAAAAATGCAATTTAAGACTGTATAAACTGTTTCCACACAACTGTGCTACAGTTGACCAGCAAGTCTGAGTGCAAAATGTTTGCGTGCTTTTTCTGTTTAAAAGGTACACTGCGTAAATTGCTTCTTCCCATAGATTAAGTCCACATACCAGAACAAAAGCTCTTTTATTGGAGCAACAACTCTGAGTAACCAATGAGAGAAGGCTCTAAAGCAAAGTAAAGAGAAAAAAATAAAGAAGAGCTAGAACAAGGATTCTCAACCTGCGGCCCAAATGCGGCCCACAACATTGTTTCATGTGGCCCACCACCACCTCCACCACACCAAGAGGTGCCACATGGTGGAGGGAGGGCAAGATGGCCATCCGGACCTCCAAAGCTGTCGGAGGCAGCGTAACCCGGCCCCAGACTCTAAAAGGTTGAGAACTCATGGGATATGAGATGATTAGTTTAATTCATTAACACATAAAGACAATGCTAGACAATTCTTACATTCCTGATAAGACATGTGATTTAAAGGCATTTCATAGACATTTGAAAAACATTGGAAGACATAGGGGTTTGAAAGACATAGACATAGGGGCCCCACAGTTTATGAAGATGATTACTAAAGATTGCTCTTTATTTTGTTTGAGCACTCTGGTTGGTTAAAAAACTTCAGAGGCGATTTTCCCCAGTTTGCAATTCTGGGGGAAAATGCTTCCTTCCAACGCAGGCCTCTTATAATGCCAATTTTTCATGAGGATCATTCATTAATTCAATTATCTGTCCACCTACAGCAGCACTGATGATGAAACAACAGTATGGCTCAATCCTCTGACAAAGAAAAAAGCCTCCCGAACACACCCAAGGGCAGGTTTTGGCTGAAAGGAAAAGGGTCACTTTTGCCCCATTTTCGGGCTAGGATTCCTCCCCCCCTCCTGGTTCCATTGCCCTTGGTGCCTTAAGCTGCTAAACAGGCGGCAGTGCAGAGATGCTTTGCTCACCGTACTTTCTCATACTTTGAATTTGTCCTACCCATGAACAACTTTAGACTGTCTAGCACACAATACCTGGTATCTCATTGTAACTTTACCATGCAGACACACACACACACACGTAGAACATTCAGCATACCTTCGGGTGCACCGTAACTCATTCACGCCTTAGATAAAACATCCCTCCCTGAGGTGTCTTTCTTCCCTCCCCAGGTCTGCAATGTTTCACCCTTACTCACGAGGAGATGGTTACTTGCTGCTTGATATTTAGGCTATACGCAGGTGGCTTTTACAGCCATCTGGGCGCTTCTACTTAGGAGTGAGTTTCTCTGGGCTACTCCGAGGCAAGAAAAGTAGTTTCTGCCTGCGCCTCAGAAAAACTTGGGGTACTGTTGCTGGGATGGTTTTTCTGGCATAGCCAGGGCGGTGACTGCCTCCTTTTGAGCCTGGGCTAGATGCATGCCCGTGGGCCGGATTCCTGGATCTGGGTGCTGTCTGGCCCACCGGTGTGGGCATTTGGTATTAGGCTTATTTGGACAGCTTTTTGAAGAGCTGCCTGGTCTGGATTGGCATTCTCTTCTAAAGTGTCCCATCCTTCCGCACTGAAAGCAAGCGCCTTTGGGTTGTGGCACTGCTCTGTTCCTGCATTTGCTAATGGACGTGCTCTGGAGCCCTACGTGGCTAGTAGCTGTGCAGGTTTCCATGAACAGTGTGCACAGGGTGGGCAGTAGACAATGGTCTGTCTGCCCAAAAATGCATCTGCCCCTAGGCAGGCTGGACACTGCAGCTGGATCTTAGCTAATTGTACTGCTGGCAATTTCCCCTTGCAGTGATCTTTCTTACTCCTCTGTTGGGGAGAACTTCCGATTGCCCTTAAATGGTCTGGGCTCCCTAAGTTCTCCCTGCCCCCATGCTGGTGTTGGCTGATCAGGCAGAGGCACACTGGGGCATTAACTGGTGGATTTCTGGTCTCTACGTGGACTGGACTGATTGCTGCTATTACTTGTCTACACTTATCCCATGTCCCTATGATCTTTGAGAGTGCTCTTGGCTCTTGTTTTAGGCAGCTCCCCACTCTATCCCAAGTTCCAGGATCTAAGGAGCCTGTCTCTGGGTGGAACAGACAATGCTCTCTAATGTACACCATAAGGTCCACTAAGCTTCTGCTATGAATGCGAATGCGATTTACCCTGGCCAGGTGCTTGAGCTCTTCCTCATGAGCTCTTCGCTTTGCAGATGATTCTTGCCCCTCCAAGCAAGAGCCCATACTTACGTGACTGAAGGAAAGGTCGTCAGAAGTAGGGCGAGTGAGTTTATGGTGCAAGATCCCTCGGGTCTGAGCGGGAATTGTGGGCTGGCAACCGCCTCTGCTGATGGTCGGGGTTCACAGCTCACCCTGCCATGGAATGCATGTCTGATTTTCTTTCGCTCCGATTTCCGATGAGCGAGATGGCGTAGAGCTGTGGGTTTTTGCCTCAGGATGGTTGCTGCTGTCACTGTGCCAACCTTGCCTTGCTGAGTTCTGACTGGGAAGCGTTCCGATCAGAACTTCTCCATAGCCTCAGAAAAGCTGCCATGACTCTCGAGGAGAATCACGTCGGCTGCTGAGAGATATCACGTCGGGGTCACCAGATGTTGGAGTGGGCCAGATATGGCCCACTGGGTCACGGAAATGGCCCACTGAGGTCGGAGTGGCTGGACTCAAGGAAGGCACATGATGCAGAAGATGAGTAAAAGTCCAGCCCCGACTGAGGTCTGGATCGTGATATTTATTACTCTGGAGTTTGTACACGTGGGTTCTCCATGACCTCATTCAGAGGGCTTTTTCCTGTGGAAATTTACTGACCAGCCACATTCACAGAGGCTGCCCTGAGATGCTGATGCTTGTACGTCATCAGGAAGTTCGGTTGCCACTGACAACTGGGACTGGTGAGGACTATTGTTCTCCCATTATCTGGGGGTCTTCCGGGTCTAATTTAAGGTCATCATGTTTACTACAGTTTGACCTTACCCACAACCTGTGGGCATGAGTTATGCTATTGTATGTGCTTATCAGGGTTTGCCACCTTGTGAGAGCAGCTTGCGTCTGACCAGGTCATTCAGCCATGGTTTATGAGTGAATTAATAAGACTATCAATTTATAGCCCGAACCCGATTTCTGTTCCCTTAGAGTCAGGGTGGTCCTGAAGGCAGTTTTCTCTGCCGAGCAGACCCAGCGGGAAGAGTTTAGCCCAATTACGTGAATGGGCAATCCACAGGTGATAGCAGTAAATAAGCAGTTTGGAGGATGGAACAGAAAGGGCTCGGAAACCACAGGTTGGGAATCCCTGCTTTATAACATGAAGGGGAGTGCCTCATTTGACTTTCAACTTGGGTTGTAGCATTCCTTTGTGGAAAGACAGGTGATCACTGCTGTAGCCACTGCACAACACTAGCCTTTCTCATTTGTGTGGACGAAGACTCTTAATTGGATTCTGTTTCTCTTTAACCTTAGGATAAGGAAATCTACCAAAAGCTGAGATTGCTGTTTTGCAAAAGAAACTACATTTAAAAGGCTTCAGCATTCAATAATGGCAATGCAGAGCTTGAAAAATATTTCAGAAATTGAAATACTCAGAACTCTTTCAGGTCATTTGTATACTGTTGAATGTTTCTCTGACGGGAAACCGCCATTTTCCTATTGTAAGAGTGCTCCCTGGGCTACTTGCAATAGTGCCTCAATATACAACATTCTTTCCCCCTAAGTTTTCAGTAGGGGTCTCGGATAAAACTCAAGATATAGGATCCTCACCCGAAGAGCGTTCTATTTTGTGAACAGGAACCCTGTCTGTTCCTTCCTTGCCTGTGTCCTGCAGTTCATGGTTTTTGCTGGAGCTCCGCGGAGTGATCAAAGGACTTTGCATCCGGGGAGGCTTGGTGTGTGTGCAACCCGAAACAAACCATTTTGGTGAGGCGCGTAGCTCCCTCCCTTCCTGGGCTACATTGGCTGTGAGAGATCCCATGTGTGGTGCATCAAAGAATCCCCATGTTCCAAATACTCGCCCCAAGACTTAGCAAACAACCCGGGACTATTAGCTCATGTGCCGTGTAAACTAACTGCTGCAACTGAGGCCTCTAAGGAGTGGACTGCTCCCGGTCTCATTGAACGCTCTCCGGCACCCCCCAAAGAAAGCTCACGTCCCCCCGGCATACGGAGATCCTTAGAACCTTGGTCGTCCCTTTCCCTTCCTGGGGACTGAGATCCCGCAATCCCTCCCATTTCCCTGGGGATTATGAGCCCGCACATTGGCATTCTTTCTCGTGCCAATCTATGTTAGGGGGTGATTGTGGGACCCTAATCCCCCCCTCCAACCCCAGGGGATGGCGAGGAATCACCCGCCGCTGGGGAGACTGAGAATCTTCCTACACCTGATGCACTCCTAATACCGTTTTGTTACCCCAAAATCTCAATGGTGTGTTCGATTCCCTGCCACCAGAAATAGTCACAGATAACGTCTTGGGAGTGAAGAAAATCCTGGGACCCGCTTAACAAGTGCTCAAGTAGTTTGGCCCACAACCCACAGGGAACCACTGTCTTGCAAAGCCTATATAAGCACCCTCCTAGTACTGAGAGTTTGTCACGGTCCCGATAATACACACAAGCCTCCGAATTGTAAGAAGGAGGAGGCCACCAGATGTCCACCCACACAATAACATCAGACAGTAACGGATCAGAACTAGAAGCTGCGGAAATGTTCAGGGACATTTTGAGCGAGACAATGGCCAGTTCGTCTCAAAAGTCAGGATTCTCACAGTCTAGGGCATCAGGCAGCAAAAGTTCTTGCAATTCAAACACATCTGACTGTCCAGTCTCTTTTGCAAGTCCACTGTCCTTGTGCGCCACATGCGCTTGTCGGGAAAATACCACATTAAGTTCTTCCATGGAGGAATCGCTTCCTGGGGGCCCCTAGGACAATCCCCCCTGGAAATAACAATGCTTGGGGCTCGTCCTCAATATGCAAGATGGGTTCTCCCTCCCCCAACTGGATTCCCATGAAGTGAATGCCTAGGACCCCGAACCAGTGGGACCCCAGAATGTTAATCTTACCAGCTTTCGCAACAACGAGGGGTAGGCTCACGTAGACATAGTTATAATGGACCTCGAAGTTCCCTATCCCCCACACTGGAATGTTGCAACCTCGTAAGTCCACTAACTTGCCTGGAAGACTCTTAAGTTTGGGCCACAGATCAGGCAGAATGCGGCGGTACTCTTCATCGGTCACAATGGAGAGGAAAGATCCGGAGTCCACCTGAAGATGGAAAGGTACCCCTTCTATGCGGAGGCCCACGCTGTACCCATCCTTCAGGTCTCATCGCTCGGCGTCGACCCCGTAGCTCGTGAAGACCTTGGCAATGCAGAACTGGAATTTCAGCTGGAGTTTCGACACGTTGCTTGCAGACTTTGGAGATGTGGCCTGTTTCCTTACAACGGTGGCACTGGGCGTTTTTGAAGGGACACTCTGTGCGAAGATGGCATTTCCCACATCCTCGGCACAGCGCTACCGACCCTGGTGTTGGCGTTGGTACCCTCGTTCCCTGTGGTGAACTGTCGCGGACATGGCTGGATGCTTCAGACAAAACGGACACAGTCGTCGCCGGACCGGGCGACTCTTTACCCTCGAGAGTTGACATGCACTGAAAATGCTTGTGCAAAGTATGTAGCAAGGCTGGTAAGGAGATTTGCTGGAGCACGTCGGGCGGCAGAAGTTTCGTAACAACGTCCAGAACCTCTAGCCCGCAGTGGGCCATAAAGATTGCCTTCCATAACGCCCGCTCAACCTTCCTTACTGTGAAGTAGCGATGTCGAACGGACGCAGCCAAAGGGGAACTTGGTCAGCCATCTCATCGTTCTTCAATCCCATCCTCATCGCCAATGTTAGATCTGGCCCTTATAAGCACGAGTCCAGGACAACGATGAACCAACAGCAACAGGCTTTATTATAAAGCCATCTATCTAATAAGAGGAATCACTCAGAGTATTATTGCTGGGGAAAAGAGTGTTCTACCACCCTGCCTTCTTGGAGGATTATGGTTAAATTTCAGAAGGAAATGGGTAGTTGGGTGTAAGGAAGGTGGCAGCCATAGAGGTGGCAAACTGGACAACTGGTATGAATGATTTGGACAGCATTTCCTTGGACTGCCATTTTAGGGTAGCCATACTATGGCCCATGGCACCATTTCATGTGGCCCACTGCTGCCCTTTCCACTACCAGAAATGGAAGCAGAAACATTTACGACAGCCATGAATTGCACCCACACATGTGTAAACGCACCCACGCCTGTTGTAAACACTGCTGTAAATGCACCTGCAGCTGTCATAAATGTATTTACCACTGCCCCGGTCGTGTTTTATGGCAGCGTTTTAAGGCAGGAGGAACCACATGACTGGCCCGCTCAGCTGTCCAGAGGGCATGGTCAGGCCCATGGTGTGAAAGGTTTGTCCACCCCTGGATTAAGGTCTGCTTTGATAATGATAGAGTTTTATGGGACTGTCTACTTTACAGGGACCTACCAAAGGTTTGAAGAAACATTCCTGCTCTGGGAAAGGAGAAACATTGTTCAGAGGCTTGTGTGATGCCACTTGCAGTACATCTATTTTAAAAAATTCACATGGGTGGAGCTGGGGGGTGGGAATTATAACAAGTGTTGTGAACAAGTACAGAAAGAGAGTGATATAACAAATGAGCTAACATTTATTTATGTAACATCTTATTCAGATGCTTACTAAGAGGGTGTGTAGAATCACAAGGCAGGACTAGAATCCAAAAAGCCTTGCCTTCCAATCTGCTGCAGTGAGACAGGATTGATTACACTCTTCCCACCCCTGAGAGATCTTTCTTCGGCCTTCACTTCCATTCCAAATACTCTGTGCAGTAAGTAAAGCACCACAGTAGTTTGGAATTTGCTTCTTGAGAGTTGCTGCCATCCTAGTGGAACAAAAGCTTATTTCTCAAGGGCATACCTGTCAAGTATCCCGGATTGACTGGGAAATCCCGTATTTTGGCCCTTCTTCCCCCTCTTTCCTGCCGTCATCCCGTATTGGGGTGGCTGGAGAAAAGGGATTCTGCGCATGCACGCCCCAGAGGCAGCGGTGCGCATGCACGAAGGGGTTTCTGCGCATGCACGAATGGGTTTCTGTGCATGCACGACGGGGTTTCTGTGCATGCGCACTGCACCCAGAGAAGTTCCCAGATTTCTACGGAGATAACTTGACAGGTATGCTGAAGGGGTAGATCTGTGGTGGGTTGCTGTGATCCCAGTTCCCAAACTGATTCACCTTCACATCAAGAGAGAAGGAGCTCCAGATGAGCACATACTTCAGTTCACAGTACCAGTAAAGAGCTCATTTTTCAAGTATTAAATACAAAAAAACACACAAACGTAAAATGCAATACAAATGCCTGTGATTGCATTATATATGCCCGCCTCTCTGCCTGATATGCAGAGAACAGCTAGCACTCCAGGTGTTCTCACAAAAGTGTGCTTACCTAGAAGCTGTCAAGCAACACAATCATTTATCAATAAGAAATGTGTTTCCTGAATGTTTGCAGAGAGCACTTATAATGAGCTGGCCTTGGTTTCACAATATGTTATGCACATCATAATGTAGCATAAAGTAATAAAACCAAAAACTAAAACAGAACTAGTGTAGTGTACTAATCAGTGCAACACTGGGATGTTGGTCTGCAGGAAACCAACAAATTACTGATGCTAGCTTTCTATCAGCAGAAGGTTTACCTGGGTGTCAATTTAGTGAAGGAGAGTATTCTGGCAAGACTTCTTCCACTCCCTGGTACTGCAGTGACCTGCATAGCTTATCTTGCCAGGATCTTGAACGCTAGGGTTTGCAAGGGAGAGAAGCCATTTACCCAACCACTGCAATGCAGGGCTGGCCAAATACAGTTTGCTGCCTGACGTAGAAGAGCAATAGTACCCCTGCCACTGATCCAAATCAAGGTGAATTGTATCCAAAGGGAACCATGTCACTTTGGCACAATGGAGCAGCTCACACAATCACTCTCTGTTCTTTTGGCAGCTATACAAAAACACAGAGTAAGAAGTGATACAAGTCACATATTTTACAGCACTTTTGTGATACCTCAAATCTGCTGCTGTCTCACTGTGCCCCAACAGAAGCTGAAGTGGGGAAAAATTAATGGAGCTCCTAAAAGGGGAAGGAGTAGCACTTCTGTCCTAAAATGCTATGCAATTATATCCCCTTATCTCCAGTTGACAATTTCAGGACCGTCTTGAGAATGGGGTGGGTTCAAATGGGTTGAAAATATAAATATTTTCTCTTTCCATGATTTCAAGCATGGCGTGAAAAGGAAGAAGCCTCCTGTTGTGTCCAAAGCTTATTTCTGTTTCAAAAGACAAGCTGTGCCAAAGCGGAAGAGCAGATTGCACCATTTCTGAAGACGCGAAATTCAAATGCATGTCAAAGCAGGAGATGTTGAACTTTGTTTGTCCTCCAGAAGCCCACTTAAATGTATCTTGTTTTGTAACGGTCAAATCACTGTATATATAGAGGCTACCCCTGTACATAGTCCCTAGTCCGAAGTGTGAGCTGAGTAAAGAATCACTGACTTTAACCCGATCCTACTAGTTAGAGTAATTCTTGTTCCGGACTCAACAGTGGCGACGAAGGTGGGATGGAAGCCGCCATGTTCTCCATGGGGCCGTTTGACATCTCCAACCCAGAGAAATGGCCCATGTACAAGATCCAATTCGAGAACTCCGTGGTCACAGAGAAAATTGAGGGGGATGAACGACAGAAGGCATCATTCCTGGCCCATTGCGGGTTGCCTACGATAGAGCTGATCATGCATCTGCTGCTGCCACGGGCCCTGAAGGACACTCCACTGATGGACATCCTTGCTGTCCTCCAGAACCACTTCAAGCCTAAGGTCTCCATATTCCCAGTGAGACTGGCCTCCTACCGACGGGACCAGAAGGTAGGAGAGTCGGTCACAGAATATGCTGCAGTTCTCTACCACACTGCCATGCCATGCCAGTGGCACAACCTGGACGAGGCCCTCTGGGACCGGCTACTCCTGGGCCTCAGAGATGAGGCAGCCCAGCGTAGGCTGGTTAAAAGGGACACATTGACATTTGCTCACATCCTTAAAGAGGTCCTGGCGTCCGAAGCTGCAGATGCCAGGGTGAAATTCTTCCAGTCCAGGCCAGCTGCGCCTGCCCACAAAGAGTCGACCATCCAAAAGCAAGGCTGTTCCAGTCCAGCATCATCATCCTCAGATGACAGCGAGGAGGGGGAAGAAATTGGTAAGGTTTGCCAGAAACCTACCAAAATGTCCAGAGGAGTTGTTGCTCTGTGTCAAGGTTGCGGAGGCAGACATCTATGCGCCCAATGCCCATTCAAGGCCACCGAGTGCCACAAGTGCGGTAGAAAGGGGCACATTGTGAAAGTGTCGTCAATGGTCAGAGGGTCATCCGAGTGACAAGGGTTGTCGCTGGCAGGAGCACCCAATTTCCAAAGTCTATACAAGGAAAAGAGCATCTTCTGGTGTCCAGGCAGTGTCTGAAAGGTTCTTCGTCGACGTCCACCTGCAAGGATGCCCCTTCAAGATGGAGATCAACTCGGGTATATTGTACTCTATTATTTCACAGAAAGAATTTCTCCAAATTCCTCCTGCTGCCCGTCCAAAGTTGCGGGCTCTCCAAGTCTGGTTGAGCAATGTGCAGGGCCGGCACATTCCTATCCTGGGCATCGGCACATTTAACATGCTTCAAAGGCATTTCAGCCAAGCTTCCTCTGGTCGTAGTGAAGGCTGGTAGGAATAATCTCTTGGGTGTACAGTGCTTTGGGCCCCTGGGTATTGCATTTTCCGGGATTAATGGGGTTCAGGCTGACCCCATTCAAGCTGCATGTGAACACTACCCTGATGTTTTTTTGTGCGGGACTGGGTATGTTCAAAGGGCCCCCTGTTAACTTCGAGATGCATCCGACTGTCCAGCCCATTCGTATGAAGCCTTGACTAGTGCCCTTTGCACTCAAAAACAGAATTGACGTGGAACTTGACAAACTGGTTGCTCAGGGGATTCTTGAGCCGATGGATTCCGCTCTATGGGAGACCCCCATTGTCACCGCACTCAAGGCCAACAGGGACATCTGCATCTGTGTGGACTATAAATGCACAATTAATAAAGCTATCCACACCAATTCGTATCCTGTTTCGGTGGTCAGCCACCTACTAGCCACCCTCCATGGTGGAAAATGTTTTGCCAAACTAGATTTAGCACAGGCATATCAGCAGTTGCCTGTCACCCCCGAGTCAGCATTGTGTCAAACTATCACCACCCATAGGGGTGCGTTTCATGTTAAGCATTTACAATTCAGTGTCAATGCTGCACCTGGCATCTTCCAGGCTCTGGTTGAAAGGTTGCTGAATGGTCACCTGGGGTACTACCTTATTTCGATGATGTATTGATTGCCGGGAAGGACAAGGTGGACCTTGCGTCCAAACTCAGTAAAGTGCTGGAGTGTTTTCAAAATGCAGGGTTACGTGTGAAAAAAGACAAATGTTATTTTTTTGAACGTAAGGTTGAGTTCTTGGGTTTCAAAATCACCCCTGAAGGCGTCAAGCCCTCTGACGCCAAGCTAAAAGCTGTGTGGGACACTCCCCGTCCTACTTTAAAAACTGAACTTCAGGCCTTTTTCGGGCTCCTGAACTTCTATCATTCATTTCTACCTCGAAAGGTTACCATAGCCAAGTTACTGCACCAGTTAATAAAGAAATAAACTGTGTGGCGGTGGAGTCTTTCCCAGGACAAAGCATTCCAAGAGGTCAAGAAACTCCTAATGTCAGATGCTGTCCTTATGCATTATGACCTCCCAAAACCCCTTATCCTGGTATGTGATGCCTCACCTGTGGGGGTAGGGGCTGTGTTGTGCCACAACCTGGGGGGAGGGAAAGAAGCACCTGTCAAAGATTTCAATGTGGGTTCAGAAAGAGTGGCCATCGCCACCGGTCTCTGAAAAGTTCAAGCTGTTTTACAGGGTCCAACTAGACAGTGGTACAGTGTGGAGAAGGCACGCTGACCAAATTCGGACACGAGTGCCAGGCCAGAACGTGAGCCCAGAACAGGAGTCACAAAGGGAAGCCACTGCTACCAATGAACAGGATTTCGAGTTGGAGCTCTTTAGCAAGCCACTGCCCTCCACACCAGTTCCCCCTTCACCCGGGACTCCACCGGAGGTACTGTTGTGTCCATACGTATATTGCTTTAAGTTGCAATCACCATTAAGTCTTTGCGGTAAAAGCACGCCCTTTCTGTAATGTGCCATGTTCATGTGCTATCAATGTAATCTGATTGGTTTAGCACAGGTTTCCCACATTGAGAAAACCTGGGCAAATGTATCACTGTAACCGCCGTTCTGTCTGTATATAAGTTGCTACCTTGTCCCTGTTTTCCCCAGTCCGAACTGTGCTGTAATAAATGACTTGTTGGTTAACCCTTGAACTGTTGTTGCGTTGCCATTAATACTCGGACTCAACAGGTACGCAGAGCAGAGGCAGCAACTGAGGCTGCACCCAGTTCGCCGACAGCTCTAGAACTAGTCAGGGTTCACACAGAGCCGGCACCAAGACCTGAGATTCTCAGGCACCCCAGACGGACTTGCGGTCCACCTAAACGTTGGGGAGATTATGTTCCTCGCTAAGGGGGAGGGATGTTGTGTCCAAAGCTTATTTCTGTTTCCAAAGACAAGCTGTGCCAAAGCAGAAGAGCAGACGCGCGACATTTCTAAAGGCGCAAAATTCAAAATATATGTCAAAGCAGGAAATGTTGAACTTTGTCCTCCAGAAGCCCGCCTAAATGTATCTTGTTTTGTAACGGTCAAATCACTATATATATAGAGGCCACCCCTGTACATAGTCCCTAGTCTGAAGTATGATCTGAATAAAGAATCACTGAGTTAAACCCGATCCAGCTGGTTAGAGTACTTCTTGTTCTGGACTCAACACCTCCCTTCTTCCTTGGCTCCTCTATGTAAAGTATGAAGTTCATGGTAGTATACTTGTTTGAAATGCTCAGGTTCCCTTCAGAGAGCTGAAAGATTTTGGCAGACTGGTCCTCCATGAGTTTACCTAATTCTTTGAAACCCCCTAGTCTAGTGATGGGGAACCTTTAGAGACTAAGTGCCCAAACAGATGGGCAGGGTGAACTCTGTGCTGAGGGGAGAGAGGAATCGCTCCCATTGGGCTACTGAGCAGATGAGTGAGGTGAACTCTGTGCTGCGGGGAAGGCGTGCATGCAAACAAAGAGGCCTCTGAGTGTCCCCTTTAGCACACATGTCATAGGTTCACCAACACTGCCCAAATCCTAGTGTCATTATTGCTTCTCATGATATTTTTTTCCTACACTTTGTTTTTCACATATTAAGAAAGCTGCAAGTGAAGCTGTTCCTTTCAAGAATTATGAGATCTATGTCTGTGAGAGTCATGGAACATAACTATAACATGTTGTGGAGGTGGTACCTGACCCCGGTTAGGTTAAATCAGATAGACTGTACTAAAACGAAAATGTGCTGGAGATGTAAGACTGTTACAGGGACTTATGAACATATGTGGTGGAGTTGTGATATGGTTAAAGCTTTTTGGCTTAAAATAGAAAATGAAATATCACAAATAATGGGTAGTAACCTTAAGCTGGAGTCAGATACCGCCTTATTGATGGAATTTGACAATATGAATATGGAAGAACATAATAAAGAACTGTTAACAATAATATTGACAACTGCAAGACAATGTATTGCTAGAAATTGGAAGAACGATTCTATAGTAGATATAGAGGAATGGTATAGAGAAATGTGGCAACTTGCATTAAATGATAAGTTAACATGGGAATTGAAAATAAAAAGAGGTATGACAGATAAAAACAAATTTGGAATTATTTGGAAACCATTTCTGGTTTATACATTGTCTGAAGGTAAAGGTGGCAGACAAGCCCCAAGCCACATGAGTTTTTGGTTATAATATGTGATGCTGGGCAGCTCTGCAATTCCCAAGGCAATGTACATAGCACTGGGGCATTATCTTATGTTCAGATTTGTTTTTTAAGATAGTGTATTTTTTACATTAAAATAGTTTATGTTTAAACAAGATAGTTCAAATAAGGCAAAGTGAATATACACTAACTGTTATTATTGTATCTTTAAGTATGTGATTTTATTTTTAATTTTTACTTGTAATTTGTACTTTTATGTTATTTTGTATTATGTATTGATGTCTTTCTTCTTTTATGTATTATTTTCCTTTTATAAAAAAAAAGAAGCTGTTCCTTTCAGCAAGTACGTTATGTTTTTTACAGTTTAGCAGGTTTATTTTGGCTGTTGTACCTTTTACTTCAAATGCTGAAGACAGCTCAATATGTGCATGTCTATGTTCATTTATGTTAAAGGGGACTAACACAGGACATAAATAAGATTGTACTTGCTTGGCTCTTTCTGTGCCACAGAAGGAGAATGGTATGACACAGCACCCCGTCACCAATGAAAGACAATTACTTGGCTCCGATTGAAAGCACACAGGGATCTCTGCCATGTAATGAGCACAAAGTGCTCAAACCTTCTCCCTCTTCCCAATTTTGCCCTGCTTCTAGCCCCATAGTGTTCTGATTCATGTTTTCTGCAAGGAAGCAATGGCTGAGGTCTGTGTGCTGCAGACACATGAATAATAGAACTGAAACCTTCCTTAGTTAAAAATAGATATTCTTCTTAATAAATATTTTACTTACTGTCTTTAGGATGTAAAGCTTCCTTGGTAGAAACCTTGGTGTTCTACCCAATGAGCTTAAAACAATCCCTAGTTCAGGCTTTGCAAACAAACGGGACTGATCTAGAAAGTTTCTCTTTGTTTTCTTTCTTAATGCATATTATTGAAAAGTATTCTTGCTGCTCAAATATTTGAAGTGTTTGCATATAATAGAAAACTTGTTTGCCAGCTTTTCGTTTTGCAGGTGATTTGGGTAACCTTTGTATTTAACTGATGCAAATTCATAAAGAAGCATCTTTTGAACCTTTGTGATACAAATCTTCTCCTTTTCCTTAGTACCCTTATCGAAGGCAGGCAAAGCAGATGATTTCAGTGAATCTCTTAAATAATTGCCTGACCACATATGATTGTAAGTGATTTGTGAAGGCTCTAGAGTTAAATAAAAATTAAATTACCATATGATAGACAACAGAAAGGCAACAGAGATGAGACAATTACCTTGAGCATCTACTGAGATATTAGGTAAAGTCTGGCAACATAAATTATTTGCAGTGGGATAATGGCACGGAGTGTATTTTGGAAATCAGGCCACATGATCCAGGGCATTATTTATTGGATGAAATCCTGTTGCACTTGTTACCCCATATCTGAAAATTACCCCTTTTATTATTTTTTATATTTTTATTTTTCAAATAAAGATGTTTTTACTCCTTATTTTTCATTTGTCCCCCACTTCAAATATTAGGCTTACATCCACACAAGCACTGCACTAAGACATGCATCCATTCAACACACTTTGCAGATAGATAGCTACAAAGACCTATCTATACCTATAAAGCAAAGGTGTGCCCGTACGTATACGGAATATATTACCACACCCCTGGAGCAAATCCCGTGATGCATGGCACACATGTACCTTTTGCAACCTGGGTCAGCACTGTGAGGGTCCTGAGGCCGAGGGTGGGGCCTGTGCCCCATAAATAGAAAAATGCCCCAGCCAATCCAAGAAGCCAGCACATGTGTGAAATAGGCGGGGCGATGGCCGTGCGGCAGACAAACAAACAGCCGCCGGAAACCTCCAACACTAATGGCCAGAGAGTGGCAGGGCTCCGGCGGATGGGGCAGTGGGGCCCTCACTAACAAGGCCGCTGGACCCGCCTCCACACCACAACACATGGAGGGACCACTGCACAAGGAGGCTGCCGGCAGGAATGGCACAGATGAGGCAACATGCCCAAACGAGGAGGCGCTGGGAACAGCCACAGGGCCCACCTCATAGCCACGGGAACAGGCCTCCAGAGACAACAATGGGGCTTGCAATGATGGGCCTTGCCACAATGGCCAAGGCCTTGATGATGGCGACAACCAGGCTACACCTGGGAGCCACCAGGCCTGGTAGTCAAGTTGCAGCCACAGCAACAAGGGAGGCACCCCAGCGAACGCCAGAAAACACACCACACCAGGTAAGCAGGGGAAACCGTGAAAATATCGCAGAGGCCCTAAACAGGCCATGGAAAACCAATTTCCACTGCCACAGTCCCCAGCCCGGCCTCACATTGCCTACCCAGGGAGGGTCTCCCCTATCCGCCAAATACGCAGAAAGACAATGTGCTGAGGCCTCTGGACCACTGCTCCCACTGGGCAGGGAATTGGCACCTCTTCTGTGGGATGCCGGCAGCCACGCACCAGGTTGAGACAGCCTGCTTACACATCCAGAGGAGTGGAGGCGCAGGCCGCGGGGTGGAAAGGCCCGGGAGAGATATCATGCTTGGGCAAAGGTGAGGGCCCTCCTTGCCTGGTGGGGCCTTGCAATGCTCAGAGGAGCACCATGGGAAGGCAGGACAGCACTAGGCCCGGCGTAACAGCCCTGCCCAAATCCAGGCCTCCATTCCCCTTTTACCTGCCCTCCAGCAAACTACAACTCCTAGCTGTCCCAGCACGAGAGAGAGTTCCTGATGGGAGGTACAGTTGCCTAGAGACCAGGCAAAAGGACAACAAACACACACATGACCTGAGCAAAGCCGGGCCCTACGCTAGTATTTAATAAATTCACAAAACGTTCTCAAAACCGTGATTTGAAACGGCTCTGCAAAAGCCTATTCAGTTGTATGGGCTGTAGACTGGGCCTTTATTTTATTTTTATTTATTTATTTATAGTCATATTTGTATATGCCGCCCACTCAGGCAGAACCCGACTCAGGGCGGCATCACAACAATTCTAAAAATACATAAAAACATTATAAAACCCACATCCCACCCCATTTAAAAACCCATATCCCACCCAACCCCATCCACCCACTATACAAAAGGAAAGAAGAGAGAGTTCTTATAAAAGCCAGCAGGCGGGCACCATAGTCCCATTCGGGCCCCACACCTGCCCTGCCAGCCAGGTCTTCACTCCTTTCCTGAAGGGCAGCAATTCACTTTGGAGTCTTAGGTCTATTGGCAGGAGGTTCCAGAGAGTTGGTGCGGACACGGAGAAGGCCCTCCTTCGGGTGCTAGACAGATGTGCACCCCTAGTTGATGGCACTATTAGAGAGCCCCTCCGGTCCGCTCTGGTTGGACGGGCAGACACTCTTGGGACAATGCGGTCTCTAAGGTATCCTGGTCCCCTGCCATATAGGGCTTTAAAGGTCAAAACCAGCACCTTAAATTGCACCCGGAGACAAACTGGTAACCAGTGCAGCTCCCGAAGTAGCGGTGAGGCGTGGGCATATCGCCCACACCCCATCACCACCCGGGCCGCCGCATTCTGGACCAGCTGCAGCCTCCGAATGGTCGTCAAGGGCAGCCCCATGTAGAGCGCATTACAATAATCTAGTCGGGAAGTAACCAGAGCATGGGTGACCATAAGCAAGGAGCCCCGGTCAAGGAGCGTGTGCAATTGGCGAATCACCCGAAGTTGGGCAAAAGCCCTCCTGGCCACAGCCGCTACTTGTCCTTATAGCAGCAGCCGTGAGTCCAGAAGGACCCCCAAGTTGCGCACTGGGTCTGTCTGGGGCAAAACAGCCCCATCCAGTACCAAAGGTGGTAACTACCTGGATAACACGGGGCCCCCTATCCACAGCCACTCTGTCTTGCCGGGATTCAGCTGAAGCCCATTGACCCCCATCCAGACCCCAATGGCCTCCAGGCATCCGGATAGGATTTCAACAGCATCACTGGGGTCCCCACAGGCCGAGATGTACAGCTGAGTATCATCCGCGTACTGATGGTACCGCACCCCGTGGGAACGAATGATCTCACCCAGTGGCTTCATGTAGATGTTAAATAAGAGAGGAGAGAGCACAGAGCCCTGAGGCACCCCATACTTGAGGGGCCTAGGGCTGGACCTCTCACTCTCTAACCACACCGACTGGGTACGGCCCTCCAGAAAAGAGGAAAACCAGGACAACACAGTGCCCTGGATCCCCAGTCCTTTGAGCCGTTCCAGAAAGATACCGTGGTCGACGGTATCGAAGGCCGCTGAGAGGTCAAGAAGAGCAAGGACGGATGGACAACCCCCGTCCCGCTCCCGCCAGAGATCATCCATCAGTGCGACCAATGCCGTCTCCGTTCCATACCCGGGCCTGAACCCTGATTGAAAGGGGTCTAGATAATCCGCTTCCTCCAGGACACTCTGCAGCTGGCGCGCCACTGCCTTCTCCAAAACCTTACCCAGAAAGGGCAGGTTGGAAACCGGCCTGTAGTTGTTAAGGACAGCTGGGTCGAGGGACATTTTCTTCAGGAGGGGTCGCACCAAAGCATGTTTTAGCTGTGCAGGAAATACCCCCTCCCGTAAAGAAGCATTTATTACCCCCCCAACCCAGCCACCTGTTACCTCCTTGGAGGCTTTCACCAACCAAGTGGGACAGGGGTCCAAAGGACATGTAGTGGCACGAACAGCTGCAAGGAGCCTGTCCACTTCATCAGGGACAACAGGATCAAACTGATCCCAGATCGTACTGCAAGACTGTGCCCCGGCACCTCCCCGACTCTCCCCATCCACGCCAGGGTTCAATCCTGAACGAATCCGATCGATTTTCTCCACCAGATGGTCAGCAAAGTCCTCAGCCGAACCCTGCCAACCGGGCACCGATCTCCCCCTACCGAGGAGGGACCTGGTTACCCGGAACAGGGCGGCTGGGCGATTATCAGCGGAGGCAATAAGGGCGGTGAAGTATTGCCACCTCACCACCCCCATCGCCACTAAGTAGGCCCTAATAGCAGCTCTAGCTAGTGTCCAATCGGAGTTCATTTTCATTTGATTACATTGGAGGTAGACTGAGCCTCAGTCATAAGAACATAAGAACAGCCTTGCTGCAACAGGCCACAGCCCATCCAGTCCAGCATTCTGACTCACCCAGTGGCTCACCATTTGCTTCAGGGTATTCCCAAGCAGATGCCTTCACCTGCTTAGGATTCCCTGGAAATGGCATTGAGAGAGATCCTGCCTATCTCTCCAACCCGGAGGTTGTCCTTAGGTATCCATCATTATAGCCATTAATACCCTTGTCCTCCATGAACTTGTCTAATCCTTTCTTAAAGCTGTCAAGACTGACAGCTGTCACCACTTCTTCTGACAGGGAGTTCCATAGTCCAGTGATCCTCTGGGTGAAAAAGTACTTTCTCTTATTTGTTTGAGAACTAGTACCCAAAAGTTTCATGGAGTGCCCCCTAGTACTAGTGTTGTGCAATAGGGAAAACAGTTTTTCCTTATCTACTTTGTCCACACCGTGCATGATCAGGTCACCTCTTAGACCTCTTAGTTGATGAGCCTCTACAGTTGTGTGAGGGGGTAGAACAGCCGGCCGGCCCATTCAACTGCATGGGGGTAGACGGGGGTTCGCTCTTGAAGTGAGGCCTCAGTCAAAGCACCTATGCAATTGTAATGGTAGTAGACCGGCCCTTTTCAAAAGAAGGCAGAGTAGACCAAGCCTCAGTAGCGAAATATTTTTTTAAAATGGAAAGCCAAGTAGACTGGGCCGATTTTGAGAATGAGATTTTAAAAAAAAATACAAGCAGGCCTGTTTTAGAAAATGGGATTTAAAAATAATAATAAATGGAGAATAGACCGGGCAGTTTTTCCGGACAATTGTATTCATCCGAAAATAGCAAATAGACCAAACCCCTGTCCTCGGATGACCCCTGGACTTACATGAATGGGGTTCTAAATACGGTACTTCAAAGATTTCAAAGACTATAACTTTGAAACATTGTATCCAGTTGACTGATTCAATCAGAGCATCAAAAGACTCCAAAGAAATAGTTACTTTCTAGGGATTCGTAGATAGCACCATGATCAAAAAATAATAGTAAAAATTTAGAGCGGTCGGAGAAGACGGCAGAGGGGATTTAAGGTCGAAAGTTAACCCTTTAAATGCTGAATTAAAATTTAAAATAATCATTAAAAATTGTGTCTTCACTCCCGAAGCCTCAGAATCGGTTCATTGTCAAAGGGCCGGTGGCAGAACTGAATCGAGGATGGTCTACTTGGGAGTAAGCTGGTAAAAGTGTCTTTATGTTTGATTGGCTATATAGAAAAAAATGGGCTTTTTGAAATTGGATTTCTCTCTGCCTCTTCTCCTGCCTAAAAGTTGAGCGTGGCTGCAGCGGCAAAGTAAATTTAAGCTTTAAATGACTCAAAAGTAATTGCGGTTTGGATTAAAATGCAGTTTTCCCGTCTTTGGAGCAACGCTCAACCATAGGCATGATGAACGTAACCCTTTCACCCCTGATTGGAGTTTAATAGCGGTTGTAATTAAAATGTTCCAAAAATCATTAAAAATGCTGTCAGATGTTCTAACATGTTTTATTTTTGTATTTTCATAGCAGGAACCTTTCTGGATAGTTTCCTTAAGCCTTGAGCCTGTTCTGGTAAATCCAAGAACCTACTACATTCCAAAGGAAACATTCCATTTACGCTTGGGGCCCAAAGGCCATAAACCCATCTCCACACATCCTGAAAAATCTACAGCAAATGACATAGCCTTGATTGTTTTAGGGATTATGCTTTCACTCTGTTTGTGTGTGTCTTTCATGTCTTTGTTTCTGGGGTCTGTAATTAACATATGTATATAATGCAGGTTGGGTTTAATAGGGTTTTCTGCCTGGAGATAGGATAGGATTATTTGGGTGAGGAAATGCCTCAGAACTTCATCAAGTGAAGATCCAACTATGCTGACTGGTCAGTCAAACCTCCTGCCTCGGACGTGCAGCGTTCCTGATTGGTTCCTGTCTCAAGCCGAACATGTCCATTGGCAACATGCTTAACAAACGAACTCTGCTATTGGATGCTGCTTTACCTTCGCCTTTACCTAATCTTCAATCTCCTCCCTCTATTTTCCTGAAAATTGTAATCTTTTTACCATTACCATTTATTTGCATAAATATTTACTTTTGTAACCCAAAATTTATTTACTTATCTATGAAAAGACCACTTTCTGCAAGTTTATTGTTTCATTGTAAAAACTTTATTGTTACAGTAGATAGTTGATAGGATTAGTCTGTATCTGTAGAATAGTATAAGAAGACCTCATGCTGTCGGGACTTCAGCTCTCTCTGGAAAAATTAGCGAGGGAAGCTTTTGCATAGATTTTTGTAGCAGGTGAGGTTTAGAACTGTCTGACCAGCAGATGGCCGTTGATTAAATACATTGCCAATAAACATTTTTTTTAACCTGGAAATTAAGCCTCTGTGGTTCCTGGGGTTCTGCCAGTGGAAGAACTTTTTGAATTAAATTAGGTGTCCCAGTGGTTCACAGGTCTATAGCTGTTTTGAACTACGACAGAAAAAAGGGATAGCCATTTTTCAGGTAACAGACTGGTAAGTAAAGGAAGTAAAGGTTTGGAAGTGAATTATATAAAATTAAGTAATCTGCATAGACATCTGTTATATACTGAGTAGTTCAACTAAACATGCAAAAGATAGTATTTATGGAGATTTCTTAAATATGGCAATTCAACTCAAAAACTTCTTTTGCATATAAGCCCAACTGGATTTCAGCCTTTGTTTCGAAATAGGCAATGTGGTCTGGTGCATTTGAAACTGTTGCTCCAGAGAATTCTGCTTTGTTTTCTCTTTATTAGTCTCATAAATCAAACTGGGCCAAATTCCAGACAATGCTCAAGTATTTGTAAAACCTGTTGATTACAGTGGGAGATTGAAACACATGCTTTAATTTTAAAAATTTCAATTAATATACAGTGAAAGGCATGCTTACCATTATTATTATTATCGATGGAACTAAAGTCTTTAGCTTAAGATAATGCTCTTTGTCTTTTTGGTCAAATTTGGTGGGTTAAATCCAGATTCAAGCTTGATCCCTCACGCTTGGGTAAAGGTTTAATCATACTTAGAATAGATCAAAGTCAGAAAGACTACGTTAATAGTGACAATATATGGTTGGCTGAAATCCTATTGCTTATCCTAGTAAATCACACTATAGCAGTGATGGGGAACCCGTGGAACTCCAGGTGTTCTGGAACTTCAATTTCCAGAAGCCCTGATCAGCAGGAGTGCTGACTTGGGCTTCTGGTAGTTGCAGTTTAAGAACACCTGGAGTGCCAAGGTTCACCATCATGGCACGAAAATATGCCTACTCATCCTCATCCTCATCGTTGTTGTCATTGGATGCTACTCGTATCAAAGCACATTATTCCTGGAGGTCATTTTCACAGCTGATGGATGTGTCTCTGGTGACTTCACAAACCGATCCTGGCATGGAACATGCAACCATACACAGTACACTAAATAGATGGTGGAGGGCATGGTTGGGTTTGACAAAGCTTCCTGCTTGTTGCTTAGCCTCTTCATGTTTGCGGTGTTCCTCTTCAAAGTGATCCGTAGCAGCAGAGATGGTTTGGCGCCAAAGTCGGCGATCCTCACCCATTGTCTCTCAAGTTTGTGAGTTTATACCTGACACCTTCATGGTTTGTTTCAGCTGGTCCTTATAGAGCTTCAAAGGAACTCCACGGGGTCTTGTACCAGAGATAAATTCCCCGTAAAGTATTTAGCGAGGAAGCCTGGAACCATCCATATGGCGGACATGCCGTATCCATGCCCTATTCCATCTATGATGGAAGCTTCGATGCTGTTTACATTCGCTTTCTCGAGAACTGCAATGTTGGTGACATTATCATCCCACATGATGTTCAAGATGGACCTTAGCTTCTATTGGTGAAAGCACTCAAGCTTTTTGATGTCTTGGTGATAAAGGGTCCATGTTTCACAGCCATACAATAATGTTGAGATAACAACAGCTTGATCTGGTCTGGATTGTTAGATCTTTGTTCATGAAGACCTGGTGAGATAGACAACCAAAGGCAGAATGGGCAGCACCAATTCTTTTCACCACATTCTGTTCACGAATGCAGTTTTTAGACAAGATGCTACCAAGAAAAGAAAACTGGTCTACCTGTTCAAGTGTCAATTCTGAGGTGGTAATACTGAACTCTGGAATTGCTGTCCATGGGGCAGGTTGTGCAAATACCTTGGATTTCTGAGTGTTTGTGGTGAGGCCAAAATGATCACATGCCTACTAATCAACTCTACTATGAGGTTCACGATTCAAAAGAGCCTACTCTAGCTGTGAGTTACTTTAGAATGGTCACCTTAAATTCAATCAGTGAAACTTATGGAGGAGTTGACTCACCAAATCCCCACTAATAGGCCTACTCCCCACTAATGAGCCAATTTACTATGCTAAGCAACAGGATTTCAGCCACTAAGTCTTAAGCCTTACTGATTTCAGTGGAATTACTGTATGTATGACTAAATCTTGAAGCAAACCAGTGTGTTAAATCTGGAATCTGCCTTCCATGAACAGAAGAGCTAATTTCACGAAACATAATTCCCATTGATTCTGCAAGTCTTGCACACTTCAGTGTACCATTTTTAAGGAGTTGGGGAAGTAGCTACTGGGTAGAGAAACAAGGAACTCTGCTTCCATCCAGTTGGCTGCACTTCTAAATCCAGACCAACCTCTTTGCTTTTCAGGGATAACAGATAACACAGCTACTGTTCTGGAACGTGTACCCATGCATATCATTGTGTATTTTGAATACCATGCTACATACAGTTGACTGCTGAAAGCAGACTGAGATTGAGAGACAAGATTCAAAAGAACAAATTACAAGGCAATCCTATATATTTCTCAGGAATACCTGTACATTACATTGGGCTGAATGGGTCTTACTCCCAGTCATTTTTATACAAGAATGCAGCATTAGATTCATATGGAGCATAGCTAGCTTGATGGCTGAAGAAACAAATAACTAAAGCAAGCAAGTAAGCATGAAACAGATATTGCAACAAAACAGAAGAATCTGTCCCACATCCATAAAATGTTTTCTTTTAAATATTGTTCGAACCTAGTTTTGTCATCACACAACTGTGAGTTGTCCAAATGTGGTCCCCAAAATCAAAGAAAACTTTACTTTAAAAAAGAGTCTGCACTCCAATTCCTCCCCTTGGTTAACTAGGCATACCAAGGTAGACAAACTGTCAAACTCCATTACCCCACTACCAACACACACATACCCTCACCCGGCTAATTTTTCTTTGCCTCCTTTTTGGATGTTTTTCTATTGTCCACCTCCTGGTATTGTTCACAAGCCTAGCTTGTGCAGTTTCCATGGTGTTCAGTAGTGGTGCCCCACACAAAATGACAAAAAGATTCAGTTCTAGGACTTCTTTTCAAGAAATAGCAATGTATCCAACACTAGAGTGAACAGACCTGTATTTTTTAATTATTCAACTAATCTCTAGTTTCCTTGGCAATGAAGATTGGACTGATTAGTTTTTGTTATTTTATATAAAGACAGGAGAGAGCACCAGCAGAGGTTAATGTGTGAAAGACTTTGTCTTATACTCAGTCACATGGACATAAATTTCCCCCCAATTTCTTCACACTGATCTGGTATTTCAGTTCCTACTGCAACTGAGGTCTATTCAGTTTCCTATTGTGTACACATTATATGCTTTTCATTGTCTTTGATGGGAACTGAAAGCAGTTAAGAATTACTGGTGCAATTGAACCATATTGATTTCTTGTTTCTCCAGTTTTTCACATATCAAATTAATTTAAAGATAACAGCAAAATTTGGCCCACTGAACCAAATTTAAGAATATTGCAGGAAAGGTTATAACAACCAGCAATATGATGGAAAAATTATCCTTGCAAGGAATAAACAGGGCCGCAGCCAGGATTCTACTTTTTTTTTGGGGGGGCAGACATTTCTGTGGTCACATGGCAGGCAAGACTAGACACCGGAATGTACGGAATGCTGTTTACCTTCCTGCTGAAGTAGTACCTATTTATCTACTTGCAATTTCTTGCTTTTGAACTGCTAGCTAGACGGGAGCTGAGATAGAGACGGGAGCTCACTCTGTTGTGCAGTACTCAGGTTCTGAATTGCTGACCTGCCAAACTTCCAGTCATCAAGTTCAGCATCTTAACCACTAAGCCACTGCAGTCTCTATGTTGAAGAGTCAGCCCAAATATGGGAAACATCATCACCATCGCCTGAACCAACGGCATTTGATCAGACTCAAATAATGGTTGAATTTGGTAAATTGTTTCAGAAATTTGAAAGGATGGAAGAAGCAAGGGTGAAAGATAAAAATGAAATTTTGGGAAAACAGGACAAATTGGCTACAATGTTTATTGATTTTTCTTAAAAAGTTGATTTAAATTTCCAAAGGATAGAGGGAAATGTTAAATTGATGCAAGGCATTGTGAAAGTGATGCAAGGGGAGATAAAAGGGATACAGGAAGAGGTGATGGAGACTAAGATGAAAGTGGGTGCACATGAAAAAAGGATAGATGTGATGGAAGAATTGATGAGAAAACAGAATATTGTGATTCACCATATGATGGAAAGAATGCCAGACCACCTAAGGGAGAGAATTGTTGATTGGTCAGCGAGCGTTTCTTCGCAGACGTGAGCCTGCAGGATGTCCTCTTCAAGATGGAGGTGGATTCAGGTACTACCTTTTCCATAATCCCACAGTGGGAGTTTTTGAGAATTCCGTCTGCCTCTCGGCCCAAGCTCAAATCTTTTAAAACTTCCCTCTGGGATGTGCAAGGTTGCCAGATTCCGGGCTTGGGGGTGGGAGATTTCTTGATCAAATTCAAAAACATTCACACCTCCTTGCCATTGGTTGTAGTTAAGCAGGGCACTAACTGTCTTATTGGGACCCAATGGTTTAAGTCCCTGGGAATCCGGCTTTCTGGCATTCACGCAATAGACGCTGACTCAGTCTGGGACATTTGTGCTGCACATCCTGAGCTGTTCAAAAAAGGGTTTAGGGTTATACAAAGGACCCCCTGTGGACTTTGAGCTTGACCCAACCATCTGGCCCATCCAGATGAAGCCATGCCGGGTACCCTTTGCATAAAAAGGAGAAGATAGAAGCCAAGCTGGACAAACTGGTGAGGCAGGGCATCCTAGTGCCAGTGGACTCCGCAGAGTGGGAGACAACAATAGTGACTGCTTTGAAAAGTAACGGGGAGGTCAGGATATGTGCTGACTACAAGTGTACCAACAATAAAGCTATTCGCCCGAACACATATCCTGTGCCCGTGGTAAGCCACCTTCTTGCCTCCTTGCATGGAGGAAATTGCTTCGCCAAATTTGACCTTGCCCAGGCTTACCAACAATTGACTGTGTCTCCTGCTGCTGCCATAGCCCAGACCATAGTAACGCATAGGAGGGCATTTAAGGTAACTAGACTACAATTCGGGGTGAATGCAGTCCCCGGAATATTTCAATCTCTTGTAGAACATATTTTAAAAGGTTTTCCCAGTGTCCTGCCATATTTTGATGATGTCCTGATCACCGCTAAGGACACCGTCGAACTAGCGGCCAGGCTCGATCAAGTCCTCTCACATTTCAAGAGGGCCGGTCTACGTCTCAGAAGAGATAAATGTGTGTTTTTGGCACTGGAAATGGAGTTCCTGGGGTACCGAATTACACCCCAAGGTATCATGCCCTCTGACTCCAAGGTGGCGACCATGCGAAATGCACCCAGGCCAAAATGTAAAGCCAAATTGCAATCATTTCTAGGATTGTTAAACTTCTATCACGCTTTTCTCCATCGCAAAGCCTCAGTTGCCAAACCATTACATTGGCTTCTTAAGAAAGATACTGTTTGGCACTGGGGCCATTGCCAGGAGAAAGCGTTCCTAGAACTTAAAAGGCTGCTATCTTCAGATGCTGTATTAACTCATTTTGATCCTAACAAGGAAGTTGTACCTGTGTGGGATGCATCCCCTGTGGGGGTGGGAGCTGTGTTATGTCATGTACTAAATGATGGGAGGGAAGCCCCCATAGCATTCTATTCCCGTTCACTCTCAAAGCCTGAGAAAAATTACGCTCAGCGCTCAGACAGACAGGGAGGCATTGGCAATTGTGGCTGGCACTAAGAAATTCCACGATTACCTTTACGGAAGACCTTTTACCATCGTAACTGACCACAAGCCCCTCCTTGGAATCTTTGTGAACAGAAAGACCACGCCTCAACTTCTGTCTCCAAGGATGTTGCATTGGGCAATTTTCCTAAATGCATATGATTTTACTTTGGTGCACAGGCCCAGCAAGAACATCAGCCATGCTGATGCCCTGTCATGTTCTCCACTGCCAGGGGATGGGGAAGCCGATTGCGAGATTGAAAGCGACCACCAGGTCCTTATGATTGAGGCTTTCGACTCGCCCCCAGTTGTCCCCTCAGATATAGCCAAGGCTACGGCCAAGGATGTAACATTGGCTAAAGTTATGTCTTGGGTACAAAAAGGCTGGCCTGTCTCTCCTCTAGCCGAGGAATTCAGTACATTCCACCACAAGTATTTGGAACTGTCAGTGGAATGAGGTTGCCTTCTATGGGGCCAGTGGGTGGTAATTCCTGTCACTCTCGGGAAAAAGGTTTGACATCTACTTCACACAAGTCACCAGGAATTGTCCATTCCAAAGCCCTTGCCTGTAGCTACTTTTGGTGGCCTCAACTGGACCAAAACATAGAACAAATGGTCGGCACTTGTGCCAGTTGTCAATCCTCTCGCCCAGAGCAATCCCACCTTCCCTCTCGGGAATGGGATTCTGCTCGGGGCCTGTGGTCCAGGTTGCACATAGATTTTGCAGGTCCATTTAGGGGTGCCCTATTTTTGTTGGTTGTGGATTCATTCTTTAAGTGGCTGGAAGTGATTAGGGTGCCAAATATCACTTCAGCCACCACGATAATGCACCTAAGAAGGCTGTTTGCAGCATTTGGACTTCTAGATGTACTGGTGTCCGACAACGCGTCCATGTTCACATCTGCAGAATTCCAATCCTTCATGGAAAGGAATGCAATTAGACACATAACTGGTGCCCCATTCCACCCTGCCACTAATGGCCAGGTAGAGCGGCAGGTACGCACAACTAAAGACGCATTTCGGCATATGGGTGAAGGGGATTTGGAGCTCCAGTTATGCCAGTTTCTTTTCACATATAGGCTCACCCCCCTTGCCTCAGGACTGTCCCCTGCTGAATTGCTCCAGTGAAGGAAACTGTCATCCTTGCTGGACAGATTGGATCCCTCTAGGGTATAGGACAAAGGCACAAATATAGCAATCCAACACCAGAAGGGTTTCTAGTCCGGGGACCCTGTACATTGCCGCAATTATGCAGCTGGTGGCCCTACGTGGGTGCCTGGGTTTGTGACCGATCAAACTGGTCCTTTTTCTTACAGAATCGAAACAGCCACTGGTCTGATCTGGAGGAGGCACATGGATCAATTGAGACCCAGAGTACTGGACCCACAAGACGAATACAGACACTCAACGCTAGGGTTGGCCCCCACCCATTTAAACCCAGGGGGCAGAGGTAATAGTCAGCAGCTAGCCAACATTGACCCAGAAGTGTCTTCTAGGAATCGATTTCAAGGGGAATTTGTGGAACGCTCCCCTATTCCGGCCAGGTGTACCCCTACACTGTCCCAGCCTTGCACTCTGGATTCCTTTATTGATGATGACCAATTTTGTTTGGAGTAGCCCTCCACTCTTAGTACACACAGGCGGGACCCTGAGTTGTCTTATTCATCCACAAAATTAGATTTTGGTTTTGAGCGATCCCCTGCTCCTCCATCTGACAAACGGGGCTTTAATTTGGGTTTACAATCCTCCCCCTCTAGTCAATCCCTCACTCTAGTCGGGTCGCCCATCCTACGAGCCCCTGAGCCGGCTCAGCCAAGCGTCCGACCCAGAAGGGAAACTAGACCGCCATCCTTGTTAAAGGATTTTGTTTTTACCTAGGGGAAGAATGTTATGTATGTTAACTGTGTTTTCTAACAGGAGCGGAATGTATCTTTTCTCATGTATCTATTCTTATACAAATAAGTGGATTGAAAATGTGCACACTCTGTTAGCCAATGGGCTTGTTGTATTATTGTTACTGTTACTGTTTATAGGAGTGGAATGTATCTTTTCTCATGTATCTATTCTTATGCAAATAAGTGGATCAAAAATGTGCACACTTTGTTAGCCAATGGGCTTCTGTTGCTGTTACTGTTTATAGTGTATATAAGTCCGAGTTTTGCCCCATCCAAACTGTGTTCAAACCCCACTAATAAAGAGCTGAATTTCACTACTTCACTCGTCTGCTTCCTCATTCCCTGAACACGAAACATTGGTAATTAATACTAAAGCTTTCTGCCCAAATGAGAATTGCTGCTTGTTGTATATGGGCATACCAGATTCTATCTCTCATTATCAGAATTCTTCCACAGTATCTTGAAGACCATAATTCACTGAATGCCATTTCTGTCAAACATTTGTTAAAACATAAAGTATTGCTGTGGGATCATCATTTGTTAAGATTATGCTTTTGACCATTTGACATTTGAGAGTGGTATTTTGTGTGATTGACAATTGAAAATACCGTAAGTAGATTTATAGCATCAAAGTATCACAACAGATGCTTTTTGGGCTGCACAGAAATGTGTGTTTTGAAGGTGACACTTAAAAAATTACTATAAAAACAACCAATATGATATTTGGAAGGACACGAAGTACCCTATACATTTCTTACTCCCTTGTGCACTATGAGCTCCTTGTTTGCCTAATGTGAAACAAATGTGCCTATATTAATCTGTCAAATGTTAGAAGGAATGCACTATTACAAGAATGAATAAAAATGTTGCCTGTGCCAAGTTGGTCCCATAATAGCCAATCTTCTTGCATTGGCTCGATGGATAAAGAGAGTGAATTATATATAACTGTGTAGTGTAAAAAGATTGTCTTGCTCTTTTCCATTCACTGTGTTGTTTCTTTTTGGGCAGCATTGTTTTCTGACTAATTTTCAGACTGATGTTTTATCTTATTTCCTGGCTTTTATTCTGCTTTAGGAGGCAAAATACTACATTATAGACTAGAGTTCTGGGGCCTGAAAGTCTGGAGTTACTATGGCAACAAACTGATGGGCTTTGAGTCCTATTGGATAGTAATTCTGGTGTTGCCACCTCTCTTTTTACAGGGAGGGCACTTTTAATTTGCATTTGTAAATTAATTTCAGCTCATGCATTTTCAAATTTAGTAGTTCTTGAAAGTGTGCTGGTTGTGGCAAATGAACTTACAGAGTAGCCAAACCCTTGCAAACAAAACATTTTTTTATCAGCCACCTTAGCTTATGCTGAGCTCCTGAGGCAGGAATGAAAATCATCTTCAAGCATTGCTTTAATAGTGTGTAATTTTATTAGAAGGCTGTTTGGCCAGTTGCAAGTTTATAAGCTGTCTTGTGAGAGTAAATACTTTAAAACACAGGACAAAAATCTCTAGCTAACTGTCTAAGTCTAAGGCTATTGTGCAACACTTAAGAATGTACTCATACAAACAGGTCCTATTTATGTATATACTAGCATATTTTGCCCGGCGGTGCCGAGCTTTGTAAAATTGTGTTAGATAGTAAAGGGTTTCGTGTTTTTTTCTTGAACCAATGGTGCTGGGCTGTTTTAAATGGTGTTGAAAGGTTTTGTGATTTTGTGGCTTCGAGGTGCTGCGTCCGCTTGTGGTGGACTTGCGCTCCCAGTGTGTGTTTTATTTTTATTTTTTGTGCGCCGGCTTCCTCAGTGCTAGGCCCTTGAAATTGGTTTTGGAAGGTTTTTGTTTTATGTTTATGCAAATTTTATTTTAATTTAATTTATTTAATGTAAATTAAATTTTTTAATTTAAAATTTAATTTTGGTTTTTTAAATCTTTATTTTTACAAATTTTTAATTTTTTGTTTTGGTTTTTTGGTTTTTGGGGGGTTTTAAGAGTGAAAAGTGATTTCTGTTGTGTTTTTTGGTATTTTTGAGATTAGTGTGAATATTTTTGAATGTTTTGATAACTTATTTGATTAATTTGGGGATTAATCTTATTAGTTTCAATATTTTTGAATGTTTTTTCTCTTGTGGACTCTGGGTGGGGGTAGTGAGCTTTTCCTCTACTCTACAATTTTTCTCTTCTGTCCTCTGGGTGTCGCTTCCGGTAAGTATTTTCTTTATTTTCTCAGTTGAGTTCCGGTCGTCATGGAGTGAAGATGTCTCCTGTTAAGCTCTCTGGTGTTGTTGTTTTTTGGGGGGGTTGTGCTGGGTTTTTTGGGGGGTCTTTGTGATGTTTTTGTTGTTACTTTTTGGATGTTTTTGTGTTTCTTTTTGACTGTTTTTGTGACTGTTTTTGAATGTTTTTGTGTGTACTTTTGGGGGGGGGCTTTTTTTCGTGGGCCAGGCTCAATCCCTGGCCCGTGGAAAGAAAAGGGTGGGGTGGTAGTCTTTTTTTTCATGGGCCTGGCTCGATCCCTGGCCCGTGAAAAGAAAAGTGTGGGGGGTTGGTCTTTTTTTTCGTGGGCCAGGCTCGATCCCTGGCCTGTGGAAAGAAAAGGGTGGTGGGGGGTGTTGTCTTTTTTTTTCCACAGGCCAGGCTCGATCCCTGGCCCGTGGAAAGAAAAGGGCGGGGTGGTGGTCTTTTTTTCCGCAGGCCAGACTCGATGCCTGGCCCATGGAAAGAAAAGGGTGGGGGGTGTTCTTTTTTTTTCACGGGCCAGGCTCAATCCCTGGCCCATTGAAAGAAAAGGGGGGTCTTTTTTTCATGGGCCAGGCTCGAAGCCTGGCCCATGGAAAGGAAAAGTCGTGGGGGGGGTCTTTTTTTTTTTTGACGGGCCAAGCTTGATCCTTGGCCCATGGAAAGTAAGGGCAGCGGCGGGAGGGGGTTTTTTATTTTATTTTTTGTGCGCCAGCTGCCTCAGCGTTCTGCACGCTAATGGCGCACAGGATGTTGGGGCTTGTAGTTTTGCGTGCGCGTGTTTGTTTACTGCAGCTGTTTTTTTTCCTACGGCTTTTTTTTTATTGACCGCGGCGCGTTTTTAAACGTTCCTTTTGCCGTGCCACTCAGCCTGATTGGCTCTGGTGCAGTGCGGCACAAGGAACATTGGGAATTGAAGTTCCCTTTCTTTGTTTGCGTCCGGGGGGCTCCTGCACGGAGTGCACAGAGTTCGGGCGAGTGCACGGAGGCTTGGACGGGGCTAGTGGCTCCTGGTGCAACATCCTTTGTCACATTCCAACGGTTAACACACCATTTTATAGGTATAGATTTTCTTCTGGTGCTTAATAGAGTACTCCATTGAAGATGACATCATTATTATCTTGTGGTTCCAATTAAGCGTAGATCTTTATCACTTATTCCAGAAACCACTGTTTTGCTGAATATTATTAATGTATCTTCTTTATCTCAAAGCAGCACATCAAAATATAACTTACGTTTGAAGTTTTAATTTGGCTACATTAACTGATGGAAATGACAAGATGCTTACAATTTTGTTTGGACACCCACCCACATTCTCATGCATACACACACTCCTCTGCCTCAGTTCTCCTTGAAGCACAATACAATGTTCAATCTTACAGCCTGCAAGCCAGAAAATATTGTATAGCCATTGTAAAATCATGTTTTTGTTAAGAAAATAAGAATATATAATCCCATAAGGTTCTTCAGGTAGGGGCAAAGAGCTGGATCATCCAGCAAAGTATGCCATTGTATTCAGCCTTTCCATTCAAGGCCTGAACATTTGTTTTCCCATTCCAAGGTTTACAAGCATTCAGACTAGTACAGCAAGAAAGCAGAAGCATTCACCGATAGAACTACCTTCCCTCTCTAGAAAACAAAAAGGTTGGGAAGGTATGTAATCCAAGGCAAGATTGTAAATGAGGATTAAATTATATCAGCAGGTGAGCGTGCCTCTCAGTTGGAACAGGGCTGCGGGTCAGGGATTTGGAATATTGCCAAGGTGTGTGAGGAGTATATATTTTAACTAGAAAGGAAAGCCACGGGTCAGAATTGAGATGCATTAACAGGGACATTCAAAGGAAGGTTGTTGACAGTCTTACTGTATTGAAATTAATTTGCCCATGGCTTGCATACTGCTGTTTTGGGTTGCAAAAGAAATCCAAGCTAACCCCTTATGTTCCAAAGACAGGATGAGATTGTCTAATAGTATCTCTCTTCTTTTTTTTTGTTTAACATATCTAGTATATGTATAGATAACTTTGAAAATTAGGTCTAACAAAGATTTATGTTTCTACAGACACACTGAAGAAACAACAGGACAAGCATTATTCTTTTGCTGAGAAAGGACGTAACCAGTACCATATGCTCCAGGAGGCAGTGGAAAACAAGATACAGTACCATAAAAACCCACTGCAGCATTGTGGATCATGTAGAGAGGACAGTAGTTCTGTTGCTACACAGAATACAGCCTGATTTATGTGACCCTCGTAACTCAGGAACTCAATTTGTAAACGGTATTACTAAGGGTTGACTTAATCTGACCCCTCTTGCATTATGAGCACAGCAAAAGTGCAGTACGGAGGCATCAAATTCTCTCCTCTCAAAAAGAAGACTGAGTCCAAGGATACATGCAAAGCACAACTCACATGCAGCCCTTCAAGCCCTATCTATATCCTATTTGAGCTAAACATATAATTCTTTGTTGTTGTTGTTGTTGTTGTTGTTGAGTCACATAGTCGAGTCTGACCCTTTGCGACTCCATGGACCATCCCACGCCAGGCACCCCTATCCTCCACCATCCTCCTCAACCCGCCCAGCTCTGTGCTCATTGGGTCAACAATACCATCTAACCATCTCATTCTCTGCCACCCCCTTCTTCTTTGGCCTTTGACCTTTCCCAGCATCAAGGCTTTCTCAAGTGAATCCTCTCTTCTCATTTGATGTCCAAAGTACTTTAGCTTCATCTTCGATATTTCACCTTCCAGAGAGCAATCGGGTTTGATTTCTTTCAAGATTGACCTGTTTGTTCTCTTAGCTGTCCAAAGTACTCTCAAAACTCTCCTCCAACACCACATTTCAAAAGTGTCTATTCTTCTGCGCTCAGCTTTCCTTATGGTCTAGCTCTCACAACCATACATTACTACCAGAAATACCACTGCTTTGACTATATGAAATTTTGTTTGCAAGGTAATGTCTCTACTTTTAATTATGTTCCCCAGTTTTCTCATAGCTTGTCTCCCAAGAATGTCGCCTTTTTATTTCATGGTTGCAATCACCATCTGCAGTGATCTTGGATCCTAAAAACGTAAAGTCTGTCACTGCTTCTACTTCTTCCCCATCTATTTTTTCCCAGGAACTGATTGGGCCTGTTGCCATTATCTTGGTTTTCTTGATATTGAGTCTCAAGCCAGCTTTTGCACTCTCCTCCTTCAACCCAATCAAGAGATTCTTTAGGTCTTCCTCACTTTCTGCCATTAGGGTGCCATTGTCTGCATATTTCAAACTGTTGGTGTTTCTCCCAGCAATTTTGATCCCATATTGTGATTCCTCCATCCCTGCATTGCGCATTATGTGCTCTGTGTATAAGTTGAATAAGCAGGGTGATAAAATGCAGCCTTGTCTCACTCCTTTTCCTATTCCAAACCACTTTGTCATTTGTATCCTGTCCTTACTGTTGCTTCTTAACTCATGTACAGATTTCTCATGAGACATATAAGGTGTTCTGCTATTCCCATCTCTTTAATTACTTGCCACATTTTGATGTGGTCCACACAGTCAAAGGCCTTGGTGTAGTCAATGAAACAGAAGTAGACTTGTTTCTGGTATTCCTTTGTTTTCTCCATGATCCAAGTATGTTGGCAATGTGGTCTCTAGTCCCCCTGCCTCTTCTGAACCCAACCTGCACTTCTGGTACTTCTCTCTCCACGTGCTGCTGAAGCCTATCCTGTATTATCTTATTTATTTATTTATTTATAAGTCACATTTGTATATGCCGCCCACTCAGGCAGAACCCGACTCAGGGCGGCATCACAACACTTCTAAAAATACATAAAACATTATAAAAACCTGTAAAAACCCACTTCCCCCCCATTTAAAAACCCATATCCCACCCACCCATCCCACCCACCATACAAGAAGAGAGAGTTCTTATAAAAGCCAGCCGGCGGGAACCATAGTCCCGTTCGGGCCCCACACCTGCCCTGCCAGCCAGGTCTTTACTCCTTTCCTGAAGGGCAGCAGTTCACTTTGAAGTCTTAGATCTGTTGGTAGGAGGTTCCAGAGGGTTGGTGCGGACACGGAGAAGGCCCTCCTTCAGGTGCTAGACAAATGTGCACCCCTCGTTGACGGCACCATTAGAGAGCCCCTCCGGTCCGCTCTGGTTGGACGGGCAGTCACTCTTGGGACGATGCGGTCTCTAAGGTATCCTGGCCCCCTGCCATATAGGGCTTTAAAGGTCAAAACCAGCACCTTAAATTGCACCCGGAGACAAACTGGTAACCAGTGCAGCTCCCGAAGCAGCGGGGAGGCATGGGCATATCGCCCACACCCCATCACCACCCGGGCCGCCGCATTCTGGACCAGCTGCAGCCTCCGAATGGTCGTCAAGGGCAGCCCCATGTAGAGCGCATTACAATAATCTAGTCGGGAAGTAACCAGAGCATGAGTGACCATAAGTAAGGAGCCCTGGTCCAGGAGCGTGCGCAATTGGCAAATCACCCGAAGTTGGGCAAAAGCCCTCCTGGCCACAGCCGCCACTTGTTCTTCCAGCAGCAGCCGTGAGTCCAGAAGGACCCCCAAGTTGCGCACTGGGTCTGTCTGGGGCAAAACAGCCCCATCCAGTACCAAAGATGGTAACTCCTTGGATAACCTGGGGCCCCTTATCCACAGCCACTCTGTCTTGCTGGGATTCAGTCGAAGCCCATTGGCCCCCATCCAGACCCCAATGGCCTCCAGGCATCCGGATAGGATTTCAACAGCATCACTGGGGTCCCCACGGGCCGAGATGTACAGCTGGGTGTCATCCGCGTACTGATGGTACCGCACCCCGTGGGAACGAATGATCTCACCCAGTGGCTTCATGTAGATGTTAAATAAGAGAGGAGAGAGCACAGAGCCCTGAGGCACCCCATACTTGAGGGGCCTAGGGCTGGACCTCTCACTCTCTAACCACACCGACTGGGTACGGCCCTCCAGAAAAGAGGAAAACCAGGACAACACAGAGCCCTGGATCCCCAATCCTTCGAGCCGTTCCAGCAGGATACCGTGGTCGAGGGTATCGAAGGCCGCTGAGAGATCAAGAAGAGCAAGGACGGATGGACAACCCCCGTCCCGCTCCCGCCAGAGATCATCCAACAGTGCGACCAATGCCGTCTCCATTCCATATCCGGGCCTGAATCCCGATTGAAAGGGGTCTAGATAATCCGCTTCATCCAGGACACTCTGCAGCTGGCGCGCCACCGCCTTCTCCAAAACCTTACCCAGAAAGGGCAGGTTGGAAACCGGCCTGTAGTTGTTAAGGACAGCTGGGTCGAGGGACGTTTTTTTCAGGAGGGGGCGCACCAAAGCATGTTTTAGCTGTGCAGGAAATACCCCCTCCCGTAATGAAGCATTTATTATCCCCCCAACCCAGCCCCCTGTTACCTCCTTGGAGGCTTTCACCAACCAGGTGGGACAGGGGTCCAGAGGACATGTAGTGGCACGAACATCTGCAAGGAGCCTGTCCACTTCATCAGGGACAACAGGATCAAACTGATCCCAGATCGTACAGCAAGACTGCGCCCCGGCACCCCCCCGACCCTCCCCATCCACGCCAGGATTCAATCCTGAACGAATCCGATCGATTTTCTCCACCAGATGGTCAGCGAAGTCCTCAGCCGAACCCTGCCAACCGGGCACCGATCTCCCTCTACTGAGGAGGGACCTGGTTACCCGGAACAGGGCGGCTGGGCGATTATCAGCGGAGGCAATAAGGGCGGTGAAGTATTGCCGCCTCACCACCCCCATCGCCACTAGGTAGGCCCTAATAGCGGCTCTAGCTAGTGTCCAATCGGAGTCATCCTGGGTCTTCCCCCAGCGGCGCTCTAGGCGTCTCTTTGCCCGTTTGAGTTCACGCAGTTCCTCTGTGAACCACGGAGATGACCTAGTTCCACGGGCGCGGAGAGGCCGCAGTGGCGCGATTTCATCCAAGGCAGCTATTGTCGTCCTATTCCACAGGTCGACAAGTGCCTCAGGTGAATCGTGTAGCCGATCCAGAGGAACATCCCCCAGTTCCCTCTGGAATCCATCTGGATCCATTAGTTGCCGAGGGCGGACCAATTTAATAGGCCCTGCCTCCCTACGATGAAGTGTCGCCCCCAGGAAGTCAAGAGTCACCAGGTAGTGATCCGACCATGGCATAGGTGAGATGGCTAAATCCTGTAGTCTCAGATCACTCTGCCACTGCTCCGACAAGAAAACTAAGTCTGGCATGTGACCACTGCCCCTGGTCGGACCCCGAACTACCTGAGTCAGGCCCATGGCTGCCATGGAAGCCATGAACTCCCTTGCCACCTCAGAAGCCATCCCCAGCGATGGCAAATTGAAGTCCCCCAGAAACATAAGTCTCGGGAACTCCAACGCCAGCATCGAGGTGGCCTCGAGGAGCTCAGGCAGGGCATCCCTTACCCTGCAAGGGGGCAGGTACAGGAGCAAGATCCCCAACTGACTCTTGGGGCCCAGCCGTAGAAGCAGGGCCTCACAACCAGACACTTGTGGAGCAGTGGCCCTAGCAACTCCCAAAGACTCCCTGGCAACAATGGCGACACCACCGCCCCTCCCCTCACCTCTAGGCTGGTGCCAAATACCGAACCCAGCTGGACACATGTCCGAAAGAGGTACTCCATCCTCAGGAGTCAGCCAGGTTTCGGTGATGCATGCCAGGTCGGCCCGCCCATCCTGGATGGCATCTTGAATCAGGGGGCCCTTATTACAGACCGATCTGGCATTCACCAGCAGCAGCCTAAGGGCGGGGTCACTCCGGATCTGCTGCTCAGGACCCAGAGATGTACCTGCAGGGCCGGAATGAGGGACCGCACTTAAACATCGGACCCGCCTTCCCCGAGTGCGGCCCGCCCCACGGTACCCGCCATACCGCCCCATGCCCGTCACAACACCTATATGCATCTCCGGAACCTCCCTCGACGGGATGCTGCCCCTCCTTCCTGGCTGGTAGGGCCAACACTCTCTCTTCACTCCCCATCCGCCATCCCCCCCCCCAGATCCAGCAACGAACAAGGGCTCCCAGAACGCACAGAAAGCGCTGGCGGGGCCAGTCGTCCACATCTCCTTTTTCTTCCCCCCAAATAGGGAGGGCGGAGGCAAGGAGCTGGAGGGGACGTCCATGTGCGGAGACAATATTCACAGCGGCGTCTTCGGCTCCCCACTGCCACAAGGAGCCCTCCTAAACTCCCCGCCTGATGGCAGGGGGCGGGGAGGGGCGGCCTTGCGCAGTGGCGACGGCGGCGGCAACGGCAACGGCAGCGTCTTCGGCTCCCTTGTCTCGGGAGCCCTTTAAACCTCCCCGCCTGGTGGCAAAGGTCGGGGAGGGACGACCTCGCACAATGGCTGCAACGTCTTCCGCTCCCTTGGCCTGGGAGACCGTCCAGCCTCCCCGCCCGATGGCAAGGGGCAGGGAGGGACGGTCTAGCGCGATGGCTACGATGTCTCTGTCTCCCTTGGCCCGAAGGGCCCTCCAACCACCCCGCCCAGTGGCAGGGGGCGGGGAGGGCCAATCCTGCGCGGCAGCGGCGGCGGCGGCGGCGGCGGCGGCGGCGACTCCCGCGCTGTCTGCTTCTACCTCCCGTTCCCATTCTCTGGCCGAATGGCGAAGGCCCCGGGAAGAGGCAACGCGATGGTTTCCGGGCCTCCGGCGGCGCCTCCCTTTTAAGCCCCCCAACAGGCAGGGCCCAAAGGGAGGCGAGACACATCTGCCTCCCATTCCCGGGCCGAATGGCGTGGGCCCCGGGAAGAGGCAGCGCCTCTTTATCTCCCCGCCGATGGTGGGGGCGGGGAGAGCGCGGCTGTGGCTGCGGCTGCGGCGGCGTCCCTTTTCGGAGCCTCCCGGGCCACGGGAGGCTCCCTTTATCTCCCCGCCGGTGGTGGGGGCGGGGAGAGCGCGGCTGTGGCTGCGGCTGCGGCTGCAGCGGCGTCCCTTTTCGGAGCCTCCCGGGCCACGGGAGGCTCCCTTTATCTCCCCGCCGGTGGTGGGGGCGGGGAGAGCGCGGCTGTGGCTGCGGCTGCGGCGGCGTCCCTTTTCGGAGCCTCCCGGGCCACGGGAGGCTCCCTTTATCTCCCCGCCGGTGGTGAGCATGACCTTGAGCATGACCTTGCTAGCGTGTGGGATGAGCGCAATTGTTCGATAATTTGAGCATTCTTTGAGTTTACATTCTTTGAGTTTACATCAAATGCACTGATTGCTGAGCCATTATTGGTGTGATTCAAAAATGATTCAAAATAGTTATTACTACTGTTGCCATATATCAGTTTTTCAACTCCAGGCAGCCCAATTTGCATATTATGTAAAACAAGTGATCTTATTTTCTTTACTATGCAAATCAAGCACTTCAACTATTATGTTACTTTTCTACCAGTAGATATCATTAGTAAAGTACCCTCTCAGCTAAGGTAGCCAGAATGGTAAGACCAGGCATGTGCTGGTATATTGGGCAATTGGGCTTTGTCCCACCCCGCCCTCACCTCTGGCACCCTGGGGCACCAATAGCAATGTATGGGATTCCCCCCAACCTCAACCCCCAATAGGTACCCAAAACAACTCCCTGTCCAGCACCTTCCCATGGTGCCCTACACACCCCTGAGTAAGACTGGCATGATAGTTTAGGTTTAATGGTAAGAATGCTGGATTTGGAGCAGGAAGGCCTAAATTCAAATCCCTGATAAGTTACAAGCTTTCTTTGCTGGCATTGGCCCATTCAGTACCAGTCGGCCAAACTTACATGCCAGAGTTATTTTCTGGATAATGGGGGAAAGGAAACTATGTACAATATTTTGTCAGAGACAGGAGTTTCTGATGATATTGTCAATGGATGATAGCTATTGTTTTTTCTAGTGACAAAAACAAACAAACTGATCCGCGAGAATATAGTATGAATCCTATGTAAATAATATGCTGCCATCCAGTTTTCAAGAAAAAAAATGCAGGAGACAGTGAGGGTAAACGTCAGAAATCATGGACGAAAAATAAGATGTGACTTTGGTCACAGGTACAGAGCAAATATTTTGTTGTAATTTATTTTGGACATATCATGAGAAGATGATTCATTGGAGGGGACAATAAGGCTAAAAAATTTCCTGTTGTTGTTGTCTGAATTTTATACGGATACATAATTTAAAATTAGAGTTTAGAGTTTAGGGTTAGGGCTAAGGTCAGTGGTGTACTGCTCCAGGTTCCCACCGGATCCCGGGAACCGGTAGCGGAAATTCCCCCAGGCCACGCCCACTTGGCCAGCCACACCCACCTCCCTACCCTAAGACATGGTGTGGCCGGCCAAGTGGGCATGGCCCACAGAGTTAGCCACGCCCACAGAGTTAGCCAGGCCCAGGGTGGGTTAGTAATTTTTTTTGCAGTGCATCACTGGTTAAGGTTAGGGTTAGGGTTACGGGTAGGAGTAGGGTTAGGGTTGGGGTTAGGGTTAGGGCTGTGTAGTAGTTGCAAACCTCATCCCACCACCTTTGGAACTATTCATTCTCTTTTTGTTATGCATATGCAGCTGTTACCCTTGAAAAGGGTGGATTCATCTTAGTTTGGGGACTCGTTCTGCTTTGAGTGACCCTGCTAGGAGTCCAAGCTCATAATGGAGTCTGTCCTCCTGAGGGTATTGCTCTCTAATTTAACTGGGATGCTCAAACACCCCTTTACCACCTGAATGTCTGCTTCCAAGAAAGGGACACATTACTTAGGAAAAAGTAAATATATTTTCCTTCCTAAAATATTGAAATGCTGAGACATATTTTATTTTAATTACTCTAAAAATATCAGAATGCTGCCAGCTGCTACCCTACAGTACAAAATCCTCCTAAGGCCACACACACACCAAACCAAACTTCAGTATGCCACTCTTGTAATTACATATGATTGGCAGTTCAATTCATCAAATCAATACATTCTTTTTTATGAATTCTTCTGGGGACAAGGTGAGATTGAAATCCATTAAAATGAAGCAAGGTGTGGAATAGAGGCGGCCTTAGCTGACAGAGAGCTTCTTCTCTATATTGCCTGTCCTTCTGGTGTAACTGATAATGTTTGTTAACAACATAGTCAGCTTTGCTTAATAAATGATAATAGCATGTTCTACTATCTTATCAGAATAGCTTTAACTCTCATCATTCTTCTCACCTGCAGCTTGTACTCTGTTGCTGAAAGAGCACCACCAAGACTTGAGACTATAATCTTAATGTAGAAGAACAAATATAGTATAAAAAACTTTTTTGTGGGGGGGAATTCTGTACTAACCTGTTCTGTAAATTATACATAGTAGGGATAGGGGTACATAGAAAGAGCCTCCTCAAAGATTATGGTTTTTGGAACCACAATTGGGCATACACCAGGCAACAGCCACCTTGCATACCTGTCAAATTTCGGGAAATTTCTGTCATGCCCCCATATTTTATACTCTTTCCCGCCATCATCCATATTAGTCAGACTGCAATTAGACTGGAGTTATACTGGAGGCCAGCACAGGATAAGCATAGCTGTCCAGTTTTCCGTTTTGGCCAGGAAATTTCCCTTATTTGACAGAAATTTCCCGAAACTTGACAGGTATGCCACCTTGTGCTGACTAATCTTGCTCACACTAGGTTAGGTGAAGGGAACATGGAAGAGGAAGAATAGTAGGGATATACACTGCTTTTGGAGAAAAGCTACAAAACTGACCGGTCAAGGCTGATGATAGGGTAGTGCAAGACCCCTCTGAGGCTGGCTGAACAAACAGTTCATATTAAGATTGTTCCAGCACTACTGAGGTTAAAGCAGTAGTACAAGGAGAAAGCACTATAGGACAATGATGGTGAACCTTGACACTCCAGGTTCACCAGAAGCCCTGATCAGCAGGAGTGCTGACTTGGGCTTCTGGTAATTGAAGTCCAAGAACACCTGGAGTGCTAAGGTTCACCATCACTGCTATAGGAGGAGATTGATAGATGAACCACCACAATTTTCTGGGCAGTCCAACTAACTGAGATTTTGGAGAGGACTTGGAGTGAAGTCACCAATCTTTTATATCACTCTTCTCTCCCCCCCCCCTTAAAGCTGGGCAGCTTTTTTGCATTTAAATAGGATGGAATGAGATTGGTGCATCGCTTTTAGGTGAGCTATTATTGCATTTTGAAATGTCAATAACACATGGAGAGTACATTATTTCTCCAGACCAGGTTTTCTGTTCATGTTAGATCTTTGGTGCATTTTGACATCACTGGAAGCAATATTGTTATGGAGTCTTACCTCTGGAAGTCAGGTTCGCATTTGGGAGTATCATCTACACCGCCCATGTCTAGATCCCATGCCGAGCACTGCTGTCACTTTAGTGTTGCAAAAATGTTCCAGTAGCTCATACCGCTGTCCAATCTACCTGAGAGGGAAAGAGAAAGGCATACACAATACAAACACACATTCTGCAGAATAGAGGCACAGGGATTTCAGGGTCAAAACCAGCATTTCACTTTATTCCAGAACTCACATAGATTATATAGAGCAGGAGTCGGCAAACTTTTTAAGACGGGGGTGTTGTATACAAGCATTAGTTATGTTTTATTAGGACTGCGATATTCAGTATGCAGCAGAATAGCGCACATTGCAAAAAGGCGCCCTTCTTAGATTAATGTCAAAAGCTAATTCGTCAAAGTTTCCCGCTTCTTCGGAAGCCTGGGTAAAAGTATGCTGTAACGGTTCATGCACTGTATATAAGTTAGCCTCCCCGCACCTGTTACCCCCAGTTCTCTGTTCCTCTGCAATAAACTATGTTGTTGTTTCACTTGGCATGGGTAGCTAGATTATTCCTTTAGTTCTAGTACTGGCGACGAAGGTGGGATTGCTATGGCAGCTGCCGCCCCCGTTTTGATCAGACCGTTCGACATTTCGAGACCTGATTCCTGGACGATGTATGAGGTGGAGTTCAAGAATTATTGTGTTTCTCAGAAGGTGGACCCGGCACTAAAAAAAGCGACATTCCTCACCCAATGCGGGTAGACCACGCTCGAACTCCTAAATGATCTCCTGCTGCCTAGGCTGCTTAAGGACACCTCGCTCAAAGATATCTTAACTGTTCTCCGGGACCATTTCAAGCCCAAGATTGCTGTGATTCCTGCTCGTGTGGCCTTCTACAAACGAGACCAGAAGTTTGGTGAATCCGTTGCTGAATACGTTGCCGCGCTTCGACATGCCGATTCCTTGCCAATGGGAAAACCTCAACATCGCTCTTAGGGACAAACTTATAGTGGTCATTAGAGACTAGGCCACGCAGCGTTGCCTTATGAAGTGGGACATCCCAACTTTTGTGGCAGTATTTGAAGAGGCTCAGGCTGCTGAGACTGCGAATGCTGGGGTGCAGTTCCTCCAGACAAGGCCCATCACTTCTGTCAAAAAAGGGTCTGCTGTTCAAAGCATCGTATTGCCAGTCCGTCCACATTTTCCAACGGCTCAGAGGGAGAGAACAACGTAGGTCAGGTCCAGGACATTGTGCCGCACCATCGACAGTGAGCAAAGGCGCCATTGCGCCATGCCAGGGTTGCAGAAACTGACACCTCCGCACCCATTGCCCATTCAAGAACGTTGAGTGCCACTGATGTGGAAAAAGGGGCACATTTCTAGAATGTGTCGCCAGGGTTCGGAGGGTTTTTCCAAGGACGGTAGGCACCGAGAGAAGGAGCACCTGATTTCCAATGTCTTCGCCAGTCGCGGCTCCCATTCAAGTGTTTTGGCGGTCTCCGACAGGTTCTTCATTGATGTCCACATCAAGTGTTGTCCGTTCAACATGGAAATTGATTCGGGGACTTCGTTTTCTATCATCACGCAGAAGGAATTCTACTGTCTCTCCCGGGCTGACCACCTCAAGCTGCGGGCTTTAAAGGGAAGTTTGAGTGACGTACAAGGTGGGCGCATTCATGTGCTTGCCATTGGCACCTTCCTTGTGCATTTTCGAGGTATTACTGTGAGCCTTCCACTCATTGTGGTTAAGACTGATAAGAACAATCGTCTAGGTACACAGTGGTTTGGACCCCTGGGTATTGCCTTTTCAGGCATTAATTTGGTTGAGAATGACCCATCCAGTCTACGTGTGATAAATTTCCTGATGTGTTCCGCTCAGGGTTGGGTACATTCAAGGGGGCCCCTGTTCATTTTGATTTAGACCCTAGTGTTGTGCCCATCAAGATGAAGTCTCGCTGGGTGCCTTTTGCACTCAAGGACCGCATTGAGGCCAAACTTGATAGACTAGTGATGCAGGGCATCCTGGAACCAGAGGATTCGGCTGAATGGGAAACTCTGATTGTCACTGCGATCAATTCCAACGGGGACATCCATATTTATACGGACTACAAATGTACTATAAATAAGGCAATTCACCTTAATTCCTATCCTGTACTGGTGGTCAGCCACCTGCTGGCTTTGCTTCATGGGGGGAAGTGTTTTGCAAAATTGGATTTGGCCCAGGCTTATCAGCAACTGCCTGTTATGCCTGCTTCTGCATTATGCCAAACCATTACTACACACATGGGTTTAAGGTCAATCACCTCCAATTCAGTGTCAATGCGGCACCTGGTATTTTCCAGGGATTGGTGGAATGACTACTGAAGGGTCTCCCTGGGGTATTGCTCTATTTCGATGATGTTTTGATTTTTGGTAAAGATAAGGGGAACCTCATGCTCAAACTGGGCAAGGTGCTCGAGCGCTTTCAGGGTGCTGGTCTTAGGGTTAAGAAGGGAAAATGCTGTTTCTCTGCTATGGAGGTTGATTTCCTGGGTTTCAAGGTTACCCCAGAAGGTGTTAAACCTGCTGCCTCCAAGATCGCCACTTTTTTGGACATGCCGCGTCCGATGTCAAAGGGCAAGTTGCAGTCTTTCCTAAGGCTCTTGAATTTTTACCACTCATTTCTTCCTCATAAGGCCACCATGGCAGCGCCTCTGCACTCCCTCCTTAGGAAACAGGCTGTCTGGCATTAGGGGTCCACTCAGGATCGGGCTTTTCAGGAGGTTAAGAAGCTTCTCACCTCTTCTGCTGTTCTTACTTATTTCGACCCTAGCAAGCCTGTTCTTTTAGTCTGCAATGCTTCCCCAGGCGGGGTAGGGGCAGTACTCTGTCATGATCTGGGAGAGGGGAGGGAGGTGCCGATTGCTTATGTTTCAAGATCCTTGTCGGACACGGAGAAGTGGTATGCTCAAATTGATAGGGAAGCTCTGGCTATCATCGCTGGGACTAAGAAATTTCATGATTTCATCTATGGTCGGCCATTTACGATCATCACTGATCACAAGCTGCTCTTGGGTATTTTTGCCCCCGATAAGCCCAGCCCTCAAATTTTGTCTCCGAGAATGCTGCGGTGGGTGTTGTTTTTGCAAGTGTACCAGTTCACATTGCAACATCGCCCAGGGTCCTCTATTTCTCATGCTGATGCCATCTCGAGATCTCCAATAGAATCTGTGCGTAAGGTTATTTCGGACCAGCAGGTCCTCATGACTGACGTCTTGGATTCCCCACCCATGTCTGTTGAAGACATTGCGGCCACTACTAAGAAGGATCCCCTGTTGCTCAAGGTCAGGGTTTATTACATGAAAAGGAATGAACTGTCGCTGGAAAGGGGATTTTTGGTATGGGGGAATAGAGTGGTCATCCCATCAGTGCTTCAGGGCAAGGTTCTACATACATTACACGTGAGTCACCCTGATACTGTTCGCTCTAAGGTTCTTGCCAGGAGTTACTTCTGGTGGCCCAGACTCGATTTGGACATTGAGGATTGGGTCTGGCATTGTAGGGAATGCCAATCATCCAGGCCGGAGGAGACCCACCAGCCCACCAGGAAATGGGATATTGCTAAGGGCCCCTGGTCACGGGTCCGTATTGATTTTGCCAGACCCTTCCTAGGTGCCCTATTCCTGCTAATTTTTGATTCCTATTTTAACTGGTTAGAAGTTATCCCGGTATCAAATACATCCGCAGCTGTCACAATTCATAAGTTGAGGAGATTGTTCTGAACCTTTGGGTTGCCAGACATTGTCGTATCAGACAACGCTTCGACTTTTATGTCATTTGAATTTCAGGATTTCCTTACTCGTAATGGGGTTAGGCACATAACTGCTGCCCCTTTTCACCCTGCTACAAATGGGCAAATAGAAAGGCAGGTGTGAACAGTTAAGGAGTCCCTCAAACGAATGGGCTCAGGTGACTTAGAGTTACAGCTATGCCAATTTCTGTAAATGCACAAAATTACCCCTCTGGCTTCAGGTTTTTCACCAGCTGATCTATTAATGAAAAGGAAGTTGTCCACAGTTTTTGACCATCTGGACCCGCATTGCATAGAGGATAAAGGGCAGAACATAGATGTGTGTAATTCTAAAGGGTTTTTAGTAGGACAAGCTGTGCACTGCCGGAATTATGCCCAGGGATCCCAATGGTGATGGTGGGGGAGGTACTAGAACAAACTGGACCAGTATCACATAAGGTGCTTATGGAGGTTAATCTGAAGGAGGCACATGGATCATATGCATCCCCGAATGGTGGGGCAGAACGTCTCCATGGAGGCAGGGTCCCGTGAGTCCCTTGAACCAGTTCTTTCTGAGGAAGAAGGGGAGCCCCCAGATTTTGAGAGACATTCAGATTTCTTAGTCAGCCACTTCCCTCTATCTCTCTCCCAGCCAATGCCGCCCCAGGGAGCCCCCCCCAAAAAAATTTTTTTTAGACTACACAGACTCCATGGAGGAGAGGGTTCCTTGTGCTACAGGTTCAGCACGAACCCCTCATATGACTCCATGAGAACCTAGTCAGTCTGGGTTTTCCAGTGGGTTCGCTGGCAACGCCATGGATTCTGGTTGCTCCAAACCCACCTCCTGGGGCCACACATATGTGGACCATCTTAAACGAACCTGCAGTCCACCTCAAAGGTTTGGAGAGTGGGTTCCTCACTAAGGGAGAAGGACTGTTGTATACAAGCATGAGTTATGTTTTATTAGGACTGCGATATTGGTGCCGTTCAGTCTGCAACAGAATAGCGCGCATTGCAAAAAGGCGCCCTTCTTAGATTATTGTCAAAAGCTGATTCATCAATGTTTCCCGGTTCTTCAGAAGCCTGGGTAAAAGTATCTATGCTGTAATGGTTCATACACTGTATATAAGTTAGCCTCCCCGCACCTGTTACCCCCAGTTCTCTGTTCCTCTGCAACAAACTATGTTGTTGTTTCACTTGGCATGGCTGGCTAGATTAATCCTTTAGTTCTAGACACAACAGGGGGCCAGTTCATGGGGGAGGACCAGCTGTCATGGTGGCAGTAGCAGGGGAGGCGGCAACGATGACCACCCCAAGCCTGGGCAGCAGCGGGATTTCTGGCAGCTGGAGCAGCCCAGCGCGGCTTGTCCAGTGGCCAAGGATTACTTTTCTGGTGGCCGGAGCAGCTGAGGTCAGTGTTTCTGGTGGCCGGAACAGGCCGTGCTCGCCAACTCCAGCCACGGCTTCTGCCGCCACTGCTACATCAATCCTTGTCCCCTCCACTTGGCTTGGCATGTCCTTGCTGGTGCTCCATAGCAGGGTGGATGTTGTAAGGAGCTGCTGTACACATGCCTCGCTCACTCACCCAGCCCTTCTGGCAGCAGTTCCTTACAACATCTGCCCTGCTACAGAGCGCCAGCAAGGACATGCCAAGCCAAGTGGAGGTGACAAGGATTGATGCCGCAGCAGCTGCAGCGAAGATGTTAGCTGGATTATTTGGTGCTGTGGGCCGGATGTGGCCTGTAGGCTATAGTTTGAGGATCCCTGATATAGAGGAAGAGGGAAATCTCTCATCAGACATGAGGGCAGACATTTCCATACAACACAATGTTGACAGTACATGATGACCTTACATTTATTCAGCTACAAAGATTTTCCCTGTGCTTTTCTTTTATTTCTTTTTATCAGCTTTCTTCTGACACAGAGGGCAGAGATTACTTAGTAAAGAACTTAGGTACAAGGTGAAAGTCAGTGGCCTGACTGTTCTTATGTAGACTGATATTTCAATCTACAGTACTTTCTAATACAATACATCCTAATTTCTAATATAATTTTTACTACATTAGCATTTAGAGTGATCTGGCAGATTGTTTTTTGCATTCTGTAGAATGGTTCTTTGGAGGTGATTTGCTCACACCTGAAAAGTTAATAAATGCTTGAAATATAGACACACTGAAATTTCTGTTTAAGATCCACCACACATTCAAAATTGCTGGTCCAGTACACCACAGTGATGCACTCAAAAAAAAAAAAAAAAACTACCACCTCTGTGGCCGGGGGCAAATCTGTGGGCACAGCCAACACAATGGGGTATGGAGGTGGGCGTGGCCAGCCAGGTGGGCATGGCCTGGGGGAATTTCCACTACCGGTTCTCCCAAACAGGACAGGACCTGCTTCAGTGCATCACTGGTACACCATAACCCTTTGTCTTCCCCAGATTTTTTTTAAAAGTCCTGATTTGGAAACATATACATGAACTTAAAAGGTAATTGGTTCAGGCCACCTCCAAAACAGTTTGGGGAATGAACTAGTCCTGAGCTGTAAAGGTCGCACATGCTCGAGAGTCAGTTGTATCCAACTATAGGGTTTGGTGCTCATCTCCGTTTATAGCCAAAGAGCCAGTGCTGTCTGCATTTGCAGATGCTTTCATGGACATGTGGCAGACATGACTAAAAATGGAACACTGTTTATCTACCCACTGAAGTGGTACCTATTTATATACTAGCAATTTCTTGCTTTTGAACTGCTAAGTTAACAGGAGCTGGGACAAATGATGGGAACTCACTCCGTCATGCAGCACATGGGTCTCGAACTGCTGACCTGCTGACCTTCCAGTTGTCAAGTTCAATGTCTTAACCACTAAGCCACTGCAATCCCTTTGGTCCTGAGCTGTACAACAAATATTTAAATAAAATTGGCCTGGGAAATAAGCACAAATCCCTACTTCACAACTTTTTTCACAAAAAGAATCCTTAATGAATCAACACATACACTGAGCTCCATGGTTTTTAGCAGCTGGGACCAAGGTATTCACTGCTATAAAATCTTACCTCTTTATTAAAAAAGGGACTGCAGTGGCTCAAGTGGCTAAGACACTGACTGGGAGGCGGAAGGTCAGCAGTTCAATTCCCGTGTACTGCAGGACAGAATGAGATCCCATCTTTGTCCCAGCTCCTGCCAATCTAGCAGTTCGAAAGCAAGAAATTGCAAGTAGATAAATAGGGACCACTTTGGTGGGAAGGTAACAGTGTTCTGTGCGCTCCGGTATCTAGTCATGCCTGCCACATGACCACAGAAATGTCTGCAGAAGCAGACAGCGCTGGCTCTTCGGCTTTGAAACAGAGATGAGCACTGAACCCTAGAGTCGGATATGACTGGCTTTTGAGCAAGGGAAACCTTTGCCTTTACCTTATAAAGGTATTCTACTGAAGTCCTGCTCTGACAGTGCCCGAAGTGAGGGAATGAGTAATCACTGTTAGAAAAGGAAAGGAATTCTTGCATTTTTGCAATCTTAGTCTCCCAGCAGTGCAAGAACTATAGGACTATTGCATTAACTTCCGGTGTAAGCAAAGTAATGTTTAGATGTGCTAGGAACAATGGGAATTTCAATGTGTGACATCTTCAATGCACCCACTTGGGGAAACATGTCTCAGTGGAACAAAGGCTATATTTTGTGCTTCCCCCTTGGCAGTGGCACCCGCTTGCCCATGGGGTAGGACAAAAAGCACACAACAGGTGGGTAGTGCCAGAAAAAGCAGAGCCAGTGGCAAAGTAGGCATATGATGGTATCTTTACCTATAAAATCATGTGTTAACCGTTGGTGTCTGGCATACACGCCCGCACCTGGCCCAACTATCCCGAACCGAGCCGCCTGCACTTACCTTACGACCCTTGGAGCATCGCCGCAAGGGTCTGCCAATCGCGAGTGGGGCAGCCGCCCCACGAACGCAACAAAAAAACCCTGCAATGCCCAGAGTCCTCTGCACTGCACAACTCCTCAGCCAATCAGGCTGAGGGACGCGAGCGCAGAGGAGGCCAGACAGCCAGCGTGGCAGTTTAACAACAAAAAAACCGCTCCGAGGAAAGACCCAACCCACAAAAGTAAGTGGGGAGGGGGAGAGGGACTGAGGGGGACAGGGCCCGGGAACCATGCCACCCGCCCACCCCACCACCTTGCCCAGCCCAGTCCCTCTCCCCCTTCCCACTTACCTTTTGCCGCCCAGGGAGGAGGCCGTGGCCGGGTCCTTCGGCCCTGCGTCCTCCATGAGCGGCGGGGGGAAGAGGAAGAATCCCTCCCCCCACGCCCCCCCTCTCAGCGAGGGTGCATTTACGGCAGTGTTTAGGGCAGGCGCAGGCAGTTTTTATGGCTGTCATAAACGCATCGTCTTCCACTTGCAGTAGCGGCTATGGCAGCGATGGGCTACATGAAATGGTGTCGTGAGCCAGGTCTGGCCCACGGGCCATAGTTTGGCTACCCCTTGTCTATAACATTTATATCCCATTCACTGGTAAACACTACTCCAGGTAGTTTAAAGGTAAAGGTTTCCCTTGCTCTAAAGCCAGTCGTATCTGACTCTAGGGTTCAGTGCTCATCTCTGTTTCACAGCTGAAGAGCCAGCGCTGTCTTCTTCTGCAGACATTTCCGTGGTCATGTGGCAGGCATGACTAGACACCGGAGCACATGGAACGCTGCTACCTTCCCACCGAAGTGTAAAACAATAGAACAATAGCTCAATACAACAGTAAAGACCTAGTCTGTCACTCTGTCTACTATGTCACATTGGATATTTCTCTTCCATTAAGTTCTAGGTGGCATGCATGCAAATATTTTTTCTAGACAAGAGAGAGCAGTAGATGGTACATTCATGCACATAGGTGAGTACACAATCCAAGCCAAGAGACATAATTCTCACGACTGACCCAATTTGACACCTCAGACAGAAGCAGGGTGTGTTGCTGCAAATAATGGCACTGTAAAATTATTATTCAAAAGACAGTTCCTCATTTCTTTTATTAGTAGAAAAAGTTAAAAATCCTTTTTTAAAGATATGGGAAGGGCGCAGAATTTATTTCATGTATTACATGCTGCCAAGTTGGAACTGACTTGCAGCAGTCCTAATAGATCTTTTCAAAGTAAGTAAGAAGTTTAAGGTATAATTTTATCAATCTCTTCCTCCCCTGCAAAAATAGTGAGATTTCATGGCAGAGCCAGGGAATTGAATCCAGGCCTCTTGAGTCTGTCTGTCGTTTGTCTGTCTAGATCAGGGGGTTACCAAACTTTTCGCGCTGTGGGCCTGACCATGCCCTCTGGACAGCTGAGCGGGCCAGTCACATGGTTCCTCCCACCATAAATGTGGCTGTAAACCACATCCGGCGCCTGCTACTCCATAGCTTGGAGGACGAAAGAGGAGAAGACCCTCCTCTCCCCCCCCCTTCGGCGAGGCACCAGGGAGAAAATATCTTCTTCCCGGCGCCTGCCGCACGCGTGCACACACACACACACACACACACACACACACACACACACACACACACACACACACCCTACTGGACTGCACATTTCAAACCTGCCCAGTGTGTGTATGTGGTGTGTGTATGTGTGTGCACACACAAAAACCACCCCAACCACCAACATACACAATAAACATGCCCGGCTTGCCGGGCAAAAAATATTAGTTTACATATACACACGTGGGAAGGGGACACAGATGGAGCACTGTCTCTGGTAAAGTCCTCTTGAAGAGAAAGCTGGCATATAAATCAGGGGTCCCCAAACTTTTCCCACCAGAGACCTGGCCATGCTCCCTCAGTCAGCTAAGCAGGCCGGTCACGTGGTTCCTCCCACCGCCAGCAATGGCACGTGAATTCAACAGCCATTTGTGGACTTTTTTGCCACCCCTACCCCTTCCCATGGAGGAGAGAGAGAGGTCGAAACAATTTCACGCCATTTTTTGAATTTTTCTGTGCATTTTCACCGCGTTTCAGCATGATTTCGCTGCAATTTCCTTACTTCCGGCGATGGTGGGGCACTTCCAGCAATAGTGACAATCTGGCCCATGGACTGGATGAATTGGCCTGTGGGCCAGACCTGGCCTGTGGGCCATAATTTGAGCACCCCTTTTTAAAATAAATAACAAAATAGCTAGCCTGAGTGAGGGAGTAGGCTGAGGCTAAAGTGAAGCAGTGTCCCAGTTGCCCTAATGGACCTACTTCTGCTGCTGTTTGAACCCCACAGGAATCAGTCCATTCACCTAAAGGACTTTGTTGTAGACCAAATATAAGAATTATTTATTTCAACACTGAGAAACTCTAATAAGCACATACTCTTACATTTTCTACAGAGGGTAAGATTCCCTTGAAAACCTAGTCAGTGTTCTCTGAAGCTAGAATCCCAATTATCTGCTTGATAACCATGAATCCTCCACAAGCACAAAACAGCTGAGGTGTGTTTTTTTACCCTAAAGCACTGTTCCAGGAGCACACTGTATCTGATCTAGAAAGGTAATTTGTGTGTGAAAACTTGTTCTCATATAGAATTACCTTGCATAATTAGGGGGATTGGCTTTTCTACAAGGTGATAAGGTTCAACATTACTCACTGAATGACTAAACAAAACAATGATACAACTGTACATTGGAGGATTCAGCCCAAAGCTTTGCTCACAATCTGAGTTCAGTCCCCCTCCCCACACTCTGAAGGTTAACTCAGCCTTTCATCCATACAAAGTTGGTAAAATGAGAACCCAGTTTGTTGGGTACAAACTGTAGTTTGCATAGTTAATTTATCAACTGCCCAGATAGTGCTTAGCTCTGGGGGTCAGTATATAAGTGGAAACAATAGTTCCCCACCCCCGACTATAGTTAACCCCCAATTCAAGACCTACATTTTACACCAAGATGACATAACAAGTGAAAAGATTGAGTTACTGTATATCAGTAAATAATATATAGACAAATGTAAACACTGATCTGGAGATTGCTTTCACACCATTAAATTTAAAAGAACAACTGGAGGAGTGTCAGCTCCAACCAAAACAAATAAGACAAAGTGCGGATTCCCCATGCCCCGCGGGGCATGGAACGGCCCGCCAGAGGCCACCGCGGTGAGAGAAGCTCCCAGCCCGTGGGTTCTGTGGCCGCCAAATTAAGGGGGGTGGATAAATGATAGGGTTTGATTCACCCAATTCCTTTGACCTGACCAACGGATCTGCTGAAAGAGTGAATATCTAACCCGGTTACCCATTAGAGTAAATCACTCATCTCCAGGTCTCAGTGTAATCTCTGGTGCAAATAGAAGCCATATTTACCCTAGCCTAAGCCTCAGACAATGGTCAGTGTTTGTCCTAGTTAATTAACTTCCCCGAGAGAAGTTCCCAATTAACCCGAGCAAATAGGTGATGTGATTCTCTGTCAGATAACCATCCTACCATGCACAGCCTTCTGCATAATATATACTGATGATTTTCCCTCAATAAATCACTGGTCTTCGCTCCATCTTGCCTCATGTCATTCCTTTGACCAGTCTCCTCCGGGACCTCAAGGGCCGCTTTACGGCCCCAATTCCTACAACAAAGGATTTGAACTTTATGAAAAAGAAAGGTGATGTTTTAAATAGATATGATAAACACAGAGAAGTAAAACCAATCAAAAGCTACGTGAAGACCTTTTCACGCCAACTCTTCCACTTCCTACTTTGCTTCCCTCCCGCTTAGATCAAGCAAAATAGTAATCTGATGAAATAGTTCACAGGTATAAAACTCACACTATTTATTTACTTATATATTTACTAATGTGTATTGGCCGAATATACAGTTTTCATTTCCTGTACTGGCATTCCTGTTGTTTATAAAACAGCCCATACCTTTTGATGCTTCACACACAAAAATCTACACTCACAATATGCAAACATTGTGAAACTGATGAGCTATAAGCATGATGAAAAATAATGGTACATTTTAATGTTAATAAATGGAAGTTTTAGTCCATTTTTTAGAAACATTAGAGGGGCTGAATATTGCAAACAGAAATTGCACTGGGCTGGACACGTCTCTCGAATGGTAGACAGGCGTTGGGCAGCACCAGTCACTGAGTGGTATCCCAGAGGAGTAAAAAGACCAACCAAGGAATCAAAGAATTAGAAGGGCAGGCTGTCAGACCTAAAATTCAGGGAGAGAAAAGCCAAGGTGTGTCCCTGCCATAAAGATATAGATCACAATACGTATTTTCTTTCTAGGTTCATCCTAATATGATAAAGACTTTTTTAAAATCTACAGGCTCTGAAATACCAGTTACCTTTAGAAAAGGATTGTATTGTCTGGTTCCTACTTGTGGATCCCCTTTCTATAATTGTTTACTTGAAATCTTCTTAAACATTTATTGAAGCTGAACCGAAACAAGCATTAGTAAGGCAATCTGTAACACAAGTCTTCTTAGTTTACTACCTACAGTCTTCTTAGGCTAATAAAAATATTTCTCATGAAAAATGTAAAAATATAAAACCATCTCAATTACAATCCATATTGTTTAACTTCAAAATCGTTATAAGAACCAATTTGAGGAACATAGTATATTGTTTAAAATATAGGTTTCAAGAGAAGGAAAAACTAAGGTAAAGGCAAAGGTTTCCCTTGATCGAAAACCAGTCGTATCCAACACTAGGGTTCAGTGCTCATCTCTGTTTCAAAGCCGAAGAGCCAGCGCTGTCTGCTTCTGCAGACGTTTCCGTGGTCAGGTGGCAGACATGATTAGACACCGGGGTGCACGGAATGCTGTTACCTTCCCACCAAAGTGGTCCCTATTTATCTACTTGCAATTTCTTGCTTTCGAACTGCTAGGTTGGCAGGAGATGGGACACAGACGGGAGCTCATTCCGGCCTGCAGTACTTGGAATTTGAACTACTGACCTTCCGCCTTCCACAGCTGCTATTATTCTCAGTAGTTTTTCTTTCTTATCAGTGAGTCTGAGCATAGCAAAGCAATACAGCAAGGCATAAGCAAATTCATGTTTACACAAACACTGGTCCTCAGCACACTGTAATCTGATGCTCCCTGTTTGGGTTTGGATAGCATGGTTTATATAATAAACTGGCATTCTGTGCCCGGTGTTGGTGGCCTCCCTCATGGAGCGGTCCTACCTGGGCACAAGGCATCCGGGGCAGGCAAGGGGTCCCTATGACCATTTCCTCAGGGGGTAAGGCGGCCGGATGACCGGCCGCGGCCACGTTTTCAGGCAGGGAGGCGGAGGCTTAGTGGTGCGGCAGGGCAGAGGTGGCACCTATGTCGCCACCTTGCCTGGCCATGTGTTCAGGCGGCACGGAGGCTTAGTGGGGCGGCGGCAGGGCAAAGGCTGCGCCTACAGCGGCACCTTGACGGCCGCATCTTCAGGTGGCACAGGGGGCGGCAGGGCAGAGGCAGCAGGGCAGAGGCTGCGCCTACGGCGGTGCTTCGCCTGGCCCTGACTTCATGGGGCACAGCGGAGGCTTGATCTGGCAGCAGGGCCGAGGCTGCGCCTACCGCGTGTGCAGGCGTGACTGGGCACCTGGTTGTGACATAGGCGCACCATCTCCATTGTGGCGATCTTCTCCGGTGGGGCTAGTGCCCCACCCGCGGTGTCCGGACCCCCTTCTTTCTGAGACAGTATAGGCAAGGCAGGTCTCGCCGGAGTTTCAGCGGGGTGGGTTGCAAGGGGTACAAACATATGCAGGACACACTAACGTACCCCTTTGCTTGATGGATATAGATTATATTGTTTACATGTTTTAGTGAAAAGCAGCTGCTCAACTTTCAACAATGTGCTCAGCTGATAACTGTATGCTCAGTTTGGTTGGCAGCAAGCCAGCCAGCCAGCCAAACACACACATGCCCAAGGATCCAGGCCCTCATTGCTAGCCCAACATTTTTGCCGCATTTTGTGACAAAATAGCATTTTACAGCCTGGAAATAATTGCATAAATGATTCCATTCCACCTTTCAAATGGAACAAATGATATTCCATTTGTTAGAAACATTACAAGGGCAGGTTATAACCCTAAAGCAGTTAGTTAGACTACTGGCATCAAGGCTACTTGCAAGAACTCTGGTTTTCTGAGCACAGATCCACTATACAATCTACTTAATCACCCTGGCAAAATTTCTATTAACTCGTATGAGTTTTCAATTTATAATGGAATGACTTGTAAGACATGTAGGATATTATTTAAGAAGAGAGGTGGGATTCAAATATTTAAAATAAAAAAGTAAAATAAAACAGACAGTTTACACAACTCACCTTATTGTCCACTGCAATTTTTTTGACCTTCTAAAATTACTGCATTATCAAATATAAAGGTGTTGTTGTTGTTGTTGTTGTTGTTGTTGTTGTTGTTGTTGTTGTTGTTGTTGTTGTTGTTGTTGTTGTTGTTAGTATTAGTATTAGTATTAGTATTAGTATTAGTATTAGTATTAGTATTAGTATTAGTATTAGTATTAGTACAACAACCCCCAATTAAACAACAGTAAAAGCCAGTCTAAAAATCTTACCTTTTCACTGTACTCAAATAAAACCCATTCTGAACTTTAAGTGAACCAAAGGGCACAAAGCCCACCCCCACCTCCTCCACATGCCTTTGTGTAGTTGTCAGGAAGCAGGTAAAAGAACTGGTCTGGTATGTGAAGGACAAAATAAGTGGATTTTGTGTTTTGTGTATTGAGCATGTCTGCTGTCTGTCTTGGTCTTGATTATAAAAAGGTCTTTGTCTGTTCACTCCTTGCTCCTCTTGCTGCAAGGCGAGAGCCCCTATGCATAGGAAGAATAAAACCTCTCTCTCTCTCTCTCTCTCTCCTATTTTATTGATGCAGGTATTTCTTTTTAAACCTCAACAACCAAAAATAATACTGCTTTGTCATTGTTCAGAAACTAAAAGCAGTGACAACTGATTGTGTGGAAACTGATTGTGTGTGTGTGTGTGTGTGTGCGCGCACACACACACACACACACACGTGCACATATGTGCATGCGTGCATCAGGTTTATAACAAGATATAACATCCCCCAGATATCCTGACCTCTGAAAATTAAAATTACCACCTCAAATTAGGCCTGGTAAGCAACTGACAACCATACAAGTGTCAGTGTCATATGATCAAGATCCTATGCACCAACCAGCCCTCCAGCTACAGAATAAGACCCCAGAACCTGTTCAAGTACTGTATATAAAAGCAACTGTTGGCTTAGCTATGTGGTCATTGTTGTACATCTATATACAGTGGAGCACCTGATAACGTCTGGTCCTGATAACATCATATCCGGACAACGTCCATCAATTTTCAGAAAATTGATGGACCAGATAGAGTTGTTGGGATGTTGTCCGGAGCTGTCTGCGCCACCCACCATGGCGTCTCCCCCCCACAAACAAACCGGGGTGGGGCTGTTTCAAGGCACTTGAAGGCTGTTTGGAGGCATCTCACTCTGTCCGGATGATTTTCTGATGCTTCCCCACTTCACTAGACCACTCGAACGCATGGCTGGGCAACTTCCTGGTTCTGCACTAGGAACCAAGCTAATGACGCAAGAGCCGGAGGACTTCCTGTGCTGGGTGGAGCTTGTGTCATTGGCTTGGTTCCTAGCGTGGAACCAAGAAGTTGCCCGGTCATGCGTTTGAGTGGCCTAGTGAAGTGGGGAAGCATCGGAAAATCATCCGGACAGAGCAAGATGCCTCCAAACAGCCTTCCACCACACTGGTAAGTGACAGAGGCTTGTTTTGGGGGGGGGGGTGAGGCACAGTGAAGCGCGTGGCCGGCTCCCTGCCCGGAGGTGCAGCAGGGAAGTGCAGACCCACCTGGGGCTCCTTCGGGTAGGGAGCTGGCCATGCACTTTTTTCCCTTCCCGGAGGGGCCGCGGGGGAATGTGGTTTTTTTAGTGATATGTGGAGATGAGCCGGATAATGTCCAAATCCGGACAACATCCAGACTTGTGGAACCAAGTATGGATGTTATCAGAAGTTCCACTGTAGGCACCAAGGGGATTACAGTAAAACCCCAACATACATATGCCTCGAGTTACATAAAATTCGACTTACATAATGATTTTTGCACTAAAACCATGTCCTGATTTACATAAATGTCCTGACTTACACAACACAATTTCCTATGGGTTTACTTCGAGTTACGTAAAAAATTCATTTTTCCTATGGGGTTGCTTTGATTTACATAAATATCATTTTCCTATGGGTTGACTTCGAGTTATGTAAAAATAAATTTTTCCTATGGGTTTGCTGCGAGTTAAGTAAAAAACCGACTTGCACAAAAGCCTACGGAATAGACATTTTACGTAAGTAGGGGTTTTACTGTATCTTTTTTTCCCCTGTGAAAGATAATAGTCACAGATTCAAGTAAGCTGTTAGGGAAACAACTGCATGAATTCTGTGTAACAAAAACAAACCTTTTCTCAATATCTTATAGTTCAGTTTGCTTCAAGGTTGTTTGTGACAATGTGCTGTATCAGGACAGAATATTCATGATTACTTTGCCCAAAACACAAGAGCTTCAGGCTTTGTTCTGGTAAAAAAGAAGGGGTGATTAAAAGATGTATGTGACATAGAAATACATCTCAAAATCCTAGAGGGAAGAATGATCCAAAACACTTATTGGAATTGGAATTAAATTCAGAAAATGAAGCATTCCACACAAGTCGTGGAATAAATTCCTGAAAGATTGTGAAAAATGTATGAATGGCTACATGGTTAATAACTAGTGCACTTGTTATAACTATGGACAGTTTAAAGTCATGACAAATAACCTGCTAGCACTCTTATCTTTAAACTCCTAGTTACCAGACTGCAAACATAAATAACGCATCAGGCCCTTTGCCTCCAGGCCCCTTTTGTGATCTTTCAGAGCCAACTGGTTGACTATCAACAGAAGGCTGGAACAGAGAGATCTTAGTCTGATGCAGCAAAATAGTCATTTGCTGAAAACTAGTAGGAAGTTGCTATAATAGTAATTCAAAGGATGCCAAGTAATCTTTTAAATTACTTTGTGTTATTTTATAATGTGTAGTCATTTAGAGTTAAGACACCCTGTCCTCTACTATTATACCTCTGCCTAAAAAGCCTAACATAGATAGTCTGAATGACTTCCACCCTGTCATAATGAAATGCTTTGAAAAGTTGGTGCGGAACCATATTATGGCTTGTTTACCAGTTGGACTTGACCCTTGTCAATTTGCATATAAGAGAAAGAGATCCACGGAGGATGCCGTGGCTACGGCCCTACATGCTGTTCTGACCCATTTGGAGAAACAAGGAACTTATGCGAGACTGTTATTTGTAGATCTTAGTTCTGCTTTTAATACTATTCTTCCGCATAGACTGGTGCCCAAATTCTTAGATCTGGGGCTTCCGCCATGCTTATGCAGGTGGATACTAGATTTTCTATCAGATCGTTCCCAACGGGTCAGGATGGGCTCTCATGTCTCTGCGGATCTTAGTATAAGTACGGGGACGCCGCAGGGGTGTGTGCTGAGCCCGCTTCTGTACATGCTTTACACATATGATTGTGTTTCCAGTTACCCCAGCAATAAGATCATCAAGTTTGCAGACGACACAACGGTGGAAGGAGGTTGAGATGCTGACGGAGTGGTGTGGGGAAAACAATTTATTCCTCAATGTAAAAAAGACAAAAGAGATCATTGTGGACTTTAGAAAATGCAAATTGGACATCCAGCCACTTATTATTGAAGGGAATTGTGTGGAACAGGTCTCAGTGTTTCAGTTTCTGGGAATGGACCTGAGGGATGATCTAACATGGGGAGCAAACACCAAAGATCTGATGAAGAGAGCACAGCAGAGGTTATACTTCTTGAGAATCCTCAGGAAAAACAACCTTTCAAAGGACCTGCTGTTGGCATTCTACCACTGTACCATAGAGAGTGTGTTAACCTATGGTCTGTGTGTATGGTTTGGGAGTTGTACAGCTAGGGAAAGAACAATGCTGCCCAGGGTCGTAAAGACTGTGGAGGGGATAATCGGGTGTACTCTTCCCACTCACCAGGTGTTACAAGAAAGCTGTAGAGATTGCGCAAGATAGTACGCACCCCGGAAATGATCTCTTTCAGCTTCTGCCATCTAGAAGAAGGTATAGGGTCATAAAGACCAGGACCAGCCGCTTGAGAAATAGTTTCTACCCAAAAGCGGTTCTGGCTTTGAATGCAATGCAATGCAGTCTATGAGGGAGCTTCTGCATATAGTTTTTAGAGTTTTAGAGCTTTTTAGGGGTTAAATGTGTATATGTGGGGTGGGAGTGTGTTGATAATTTTGTACAGTTGTATTTTGTTTGTTGGGTTGATAAGTGTTTTTCCCCCCAATCTCGTTGTTCTGTGCAAGGACAATGACAATAAAGATTTATCTATCTATCTACCAGTATCTATCTATCAATCAACTGTCTTGCTGTAAACCCCGCGTGGGTCAGTTAGCATACCAGCTCACACACTCACTGTCGTCAGGCCAAGGACACTAAATCTGGGAATCTGACATTTTGATCAATCTCATGAAGATGCTATTGTAACCCCAGAATTTGAAAAATGCATACCCCATTTTATTTCTTATTTTTTTATCTCTTATTAATCAAGTTATTTTGTTTCTTTTCTTTACAATAAAGTTATTTTGTTTATTTTATTTTGCCACCTACGTTTAAGATTGATTAGGCTTATGTGTACACAAGCACCACTCTGACCATGCACCCATTCACACACGCTTGAAGGTATATACTGCAAGGGTTGATTTTTAATAATTTTATGAAGATCTCAAACCACTACTTAAAAGGGCCATGGAAAGGGGGAAGCCCCCCTTTTCCTCTCTCTCTCCTTTCTAAGTCAAGCTTTGGCAGAGGCTCTGGAGACTGTAGTGTGGTTTAAAATGTGTCTTCCCTTTCTGCCCAATAGACTCAGCAGACTTGGCCCCTTTCACTCCTAATAAATATTATTTCATTGGCAGTTATACCTGGGTTGTCAGATAAATTAATAAAAATGTTTTCAAATACCTGGAACTGTTCTATTCAAGCTAGAATCTCCTAACTTCCTCTTCATACACTTAGACTATATTGAGGCAAGTCCAAGGGTTTACCATTGTAAAGCCAGGAACTCACCTCCACCTTTCCCCTTAAAGTTTAAGATTAATTCTTTCCTCTGTTGCTTTTCTCTGTCTCTCCATTGTCTTTGGGGTCAGCGATAGATCAGAAATTAGCATATGTACACAGTGCTGGCTGGGGAACTGCCCTGGGCATCTTCACTAAAACTCCTACTTGGGGGCTGCAATTAAATGAACATAGAGAGTTTTTAATAAACAAGGATAATGAAGGTTTCTTTTATTTGCCTTGCCCTGGATAAAACAATATTATTTTGGTCTTCCTTATAAACTGCTATAAGAAGGTAAACTAACATTTTAAACTTGCTTCATGTCTTAGAAGGTCAAAATGAAAAGGAACTGGTGCTGCAATCTGACTGTTTGGAGAAACCCAGAGGGGCCACACACACACATTCTAAATTTCCTGGGAGTCAACAGAAAAGACAAACAGCTTTAATTCTTTTTCAAGTATCTTGCATCGATTCTTTCACCTGTATCTCTGGCCTGTATTGTTTTTGGGTTTTGTAATTATCATATGTAAACTGTGAGGGTTGGGTTATGTCTAGGAACAGGAAAAGGATTATTGACTATTTTTGGGTGGGGAAAGCTCACCACAAAGTACGTGCCCTACCCTGGTGTCCATCCACAAGCCCATTGGTCAACTTGTATCCTGCATATGGAATCTGGACTTCTGATTTGTGCCAAATTACAATCCTCACTCCCACTGGATGCTCCATTGGAGGACACCACTGCATACCTTTACTAAACTGTGAACACTGATATTTTCCTTCTACCCCAGGACATCTGCCTAATCCCTCTTGCCTATTGTTTCCTATTATTGAGCTTCTTACTTGTAAACAAAAGTGTCCAGTGCTGGTCTTTATCAGTGTAAATCTTTAATTTTGTAATTGACTAGCAGAGGATGCCCGGCGTTGCCGGGCTGTTTTAAATTGTGTTGGAAAATTAAATTGTGTTAATGCTTGTTAAAAATTGCTTAGTCTGTAATTTTTAAAATGTTTATTTATACAAATTTTTTTTGTCTTGGCTGGCTGTTTTATGTAACTGAATAATGTTTTAGTTTTTGTTTTTTTAAAAAATAGTTGTACTGTAGGTAATAATTTTAATAATGTGAAAGTAAAGGTTTTTTACATTCAATGTTTTTAAAATGTGTTTAGTTGTTTTGGGTTTTTATTTGAGTTAGAACTCAGCACAGGATTTTAATTAAAAAATTATTTTATTTTATTGACATATGTTTGTGATTTGTGTTAAATTGTGTTTGCGTGTAATTTTTTTGACTTGTTATTATTGTGACCTTTTGTGTAAAATTGTGATTTTGTGTTATTGTTTTGATTTGTTTTTACTGTTTTGGCCTTTTGTTTGGGGCTGTTGTGTGTTTTTGAATTGTTTTTACTATTGTGGCCAGCAGGTGGTGCTGGTAGGGGTTTTCTTGAATTTTGACTGTTTTTTCTCTCGTGGCCTCTGGGTGGAGCTTCTTCTGGTAAGTAGTCTCTTTCTTTATTCATTTCGTTTCCGGTCATTGTAGGACATGTGTTGGTGAGTTGGCTTGTTTTCTGTATTTTGTGTGTGTGGGGGTTGGGTTTTGTATTTTTTGACTGTTTGTTTTGTTTTTGATTGTGTTTTTGTTTACTTTGTATTGTTTTTTGGTGTTGTTTTTGTTTGTTTTTGTGTATTTTTGGATGTTTTTGATTGTGTTTTAAGGTATTTTAAGGTATTTTTTGTAATTTATTTATTTATTTATTTATATTTTGTGGTTGTTCTGGCTTTGGGGGGGGGTTGGCTTATTTCCGCGGGCTGGCCTGGCTGGCCGGACCACGGGGATTCCAACGCCACTAAATGTGGCATTGGGGGGGGTTATTTCCGCGGGCCGGCTTCACTGGCCAGACCACTGGCGTTGGGGAGTGGGGGCTTTATTGTCTTATGGTGCTTTGATTGTGTGGAGTCGTGGAAGTAGATTGGGGTTTCCCCTTTAATATCAGTGGGTGGGGGGTTGCGATCCCCCTCTCCACTGGTTCCCTGGGGGTTGGGAGGTTTGTGGGGACAAAAGGGGCATGTCCCCCCAACCCTGCTGGACCCAGGAGACCAGGGAGAGTGGATCAATTCCCCCCTCCTAAAAAAAACCTCTGTTTTTAAAGAGAAGAAACCGCTTGGTTTCTTCTCTTTAAAGACGGAGGGTTTTTTGGGTGGTGGTGGTGGATTCGATCCCCTCTCACTGTTCTACTGGGTCCAGAAGGGTTGGGGGACAGATTTCTTTTGTCCCCACAAACCTCCCAACCCCAGGTGAGCCAGCTGAGAGGGGGATCGCCACCTCCCACTTACTGATATTAAAGTGGAAACTCCGATCAGATTTCCCCTTTTAATATCAGGGGGTTGGGTTGGAATCGATCTCCTCTCTCAGGTCCCGTGGGTCCGTGAGGATTGGGGGGGAGAAAAGGGGTATGTCCCCCCCAACCCTTCTGGACCCAGGAGACCAGGGACAGTGGATCGATTTCCCCCCCCCTCCTAAAAAAAACCTCCGTTTTTAAAGAGAAGAAACCGCTTGGTTTCTTCTCTTTAAAGTCAGAGGTTTTTTTAGGAGGGGGGAATCGATCCACTCTCTCTGGTCTCCTGGGTCCAGAAGGGTTGGGGGGACAGATCCCTTTTGTCCCCACAAACCTCCCAACCCCAGGTGAGCCAGCAGAGATGGGGATCGCCACCCCCCACTTACTGATATTAAAGGGGAAACTCCAATTGGGACCTTCAATTACCGTTGGTGAGGAAAAGAAGGGCGGTTGGTGTTGAGTGGCTGTGAGGCGGTGAGTTTTTGTTTTTGTTTTTGGGCACCGGCTTCCTCAGTGTTCTGCGCGCTCATGTCGCACAGGACTCTGGGGCTTGTAGTTATGGATTTGTGGTTGTGGTGCATTTTTTCCTGCGGCTTGATTTTGATTGGCCGCGGTGCATTTCTCAATGTTCTTTGTGGTCACGCCTCTCAGCCTGATTGGCTATGGTGCAGCGCGGCGCAAAGAATGTTGGGAAATGTAGTTTTTTCCCTTTTTCACGTTTGTGGGGCTGTTGCCCCACTGCCGGTTTTCTCAATCCTTCGTTGACCTGCGGACCCAGTTTGCCCATGTGCATGAATGGTGGGTGCGGGTTAGTAGGCCCAGGCTTAGGAACCTATACGAACTTCCAACGGTTAACCCTTGGTTTTATAGGTTAAGATAGATAGATAGAGGTTAAGGTTTAAGGTTAGTTCTCTTGGGTAAAGGATATATAAATCGCCTACTAGCATTGGGTCAGTGGTAACTGTGGAACCAAAAGAGCTGCTCACTTGGAGGGAACTTTTGATTAGGCAAAGGTTGAGATTAGGGCTTGGACCAGCACCTGGCCAGTGGTGATTAAACTCCTTTTCAATAAACTTAATTTTATTTTGCCTAAAATAAACACCTCCTCATTCCTGGCATAAGGGTTCTGCCAGTGATCGAACCAAGAGTTGTAGCTGTGATCCAGAATCCGAAAGCTCCAGCAACAACCATAAAGGGGCAGCTGTTTTTCTGGTAACACTATCAAGATGGAATCTAAGATAAGTGCCTCACATAACTTACAGGTGTTTGGCCAGCTGCCACTGGCCAGATGTTCCCAAACATCACATTTTAGGAATTTTCACATAACTGAGATGGAAGGTGTGATTGGCCAAAAACATATAAAAACTGAGGCATTTTGCATCTTGGTAGCAGACTCCCCAATTCCAGGGGACCCCCTGCCTATTTTCCCTTTCAATATGCCCTGAATGCGAGACCTACTTAGCTTTGTTTAGAAAATTCTATTTCTTTTGTATTCAGTATTTCATTTCATTTATTTCAAATGCTTTTATCCGCATACTTTATTTGCTTATTCTTGTAATAAAAACACTGCTAAATTTGAAGCAAACTAGTAGCATCATTTTTCTCCTCAAAAGAAAAGAGGGGAATTTCCAGAGGTCAGCTTAGAGGCCATCAATGGACTATTCTTTAAAGGTCTCTAATGGGAGGAGTTGCCAGAAGACAGGAGAACGGCCTTGAGAGTTTTGCTTCTCTGCAAGGAGTGTTATCTGAACTGCAGGACTTTCATTTTCCTAGGTAACTCCCCTTCACCCTGAAGGCTAGCTGATCTCTGCCAAGTGTCATCAAAGGGAGGGCACTCGGGAGGGGTGGCATGAGATGGGATAATTTGGAAACTGAACACCTTAAGGGTCTGGAATCGCCATTTTATTATCCAGTTTAATTCTGGGCTCCTAGAGGTCAGCATAGCTCAAAACGCTGACTGCTCATGCAGAAAAACCTCTCTTTGCCACACTAGCTCTGGTCAAAGCCAAAGGTAAATTCCAGGCTACAACGGCCCCTGTCTGTGCCAGCCTCGACACTATAATAAATTCCCGAGAGTTGCAAGTAAATTATGCCCAATCAATCAGTGGAACTTTCAGAGGCATTGACTCAACAAACCCTACTGATTCAATAGGTCTACTATGATTGTGACATAATACTGGATTTCAGCCACAGTGCGAAGATCATGTATAGCAGTGATGGCAAACCTTTTAGAGACCGAGTGCCCAAACTGCAACCCAAAACACACTTATTTATCGCAAAGTGCCAACATAGCAACAGGGGAGGGAGGAAACGCTTCCATTGGGTTGCTGGGCAGAGGGGCAGGGTGAACTCTGTGCTGGGGAGGGAGGAATTGCTCCCATTGGGCTGCTGGGCAGTGGGGTGGGGCAAACTCTGTGCTGGGGTGACTCTGAGAGCCACCTCTGGCAGGGTTTGCCATCATGGATGTATAGGATGTCTTATAAGAACTGAGACATCAACAGGTGGCTAAGATAATTTATCTTCAAACCAGACCCCATGTCCCTGAGCAAATAAGTTATTTTCCTTCTGCATTTATTTTCTGATTTACATGTCACCTTCAGTCACCTTTTTGAACCAAGATAGTCATAACATTGAAGCCATTATTTATTTATTTGCTTTATATACCAGCCATCAGGGAGACACTTTCACTCTGGGCAGCGTGCTTCATTTAAAAAACATGAATATTATAAAACTTATTATCAATCCACATTTAAAATTGTTACAGTACCTTTTAAAAATGTAGCCTTTTTAAGAACTGAGAATATACAGTAGTATATCATAAGCTTATTCAAAGGATTTCTCCCCCATACATGCACATTAGCAAATGTGCAATGCCACAATGTGTGTCTTGCATTCATCTACTAACCATTTGCAATTCAACAGGGCAAAGCTTCACAACCAATCTGAATAACAACAACACTGATGTGTATAATTATGTTATGCTAACCATTCTGTACCTCTTGCCATGAAGTTTCACTCTTATGTCAGCCAAAGTGGACTTGATCCATGAAAGTTAACATTAAAATGCAGCAGGTAGTCTTTAAAAGGGTTGCAATGGCTCAAGTGGCTAAGATGCTGACTGGGAGGCGGAAGGTCAGCAGTTTGATTCCTGGGTACTGCAGGATGGAATGAGCTCCCATCTTTGTCCCAGCTCGTGCCAACCTAGCAGTTCGAAAGCAAGAAATTGCAAGTACTGTAGATAAATAGGGACCACTTCGGTGGGAAGGTAAAAGCATTCTGTGCGCCGTGTCTAGTTATGCCTGGCACATGATCACGGAAACGTCTGCAGAAGCAGACAACGCTGGCTCTTTGGCTTTGAAACAGAGATGAGCACTGATCCCTAGAGTCGGATATGACTGACTTTTGAGCAAGGGAAACCTTTACCTTTACTAGTCTTTAAAGTGCCACAGTGTTTTTGTCTTTTGTTTTGTTTTGTTTACTCTCTGATAAGCTTCAAACACAGACTAACATAGCTACTATTTAAAAAAATTCTACAGAACAAGAATCACTTCTGAAATTGAGACACTCTCTGCATTTTATATTGTCTTCTTTTCTCATTTTTATTTTTCTCCTTTTTGTCTTTCCCATTTTTTAATCTTACTTTTCTGTTTCTCAAGACCTACATTTTTGAAAAACAAACTTGGGGAGTCACAATTGGGACAAAGGAACTGACTATAGCTCAGAAGGGAGAAGAAAAAAAGCAGACGTAAAGCCCAAGTCCAAATTCATAACAGCAGAATAAAGGCGAGGAACAGATCAGAGTCCAGGAAGCATGATTGTAGAAAACCAAAAATCACCAGCAAATCACTGATGGTGGTCCCAACCCTGGTGGCAGTGATTTTTGGTGATTAAGGTCTCCGCTACCATCCTTCTTGTTCTTCCATATTGGAATCCAAATACAGTATTGGAAATCCTCATGACGATCAGCCACAAAGTCTGTCCTGAGAATATAATGCCATGGCCTTTCATCTGCCTTCTGCATCACATTGTGACACCCATACCACTGATCCAGTTCTGTGAGTCACATTCAGGGCCTGGGTCATTTTGGCACGCAAAGTCCTCCTCAGCCCCAGGCCACTGTCCTCCATCAAAATAGATTCAAGAGGGATTTAATCCACTTGAGGACCATCACCCTTCCCTGTGGACTTCGGTACCCAAGCCGTTAGTCCTCAGGGTCATCAGGCTAGTTAAGCTGTGACTGACAAAAGCCCCTTGTGCTGGCACAACTGCACTTAGACTGCCCCAAACCTTGAGTAAGTTTTTTTTTTGAGCCTCAGAATGGTAGGTGGTGTCTGGCCAGGTTATCCTGCTAGGATAATAGAGTAAACCATACTGCCAGCATTGAGTCGCTGGCAGTATGGTTTACTCTATTATCCTAGCAGGATAACCTGGCCAGACACCACCTACCATTATGAGGCTAAAAAACAAAACAACAACAACAACAACACCCTTACCCAAGGGTTGGGGCAGTCTAAGTGCAGTTGTGCCGGCACAAGGGGCTTTTGCCCTATCCAAACCCATCCCAGTCATCCTTAAAATGGAGTTAGAATTGAGCTCTTACTTACTTTCAGGTAAGGGTTTAATATTCAGGTCTGAACATAGCTTCGGAAAAGAGGAACATTTCAACATGAGAACCTTGTCCCCACCCTCCAAATCCCTGTACCGGTAACAATCTTTAGAAGGATTGGGGCATTGCATGCTTCAACAGTAACTGAGATTCAATACCAAAGTCCTGTTTGAATAAAATGGTCTCTGACTGCTGGCAGAAGGACCACAGAGAGGGTGTCAGATCAACTACCTTTGCCAGGGAGTTCAGGAATCTGGAAATGGACACCAATCAAGCAAATGTGGCAAGACTAAAAAGGGTCCAACTAATAGGACAAAGAACAGACTTTCCTCCAAAGATTTTACAGTGCAGGCAGTCTTTCGAACCTGTTCGACCTATAAATGTTAAAGGTGTATTTTAATGTACTCTCAATGACAGGTTTATTTTAATTAGTTTTAAACGAATAAACAATATGTTTGCGTTTTTCCTAACTGAAGTAGTTTTTAATAGTTGTAATACATGTATCAAATTATAAGCAGAGTATAAGAAAGTATCTTCTTCTAAGTAGGTTTTATGCTTTAATTACATGTCAGAAAGTTGTGCTTTGATTTTTATTACAAAGTAACGTAGACCATATACCATTAAAATACAATTTATATACAGTACCACTGAAGATTATGTGCTCAGTATTGAAAAGACGTTGGGTAGTATTGAAAGCTACATGTGAATCATTGTTGAGCTGCTCCAGGTGCCCACAGGTGCCCGGGCACCGGTAGCGGAAATTTCCCCAGTGAAGATTCCCCGTGCCCGGTTGGGCATCAGTGGCTTCTGGCAGAGGTTAAACCAGTGAGCAAACTCCTGGCCTCTGGCCCTTGTCAGGGCATAAGGGGGGTGAATTAATGATAGGGATTAATTCGGCCGCTTGTAGCCTGACCGACGATTCTGCCGAGCAAGCATCTCGCAGACCCCAGTTACCTATTAGAGTAATCACTCATCCTCTGGCCAAGGTAATCCCCGGTGTAAATATCAGCCATATTTACCCTTGCTTAAACCCTAAACAATGGTCTTCCTTGCTCCATGTTTGTCCAAGTTAATTAACTTCCCTTTGAGAGGTTCCCTATTAACCCGGGTACGTGGGTGAGGTAATTTTCCTGTCCGATGACAGTTTTGCCACCGTTGCGCTTTTTTCCCTATAAATGATGTTGCCTTTTTCCAATAAAGTACTGATCTGATCTCGCTCCATTTGCCTCGTGTCGTCACTTGATCAGTCTCCTCCGGGACATTAAGGCCACCCCAGTGGCCCCAATTCCTACATCTGGTGACCCCGAGACGTGATTTACTCGTGAGTAAAGCGGCCCAGGAGAGGTCTACTCACGAGTAGCGAGCCACGCGGTCCGGTTCTACGCTTGAACCGCGACCCGTCCGCCCGGAGGACAGCACGGCACTCTGGCCGGCAGCCAGTCGGTCAGAAGGACGGCCAGCGGCGAGGCATTCCAAGAGAGGCATTCCTGCACTTTGCTCCCGGCTTTCGGGGAGACTTGCGCCAAAGGGAAAAACGCGTTCCGCTCAGGGCAGCTGTGAGCCCCTGACAGCGCAGAGGCCGCCGAGGGCCCGTGGCAGGAGGCCACGCTCCGAGCTCCACCCAGACGATCGTCGCCAAAACCAGTTACCTTGCCCCAAGACGCGTCAACCCGTCCCGAGGAGGAAACTTCAGAGGACCACTCGCAGGTAATATGGGGACTTGTTCTCAGGGACAGAGTCCGTCCGCTAGCCAAAAAACTCGTGAGGAAGAGTTTAGAATCCTGGCCAGGGTATTTAAGTTACGCTTTCACAGCAGGGAACTAGCGAGACTTTTGGCGTACCTTAGGGAGCACTGCCTGCTCTACCCAGAAGCAGGTACGTTAACCCTACAGCTCTGGGATCGGATAGGAGACTGCATTCAGCAACCCCCGAAGGCCCCAGGAGGGATAGTTAGCACATGGAGGAAGTGTAGGAAACTCTTAGCTGAGATCGAACCAGTCCGGATAGAAGCGGAAGAACCCCCGTTAGAGAAGTCATCAGTCCAGCCAGTCGAGCCGACTGCGCCCACCGCACTCTATCCGACATTCAAGTACCAGCAGAGTAGCGCAGGGAGCCTTCCCGCGGTGACAGCTGCAGACATCACCGAGGGAATGCAGGGCATGAGAAGCGCAGGCGCTCCTCTGACAGCTTCGGGTTCCCGAGTTACCAAGAGTCCCCTTCAGCGCACAATTGAAGAGGAGATTAGGAAGGGGAAATTGCCAGCAGAAGAGCTAGCTGAGCTCAGACAGATATGTCCAATCCGCATGGAAATGGACGCGCTCACGGGCGCACAGCAGATTGTTCATTCCCCAGTCCCGTATAAGCTGCTCATGGCTATGCGGAAGGCCATTGCAGAAACAGGGCTCCAAAGTCGTTTTACTAGGGGCACGCTTCAGCAGGTGTGCGAGACCACCATGTGGATCCCCCATGATTGGAAAGCCGTCATGAGGATGATGCTGACCCCTAGCCAGTACATGATCTGGGACAGCGAGTTCCGCCTAGAGGCGCAAACTCGGGCTGCCAGGATGGGAGGCGCGGTGCTTCCTGAGCAGCTGTATGGCTCGGGTAATTTCGAGTCAATCAATGCTCAGATCAACCTGCCTCTCGCCACTCTCGAGATGTCAGCCGAGACAGCCTTTAGGGCTTATTTTAAGATCCCAGCCACTGGCAAAGCGGCTAAAAATTACACCTCCATTAAGCAGGGAGCCCAGGAACCCTACATGGACTTCATCAATCGCCTGGAAGAAGCCATTAGCAGGCAGATTGATAATGAGCAAGCCCAGGAAGAGCTCATGATTAAGTTAGCCAAGGACAATGCCAACCTGGACTGCCATAGAATCTTGCAGTCCCTAGGCAATCGCCCTGACTTGACCCTATCGGACATGATTAGAGCTTGCGCCGACGTTGGCACAGAATCCTATAAGATGGGTCTGCTAGTGGCAGCGGTGCAAGGAGGGAAAAGACCTAATGGTAAGAGCAAAGGAGCGTGCCACAATTGTGGCAAGATCGGTCACTTCGCTAGGGAGTGCCGATCCAAGGGAGGCGGGCAAAAGTCCGGCCGTCCCAAGGCTCCGAACACCCTCTGTCCGAAGTGCAAGAAAGGCTATCATTGGGCCAGGTATTGCCAGAATTCGGGAAACCGGAACACGGGCATGTCTCTGGCCCCAGTCCAAACAGAGGCGTCCTTCACCCAGAACTCCCCAGAGCCAGAGTAGAGTCCAACCCCATCCCAGACATTGCGAGGGCGCAGGCCAGCCCCAGGGGCAGCGCGGGACTAGAATTGACTTGCCAGGCGGACGTCACATGCGACCTGCCAGGCACAGTCTATCTGGTCGATTCCCAGTACATGGGACCCCTGCCCAGAGGCTTTATAGGTTTAGTTTTGCCGCGTAGTGTAGCTGGTGCACGCGGAATTTTTATAATTCCAGGAGTCATTGACTCCAATTTTTCAGGCGTTCTCCAAGTTCAGCTTTGGACACACCTGCCCCAAACCATTCCTAAAGGAGACACCTTAGCGCAACTGATCATGGTTCCTTGTCGCTCGCCAGCAAAGAGCCAGGGAGGGCTCAGTGACAGCTTCGAGTCCCGGTCAGAGGACCGCTTGAGCGCCAGTGAGGCAGTGCAAGGATACCAGGTCTTAGCGACAGTGGAGACCAACATTGAGTGGAAACAGCGCCCGGTTATTGAGGTATTTCTTAATAATCGATCATTCTCAGGCTTGTTAGATACCGGAGCAGATGTCAGTGTGATAAGCAGGAGCCAGTGGCCAAGGGAGTGGGCCATTGAGCCGATCTCCAATGTGTGGGGGGTAGGCGGCGTCCAGGAAGCGTTTAGGAGCCGAGAGTGGGTAGAAGTCACAATCCCAAGGGCTGAGGGCACGGCGGTAATTCGACCGCACATTCTTGACGTGCACATCAACCTTTGGGGGCGAGACATTCTGCAGCAGTACGGTGCTACGCTTACCTTTGGGTAATGGCGTTGCCACTTAAATGGCTCACCGATACTCCGGTCTGGGTAGAACAATGGCCGGTAGTAGGGGAGAAATTGGTTGCTCTCAAGCAGCTAGTTAAGGAACAGCTAGACGCAGGACACATAGAACAGTCCACAAGTCCTTGGAATTCGCCAATTTTTGTTATTAAGAAGAAGTCGGGGAAGTGGCGACTCCTCCACGACCTCAGAGAGATCAATAAATGCATACAGCCAATGGGTCCGCTCCAATGCGGCATCCCGAATCCGAACATGATTCCCGAGGGGTGGGAGATCCTAGTCGTAGATCTCAAGGATTGCTTTTATACAATCCCCTTAGACCCCAGGGACCGGGAGAGGTTTGCCTTTACCGTGCCGGTCGTGAACCACAGTGAGCCCACGCAGCGTTACGCGTGGAAATTTTTGCCACAGGGCATGCTCAATTCGCCCACTTTGTGCCAAATTTACGTTCACGACGCACTGGAAAAGTTTCGAAACCTCTACCCACAAGCCTTAGTTTGTCACTTTATGGATGATATTTTGGTAGCGTTGCCAAAACTTGGCAGCGAAGTGTTTTCAGACCTCCAGGCCAGCCTGGGGGACAAAGGGTTGCTCATTGCCCCGGAGAAAGTGCAGAGAACCGAGCCCTTCTCATACTTGGGCCATCGGCTTCTCCGCTCTTTCGCAGCACCAGTTTTGCCTCAGATCAATTTACAGGACTCAGTCACCTTGGTAGAATTACAGCAGGTTTTAGGGAACATTAATTGGGCCAGACCATATTTTCGATTGGATACGGATCTTCTGAAACTGCTCTTCTCGCTGCTAACGCTAGGTTAGCAGCCGGCAGACCGGATAAAAATTTCTCGAGACGCGCGCTTGGCGCTCGAGAAAGTTAACCAAGCTCTCAGCCAAAGATGGGTAGATAGGATCGCCCAGGGGCCCTATGCCCCAATCCTGAATCTGTACATCGTGCGATCGGGATCCATGTTCACTGGGGCGCTAGGAGTAGACTCAGAGAAGGGAGCGAAAATTGTGGAGTGGGTGTACTTGCCTAACACCTCATCTCGGAACATTGTTCCGCCCCAAGAACTGGTCTCCGCGGTGATCTACCGTGGCAGGCTGAGAGCTAGGGACATTTCTGGGCACGATTTAGCCAAAATCGTGGTCCCGTTCACCAAGGAACAAATTCAGCAGTTGATGCAGCTAGGTGACTCGCTTCCGATAGCTTTGGAAGGATTCACTGGAAGCTTGGCATATCACTTGCCTAAAGACCCCAGACTCGTCTCGCTTCAAACAGGAACAGTCAGCTTGTTCGAATTGCTCTCGCTGGTCCCACTTCAGGGGGCCAGAACAGTCTTTTCTGATGGCGGACGCACTTATGGTGTCCTGACCTGGCAGGAGGGCGAAGCTTGGCACACGCTGCTAACTCTTCCACAGAAGTCCGCACAGCGGGCGGAGTTGGCAGCCGTGAACCTTGCTTTGCGCACCTTCGCCAAGGAACGTTTAAATATCATAACCGACAGCCTGTATGTTAGGAATTTGCTGCACAGTCTACCGGGAGCTTACATCACTCCCGCGATAGACAAGAATCTGCTTAGCCTGTTTCTCACTGCTCAATTTCATTTGCGAAACCGCACGGAGCCGCTCTATATTGCCCACATCCGCAGTCATCAAGACCTACCGGGTCCGATTTCCGCGGGCAATAGCAGAGCGGACGCGGCGGCAAAGGAAATCCAGCAACGTTCAGTTTTGGGAGTTTTCACTACTCCAATTCAAAGTCATGCTTTTTTTCACCAAAACGCCAAGGCACTCGCCCGACAGTTCAATTTGCCACTTTCTCAAGCCCAGGGTATAGTACGCTCTTGCCAGCATTGCGCAGGGGCGCCGGGGGGCCCTCGTGGGGGGTTAACCCGCGGGGGACAGAGGCCAATCAGGTGTGGCAAATGGACGTCACGCATGTGCCGCAGTTTGGCAGATGGCAGTACATGCACGTCTGCATAGACACTTTTTCCCAGTTCGTTTGGGTGACGGCGCAGAAGGGGGAGACTGCCTCCCACGTGGAGCAGCATCTCCTGTCCTGCATTGCGGCAATGGGCAAGCCGCGGCACGTGAAAACGGACAACGCCCCGTCCTACTGCTCTAGGCAGTTGGCCACCTTCATGGCCACCTGGGACATCAAGCATACATTTGGCATTCCCTACAATCCGCAAGGGCAGGCGATTGTAGAACGGGTCAATCGGACGCTAAAGTCCTATATTGACAAACAAACAGAAAGGGGGGAGCCACCAGCCCTCCCCAATTCACAGGGACAAGCACAGTTTTGTCTGAATAAGGTATTGTTCACATACAATCACCTCAATGTTTTCTCGGACTGTACGCCGCAGGAGAAGCACTTCCGCCGTTCGGAAGCTCTCCCGCGACCCATGGTCCGGTACCGAGTGCCACCGGACCCATCTTGGAGGGGCCCGGTGCCGCTCATAACCTGGGGGAGAGGGTATGCTGCAATTATGTCTCCAACAGGTGTCGTGTGGATTCCGGCCCGGTGTGTCAAGACCCATTTGGAACCTCATGGCGTGGACCCAGACCGACCCGAGTCCGATCCCGGAGATGGAGGACCTCACTCTGACCGAGGAGACCCACCAGGAGAAGCGGCGGCTGCGGACCCAAGCGCAGAGGATCACCTGGGTGATGGTCAAGACCCTTTGCAGAGAGGCCGAGGACGCCCTCCAACGCGAGGAGATGGAGCCGACACCGGAGCACTTCGTTGCAGCAGTCTTTGCCCAGATTAATGCCAACTCCGTGATCTTCACCCTCATCCTGGCCCTCGCCCTGCTTTTGGGGGGAGGCGTTCAGGCCGCTTCACTTCAGGCCAACGGCCTGCCGCCCGGTGAAGACCTTTCAGCACGGATGCACTACAACTTGTGGGCAAGGTTGGCGGGTCTCGTCAACCAGTCCGATTTTTGCCTGAAGCAGGACATTGGTTCTGCCTCAATCCTCAGCACCTGTCTCATCCCAGTGTGCCACACTCTCGACGCACGCGCCAGGGATGGGGACTGGCTGCTAAAGAAGATTTTTGGACCGCACCTCCCTGCGACTTTTGCAGCCTACGCTCGCTGGGGGGGATTGCGGCTCACCATGACTTTGCCGGCTGATGCAGCCACTCTTCACACCCCACGAGTGGCGGCCAGCCCGAACTCTACTTGTGCGCAAATAATCGGCTGCGCCACAGGCGGCCGGACCCAGCGCAGCTGCCTCGATACCGGCAGCAGCAACTGGACTTGTGCAAACCCAGAGACAATTGGTTCATTACCTGCCCATATCACCCTACCCTCAGGGTGGTTCTTCACATGCAATCAGTATACCTTCAACTATATTCCCGCAAATGTATCAGATTCCACATGTTGCCTTAGCCGGTTGACACTGTTGCTCCCCACTAGGGATATGGTTGCCCCAAGCACAAATGTTTCTAATGTTCCACATGTTTCAAATGCTTCAAATGCTTCTGCACCCATCAGGCACACTCGCACCACCCAACTAGACAGCTCATGTGACAGCAGCTTTAGGGTCCTAAGCCCAGCCGAATACGTCTCACTATCAGTCAGTATAGTTGGCGTGCCAGGCTTAGCCGTCGGCAACGCACGGAGAATTGGTCGCTTGGCTTGCGGTTTGGCAAAAGCCATCAACCATACCTCCACAGCGATAGCGCTCCTCAATCAGGAGCAGGCGGAACTTCGCCATGCCATCCTCGATAATCGAGCTGCTATCGACTACCTCTTATTGTTGCACCATCTGGGTTGCGAATCCCTTCACGGTATGTGCTGTTTCAACCTTACTGACAACTCCCGGAAAATCCAAAGTCAGCTCACTGATCTCCACACCATAGTCCAGGGCATCACTGAGGGCTCCGCATGGGGGGCTTGGTGGAGTTCATTGTGGAGCTGGATGTGGTCATGGATCCCCTGGGGGTGGCTTCAGACGGTACTCAAGGTGGTAGTGGGGGTGACTATACTAGGCATAGTGTTATGCTGCTTTGCGCAATGTATTCCCTCACTGATCTCGAAGTGCCGCCCCGAGAAGAAACCCCGTGACGTCATTCCCGATCAACAGCTGATGATGCTTCTGCGCAGAGTCGCCAGTCAGGCTCTTAATATTAAAAAGTAAGGGGAGATGAAGATTCCCCGTGCCCGGTTGGGCATCAGTGGCTTCTGGCAGAGGTTAAACCAGTGAGCAAACTCCTGGCCTCTGGCCCTTGTCAGGGCATAAGGGGGGTGAATTAATGATAGGGATTAATTCGGCCGCTTGTAGCCTGACCGACGATTCTGCCGAGCAAGCATCTCGCAGACCCCAGTTACCTATTAGAGTAATCACTCATCCTCTGGCCAAGGTAATCCCCGGTGTAAATATCAGCCATATTTACCCTTGCTTAAACCCTAAACAATGGTCTTCCTTGCTCCATGTTTGTCCAAGTTAATTAACTTCCCTTTGAGAGGTTCCCTATTAACCCGGGTACGTGGGTGAGGTAATTTTCCTGTCCGATGACAGTTTTGCCACCGTTGCGCTTTTTTCCCTATAAATGATGTTGCCTTTTTCCAATAAAGTACTGATCTGATCTCGCTCCATTTGCCTCGTGTCGTCACTTGATCAGTCTCCTCCGGGACATTAAGGCCACCCCAGTGGCCCCAATTCCTACACCCCAGGCCACGCCCACTTGGCTGGCCACACCCACCTCCTTACCCCAGGCCATGGTGTAGGGAGGCCAAGTGGGCGTGGCCCACAGAGTTATCCATGCCTACAGTTATCCACACCCATGGTGGGGGTAGTATAAATTTTTGCAGTGCATCACTGATGTGAATGAATAGCTTGTACCATCCTACCCACTATAAAGGAGCTGCAGTGGCTCAAGTGGTTAAGACGCTGAACTTGATGACTGAAAGGTCGGCAGGTCAGCAGTTCAAGTCCCAAGTACTGCACAATGGAATGAGCTCCCATCTGTGTCCCAGCTCCTGCCAGCCTAGCAGTATGAAAGCAAGAAATTGCAAGTAGATAAATTTGTACAACTTCAGTGGGAAAGAAAACAGAATTCCATGCATGCCTGCTACATGTCCACGGAAACATCTGCTGATGCAGACAGCACTGGCTGTTTGGCTGTAAACAGAAATGAGAACTGAACCCTAGCCGGATATGACTGGCTTTCGAGCAAGGGTGACCTTTACCTTTGCCTTATCCATTGTAAAATATGATATACAGTGATACCTCATACAACGTCCAAACTTGGTTCCACAAGTTTGGACTTTATACGGATTTGGACTTTGTACGAGGAATGCAAAATCCTAGCCGCAATGCCTCGCACAACGTCGTTTCCATAGAGATACATTGTACTGTAACAGCACAGACTTCAGGGCAAAGTCAAGGAAACAGACAGGAAACTGACAGAACTTTAAGAAATCATTGTCTAAAGGCTAAAAACATTACAAAAACTTGTCAAACAACCCTGATTGTCCAAGAACCTGAAGAATGCTGCAAAAATCCCAGGAATGCTTCTAAAAATTCTGATGAAAAATTCAAAAAACATCCAAAATCACGCTCAAAACCACTCCTAAACACTCTTTGCCTCGTGCAAAACCTACAAGAGCAATGCACGCATGTGTCCTACCTTTTATACTGCCCAGGCACAATGCAACCTGGGAAAAACCCAATGCCTCATACAAAGTCAAGTGACTTTGTATGAGGCAACTTTTTTCAAGAAATTAGGTGATGTATGAATTAGATGTTGTACGAAGCGGACTTTGTATGAGGTATTACTGCATCCTGAATTAAGGGTTTGGAATGTTGATATCTTTGGATGAACAAGGTTCTTTTAATGGTATAATTCTTCTATATTAAATTACTGAGCTCACATCATTATTATTCTGTAATTTTAATTGTGCTTCTCTTTCTTAGTGTCTGCATATTGCTCTCATTTCTTAATAGTTTTTTTAAAAAAAAATACTGTGGTGTTATATATTCTTTTGCTTCTGTATATACTTGCTTCTTAATAATTCAGGTCAGTCCAAAATGCAGGCGGTTGCATTGATCAATATCAACTAACTAGTTCTAGCAGATTTCATGTCCACCATGAACAGGGCACTTCAAAAGGCCATTTGGCAAAAACTTGTGCAGAGTTTTATTGCCATAAGCTTTCATGAATTGCACTCTGCTTCATAAAATGCAGCCCACAAAAGCTTATGCCAAATACCATTTCTAAGTCTTTAAGGTGCCAAAACTCTTTATTGTGGCAGAATAATATGCTACTCTATCCCCCTCTGCTCATTTAGATCCTCTGAACCGATATGAGACTCAAGGCCGCCAACTCAGATCCAGGAAGAGCTATATGGCAAGAGCAAACATTCTTGAAGGTACACAAGAGCAAAACCAAATTAGAAGATGGAGGAAGGAGCTCACTGGGAAAGGAACAACATTAAAAGAGGAGACCTAAAGAACCTCTTGATTGGATTGAAGGAGGAGAATGAAAAAGCTGGCTTGAGACTCAATATCAAGAAAACCAAGATAATGGCAACAGGCCCAATCAGTTCCTGGGGAAAAATAGATGGGGAAGAAGTAGAAGCAGTGACAGACTTTACATTCTTAGGCTCCAAGATCACTGCAGATGGGGATTGCAGCCATGAAATAAAAAGGCGACTGATTCTGGGGAGACAAGCTATGAGAAACCTGGGGAACATAGTGAAAAGTAGAGACATCATTTTGCAAACAAAATTTCGTATAGTCAAAGCAATGGTATTCCCAGTGGTAATGTATGGGTGTGAGAGCTGGACCATTAGGAAAGCTGAGCGCAGAAGAATAGATGCCTTTGAAATGTGGTGTTGGAGGAGAGTTTTGAGAGTCCCCTGGACAGCGAGGAGAACAAATAGTTCAATCTTAGAAGAAATCAACCCTGACTGCTCCTTAGAAGGTCAAATAGTAAAGATGAAGATGAAGTACTTTGGACATCAAATAAGAAGGGAGGGTTCACTTGAGAAGGCCTTGATGCTGGGAAAGGTGGAGGGCAAAAGAAGAAGGGGGCGTCCAAAGATGAGATGAATAGATGGTATTGTGGACACAATGGGCAGAGAGCTGGGCAGGTTGAGGAGGATGGTGGAGGACAGAGGTGCCTGGAGGGCAATGGTCCATAGGGTCGCAAAGGGTCGGAATCGGCTGTGCGACTGAACAACAGCTGAGGAACTCAACCTTCCCTACATCACTTGGAGGACTGAATGGGATGAGAGTTAAAGTAAAGGTTTCCCTTGCTCGAAAGCCAGCCGTATCCGACTCTAGGGTTCAGTGCTCATCTCTTTCAAAGCTGAAGAGCCAGTGGTCTGCTTCTGCACACATTTCTGTAGTCACGTGGCAGGCATGACTAGACACCGGAGCGCACGGAGCGCTCTGTTACCTTTCCCACCGAAGTGGTCCCTATTTATCTACTTGCAATGTCTTGCTTTCGAACTGCTAGGTTGGCAGGAGCTGGGACAAAGACGGGAGCTCATTCCGTTCTGCAGTACTCGGGAATCGAACCGACATGCTCAAGTAGGGGCTGCTGGTGGACAACAACACGCTGTGTGAATGTGGAGAGATACAAAATCCGGCTCATTTACTGATCTGCCTAGTACTGCCATAAATATGCACTGATGAGGACTTAAGTTTGGCCAACGACGAGGAGGAGAAGAAGAAGAAGAAGAAGAAGAAGAAGAAGAAACTGCTTTCCAATAAAGCAATGGCTTTATTTCTTTCCGCTGCTCTGCCACGCGGAATTGCTCCACTGCGCGTGGCGACACCGCCAGGCGCGCCCGCTCCTGATCCCAGCAGCCCCGCCTTCCGGGGACCGGGCCGAACGCCGTTGACTCCGCATGAGCCACGCGAGGACCCGTCGCCGCGATGCATTGTGGGGCTGGGCAAGATGGCCGCCTCCTTGGTGTGCTGCTGAGTGGGGGTTTGGCTCTCCGGGACGTTTCCCTTCTGCTTTCCTAATCCGGCTCTTTGGGCGGGGGGACTTCTCTGCCCAAAAGGAGCAGCCAGCTGCCCGAGGTGGGGAACGCGATGGGATGGACTAGGCTCCCTTCGCAGCAGCTGGGGAGAAAGCAAGCACCCCCGCCATCCCGGCCACTGTAAGGCGTCGAGTTGATCCCAGCGCCTGATCTGATCCGAACTGACCTCTCCAGGGTGGGTTGGACTCACTCCGGCGTGGTGGGTCGCTCGCCTTCCTCTGTATCCTCCCCGAGGACAGGCAGAGCCGCACCTGAGGCCGAGAGGCGCCTGCAAGGAAACTATCCCTCCCCCTTCCTTCAAGCTGCGTTCTCAGCTAATTATTATTATTATTATTATTATCATCATCATTTTCCTCCTTTTTTGTGCGGTTCTGACTTCCAACAGGAGACCATGCGGCCGGCCTTTTCCTCTGCGGAGCTCCTGTTGTGGCACCGATTCTCCATTAAGAATCCCACTTGAATCCGGAGCATAGAGCCATTGGAACTTTATGCTAACAGCAACCTCAGAAACAGCAGTGGGTGGCTTCAGTCACTACTTGGGGGGAAAACTATTGCTGCTCTAACTCTCTGTAGGAACTTTGTGGCTTCCCAACCTGTACATTGCCCTCAATCTCTGAGCAGTTCAAGGCATAAACTTTTACTACAAGAATGGCAAGTCTATCCTGCTGGCAATCAACTATTTCAGCTCTGCTAACCCGACAGATTTCTGCCTGAAATATTTTTAGATCTATTGTTTGAAGCTTTGTTTTGATTAATCTTCCCCCTACTTTCCTGCCAAACTTAGTTACTCTTGTGGACAAGAGTGGCTTCAATAAAGGTAGTTATCTTTAATCTCTGCATCACCCTGATACTGAGAAACAAACAGTTCACGGACCTGCAGAAAAACAGGCGCCATAAGCCTATCTTTGACTGAACTGCTTTATCTAAGAGTGATATCAGTTGCCTGCCAGACAGTTTTCACCTTTATTGTGATTGCATTACTCTTCCAACTGGCAAATCCCAAACTGGAATCCCTCAGCTGTTGGATCTAAGAACATGGTCATATACTTTCAAGAATAGAAATTATTTTGAGCAGGGCATTTCTTCTAAAAAATTCTGGAAGAGCAACCATCAGATTCCCTTGGTTTCTTGATTACCTTTACAGTGGATATTTCTGATCAGTGATTCTTTTGATTGTCTTCTTCGCTTATGGAGTCTGATATGCTGCAGTCGCCCCTTCTGGGGCTTGGGGAGGAAGAGGAGTCAGACATGACTGACTGGAATCTGCCTTTGGCCTTCATGAAGAAGAGGCACTGTGAGAAAATTGAGGGCTCCAAGTCCCTTGCTCAAAGCTGGAGGATGAAAGACCGGGTAATGATCTGTAGAACAAGATTCTTGGGTTTTTTGTTTATTTCAATTTTGTGTATTGCTCTTTAGTGGCCTCATGCTTTTCTGGTTAATGTTCTTTCCTTGGACACTTGTTATAGGAGCATTTAAGGCTAATAAATAAGTTATCAATGAAGTTTAAAAAGATATAAATAATTTGTCTTGCCTCTTAAAAGTGAGTGCTTCCCTTTTAATGAGAGAAAAGGTAAAACATTTGCGTAGTTATTTGGATAAAGACTAAAACATATAAAAGACTAAATTATAAACTCAGATTATTACAATAGCCATTTGCTGAGAAGTCTAAGAGGTTTGTTTCTTTGCCTGATTGTTGCATAGAACATATTTATAGGCAGAAGTTAGTTATATATATATGAATTACTAAGTAATAGTGATATAGTGTTTTAATTACATGGAGCTGAGCTAAGCATATTTTAGAAATGAAAGAAATCTGTAGGCCCACTGTAAAAGCTGTTTTTTATTGAATGATGCCACTTTGCAGAAAATGTTGTCTTTTGAAACGATAAAGCAGTTAAACTGAAGAGCTACTTAAGTATTCTGGTTTTGCTTGCAAAATAATTTGTTGCATCTGAGTTTTATCTACTTGCAATGTCTTGCTTTCCAACTGCTAAATTTTACACATTTCATCAGCATTTTAAAGAGTGTGATTGGCATACTGTACAAAATTTATTAGTGCTGACAGCGCCTAGAAATATCTTCTCACATTTGTTTTAGAATGTACAATTTATGTTCAAATGAGGAAATATTTATTTGCACATGTGTATATAACTTAATGATTGGGTGGAAATCGTTTTTATAGCAAAATGCAGTCACATTGTAAATATGTCTCTGAATTTGTAACTATCTGAGAGCCAGACTACACTTTTCTGTACACTAGCAGCAGAGTGTAGATCAGTGCTGTGAGGAGATAGTTTGCCCCTTTGTAAAGACCCTGCACTATAGTGGTAGAATTATATATTAAGTATTCTTTGATAATAGTTTGTAGTATCTATGAAGCAGGAGTTGAAATTATCATGCTTACTTGCATTACATCTTAAAGACTGTCAAAATGTGCCTATTGCTAGTATAGGTCTGCAGTAACAGACCATAAGGGGGCTTTTAGTATATTTTGAACATTCAAAACATTCTCATGTTGCTTGTGGGATATTTTGCTTTGTGCTCTAGCAGACTAACTCAGTTCTAAATATCCATAGAACATTATGATATTTATTTTTAAACTTTAAGGTTAGGGTTGTCATGCTTAATTTTGGTTTAGTGAGATGTGCCTGAGCTTAGATTTCTCAGATTTCCTTGCTTATCTAACTTTTGAAATGGATCTTCATAACCTGACAGGGAAGTGGAGTTTGGAAACTTTGCCAGCAAATCCTCTAACAAATACAGTACTTAGATTCCAAGAAGTTAACTTCAAACCATGGTTTCTGGTTGAGATTAGGCACAGTTCTAAGTCTCGGCAAGCTATGTAAGTGCAGGAGGCAGATGCAGAGACAATATGAAGTATCTAAGCTGGGGAAAGGTATTGCAGCGGCTTAAGTGGTTATTTTATTTATTTATTTACCTATTTATTTAGATTTATATCCTGCCCTCTTGCTCCAGGGCAACTCAGAGCGGTGTACAACATATAAAAACATTAAGACACTGAACTCACTGAGGGGAAGTTCGAAGTTTGATACCCGAACACTGCAGGATGGAATGTGCTCCTGTCTCTGTCCCAGCTCCTGCCAACCTAGCAGTGTGAAAGCACGAAATTGCAAGTAGATAAATAGGGACCACTTTGGTGGGAAGGTAACAGTGTTCCGTGCGCTCCGGTGTCTAGTCATGCCTGCCACATGACCACGGAAATATCTGCAGAAGCAGACAGCGCTGGCTCTTTGGCTTTGAAATAGAGATGAGCACTGAACCCTAGAGTTGGATATGATTGGCTTTCAAGCATGGGCAACCTTTACCTAAACTGGGAAAGAAGGTACATATACTCACAGGCTGGTAAAGAAATCTTATTGTGAGGCCCAGAATAGCCAGTATCTTTATATCCTCTATCTCAATATCTTCACACATTTTCACTATAGTTCTGTGCTGTTGAAAAGCTTAAAAGTCCAATAACTTATTATGTATACCATTTTTACACAATTTAAATCATGGCTATACAATCCTCTCAAAATTAAATGAACATATTTTGATATAGAAACTTACTATAATTTGGTGATGATCTTTATTACATTCTCTGCAAAATGAAAGGCTGTTTTGCGCTGTTTCTATCTTGTGATTCTTTCACGAAGGGGGGGGGGAGATACTTCTTTCTTTTTACTTTGATGTATGTCAAGGGGGAACACAACAGAATATAAAATATACAACTACAAGGAAAGAATCATGGCCATAGTTGCATTAGAGAATTTCACTGCTAGTTTCCTTTCATGGATTCTGACTGACAGATGAAATAAAAATTCATTTTTCCCTACTGGTATCAGTATTGTGTAGGGCTTTGCCAGGAAACATCCATCTGTCATCTCATTTCTTGACTTCAGTGAAGACTACTGAATTCAGACCAGGATTGCTTTTGATTTGATTTGATTTATTCAATTTGTATGCCACTCAGCATACACTGACAGGGCGGCTCACAAAAATCGCAACATATACAATAAATACACAGTAATACAATATACAAAATTCAATAGACAAAAACAGCAGCAAACTGCTGCTAATTAAATCTCAACACAAGCAAATATAAGTAAATACTTTCAGATCATTAAAAAGTTCCTTTTTAAATCAAGAGGTAAAAAACTATAAACATTTTTATGACTGAATAATCCTATTTCATATATAAATACTACTCCATGTATTTTCATTTTAGTCCTTATGGTAGTTTCATTTTCTGCAGCAAAATCAAATGCAGTACCTAATTAGGTAAAGGTCACCCTTGTTTGAAAGCCAGTTGTATCCAACTCTAGGATCTCCTTTTATAGCCAAAGAGCCAGCACTGTCTGCATCTTCAGATGTTTCCGTGGACATGTGGCAGGCCTGATAAGACACTGGAGTGCACAGAATGCTGTTTATCTTCCCACTGAATTGATACCTATTTATCTACTTGCAATTTCTTGCTTTCGAATTGCTATGTTGGCAGGAGCAGGGACAGAGACGGGAGATCTCTCAATCGTGCAGCACTCGAGTCTCAAACTGCTGAGCTGCCAGTCGTCAAGTTCAGCATCTTAACCACTAAGACACTGCAGTCCCCCAGTTACCTAAGCAAAGGTAAAGGTCACCCTTGCTCAAAAGCCAGTCGTATCCAACTCTAGACTGGTGTCTAGTCATGCCTGCCACATGACCACGGAAACGTCTGCAGAAGCAGACAGCACTGGCTCTTCGGCTTTGAAACAGAGATGAGCACTGAACCCTAGAGTCGGATATGACTGGCTTTCGAGCAAAGGAAACCTTTACCTTAATTTTCCATTGACAAAGGAGAATAAAGTGAAAACTGGATGGATGTGTAACTAAATGATCCTGTGTAGAATACTTCTGTTTAGGGTTCCATCTGTCCCACCTGTTTTCTGCCTATACCCAACAGGCAGCCGTCATTCTACGTCCATTGAATATCCATAATCTGCATTGGGCAGGAGGAGAGAATTTGGGACTCTCCAGATGTTTTGGCTGGCAACTCCCATCAGTATAGCAAATTGCAAGGAAAATGAATGGCAGTCTAATACATCTGTAGAACCTAAGATTCCCTGTACCTTGTTTAGAATTTTTGCTAAGTTGTTTATACATTCTTGGAAGAATGCTGTTGATATACAGGATAGCTATTTCTAAAGCCAAAGGCCATCCTAAAAGAAAAGACAATCCCTAGACATACAATGATTAATTTACTTTATCTAGATCTGTTTAAAATAGGGGTGCCCAAACTATGGCCTGCAGGCTGGATCCGGCCCAGGGTGCCCTCGCCGCTCCTGGAATTGGAAGTTAAATACAACCACGCATGCACAAATCGCTGCTGTAAATTACCCGCGTTTACGACAGCTGTGGGTGAATTTATGGTAGCATTTTGCGCATGCGTGGGCAGATTTTTCTTCTGTTTCCAGTGGGAGGAACCATGTTACCGGCCTGCTCAAACAAGTGACCGTCCCTTGAAAAGTTTGGGCACCCCGGTTTAAAAGGTATATGAACCATCAGGGCTTTTGAAAAACAGCACACTTTTGTCATAAAAGCTTTGGCTTAATAAATGACAGGAGTACACTTAGCAAGTATGTCAATGGATTCTTAACATTTTTTAAGGGTTAGATATACAGAGAAATGTACCATAGTGTTTGAGTCATCATGCTTTGGGAGAGTGCTTATCACCACTGATAATTCTTTTCAGCAGTGGTGGCCCGTTAATAATAAACTTGTGCTCTAAGTCTTCTGGCTGAAACTACAGATGAATACAGTAAAATCCCGACTTACATATGTCTCGAGTTACATAAAATTCGACTTCCATAATGGGTTTTGCACTAAAACCATGTCCTGATTTTCATAAATATCCCGATTTACATAATACAATTTCTGTAATAAAGTAAGTAGTAGTAGTAGTAGTAATTTTTTATGGGTTTGCTTCAAGTTAAGTAAAAAATTCATTTTTCCTATGGGTTTGCTTCGAGTTATGTAAAAATTCATTGTTCCTATGGGTTTCCTTTGAGTTAAGTAAAAAACCGATTTACATAAAAGCCTACAGAACAGACGTTTTACATAAGTAGAGCCTTTACTATACTATTATGAGACCTTCAAAGCTTAGACATTGTCATTTTCATACTTTCTGAGCATTATCTTTTAATTTCTAAAAAGCTAGAATTTAGCAAGTATGTTTTTATTAAGTTGATGGTTCTAAGATCTGGTCATTCTTATGGGAACTCAGAGAAATCTTTTATTTCTGTCATATCACTGCAAAATAATTTGATGACTAATTAAGTTTACAGAGTGGATCTATAGTGATAGTATCACAATATAAAAACAAGTTTTTTAAATTAATTTTTTTATTTTAAATATTTTTTTTATTTAAGTTAGATTTTAAAAAATAAAATGTTTTTTTGAGGGAAAGATAGTTTCCCATTTAAGATACAGTCCAAAGGTTATTCAGCATGAAATAAGGATTATTTTTAATTATATATCACAAGGCTCTATCTATATCATGTAATGTTTAAATTTGTTGGTAAATGAAATTACCTTATTTGCCATTGTATAAGATGCATCAGAGTATAAGACACACCCATTTATTACCAATATAGCCCATTAGGTAAAGGTAAAGGTTTCCCTTGCTCGAAAGCCAGTTGTATCCAACTCTAGGGTTCAGTGCTCAACTCTTTCAAAGCTGAAGAGCCAGCACTGTCTGCTTCTGCAGACATTTCCGTGGTCATGTGGCAGGCATGACTAGACACTGGAGTGCATGAAACACTGTTTACCTTCCCACCGAAGTAGTCCCTATTTATCTACTTGCAATTTCTTGCTTTCCAACTGCTAGGTTGGCAGGAGCTGGGACAGAGACAGGAGCTCATTCCATCCTGCAGTGCTCGGGAATCGAACTGCTGACCTCCCACCTCCCAGTCAGCGTCTTAGCCCACTATAGGCCACTATGTGCAGTACAAGATGCACTTCATTTTTTCAGTGTATTTTTTAATTTTTTTTAATTAACACAAGAATACAAATAATTACACATTACAATAAAATAATAAAACAATAAAACAAAACAAAAACCATTATTACAATATACAAAAGTACTGCGTGCTCCCTTCACCCAGCAGGACAAAATGTATTTTTTTACCTTGTATATTCTGCAATCTCTTTAATCTGTAATCTAATACTTCTTTCCAAAATGATATTTGATCTTGGTCTGGTTTTTTTCTTTCCCTTTTATCAGTGTATAGTCCAGAAACTCTCCCCATATTTCCCTAAAAATTGATTCCTTTAGAATTCCTTTTTTGACTCTTAATTCTAATGTTAATTTATCATCTATTGCCATGTTCTACATTTCTCTGTATCATTCTTCTAATTCTATTTTGCTATCAGATTTCCATTTCTTAGCTATGACTAATTTCATTGCAGTTATCATGATGCAGATCATGTCTTTCTTTTCTCTCTCTATTTTTTAACTTCTGAAATCCACTAGTAGGGCTACTCTAGGACATATTTGCAAACATATTGAGAGGATTTGTTCAATTTCTATGCATACTTTCCTCCAAATTTCTTTTACAAAAGTTCAATATCGCCATAGGTGTAGATATGTTCCCAGTTCTTTTTTGCACCTTCATGTTGTACTTGGGATTATAATGTCTTAATTGTATTGGGGTCAAATACCACTTCCAAATGGTTTTGTAGCAATTTTCCTTAATCCTATCTGATATATTTTCCATTATATTTTGTTTCCAAATACCATTCCATTCCTCTTCTTTAATTTTTATCCTTAATTCCTCTTCCTACATTGATCTTAAGTTGTTTTGTGCTTGGTGGCTCTGTAGTATATTGTAAATCTTGCTAACTAACCCTTATGATGTCATTTTCTTCCTCTCCTGTTCTGTAACTAATTCCTCAAACTCTGTTAATTTCCTACATTCTCCATGTTGTTTTGCCCAATATTATGTCCATTTTCCCACGTAGCCTTTTATACCAAGATAACTTCATTTCTTGTAGTATTCTTTCCCTTTCTTCCTTTTTAGAACACTTTCCCATTCATTCCTTTACCCTTAATGCTTCCTTTCCATCTCTGTCCTTGCACAGCTTTTTTCTTAGATCCTCTGGAAATTTATCTAGATTTGTTATATATGTTAATGGGGACGTTTCCCACAGTGTATTTTAAGGGAGAAAAAAGTGGGTTTTATATGCCAGCAAATATGGTAATTTCTGTTCACAATGTCATGCTCTTACAGAGGTTTTTATAAGATTACTGGGCAATTGATGCATTGCCTGAAAGCATGTTGTACAACTCAGCATCTACTATTTAGATTACATCAGCAGCACAAGCAAATTGCCATTGATTAAAAGCTGCTTTTGAGAATTTTCAATTGAATGTAACTTTGTTGTGATTTTTACAAACTGTGTGCCTTTAATCAGTATCAGTTTGCTTTTAGGGACTGATTTGCCATTGGTGATATGAGTGATAATGCCCTCCACCTATGCAAATGCCTTGGCCACTTCAACTGTTTTTCAGTTGTTTTGGTCACTGTTCTCGTTTGTCTTAACAATCTTAGCTATGAGGAAGTGATATGTTAGTCCAGTGTACTGTTGGAAAAAGTATAATTTTGTGTGTGTCAGATAGCCATGTAAGAATATAAATATGCAACTTGGAGCATGGCATTAATGTTTTATTAGCATAGTATTGACTCTTAGAAATATTATTCACATGGTTTTGCCTGGAGGTGCATTTACCAATGCTGATCAAGTGAACAAACATGGATTATTATTTTTTTATAAATTGTTCCATGCTTTTCATTTTAGTATTTCAGTTTACGAGTGTGTAAAGCTAACTACTAGACATGGGAACAGAGATCTTTGTGCAGTTTGTGATTTGGAGAGCCCGTCACTTCTTTAGGCCATATTTGAACAAGAATACAAGAATACAAATAATTACACATTATAGAATGCAGAACTCCTACAATCTTCTTGTGATCTTATATCCACTTCTTTTGCAAACACAGACAATTTGAGGATTTAGTTGCTAATATATTTTCTATTTACAATAAAAAATCTTTTTTAAAAAAAAATTGGGAAGTTAGTTGGAAGGCTTGATACAATATAACCCAAAGTTTACATGTTTCAAAATACTGCAGTAGGAAACTAACATTTTCCAGTTACTTTCCTACTACTGTACTGTACTTGCTTCAGTTTATAATTTTACATGCACATTGATACCTCATACAATGATTTTAATCCGTTCCACAGGACTCGTTGTTGTACAAAAAAATTGCTATATGATGCATGTATCGTATAGCGATTTTCCCTATGGGATTAATCGTACGATTTTTTCCACTAAGCAGTTTTTCCCATTGAAAAAATTTTATACGATTTTTTCCATAGGGAACATCGTTATGCGGGACACCATTTCTACCCCCCCCAACCTAATTGTTATGCGATTTCGTTGCTATACATGGCGATCGTTGTATGAGGTTCCACTGTACTGTATTTTCTTGAAACACACACACCATCGTAAGCAGTAGGGCTTATGCTTGTGTCAAACTACTGTATTTGGGATCAAATGATAAAAACAGCAAAGCTTTGACTTCATAGGATTAGGACAAAATGCTTATTTTGTGTGCTGATATTGAAGGCTTGAGAAACACAGTCTGAAACCTCTTGTAGAGAGAGGAATTTTCAGTGTACTGCTAGTTGGGGAACCCCTATAGTATTTAAAGAAAACTCATTAATAAATATAAGTAACATGATGAATATTCATCACTTTCTTTACCCAGAATCCTGTCATTATGTACACTATTTATGTTTCCTGGCCTAGATCAGTGGTATCTGTATTTTACCAGAATGACATTGCTTTGATCTATTATTTATTTTTTTAAAAAACTTTAAATCTCTCAGATAAAACTGTGCTTTGAATGATGAATTAGAGCTTATCGTTCTGTAGTGAAGGACTTCATTAAGAGAAAAGTGCCTCATATATGTTGGATTTTCACTGGGAAGCTGTTATCAAAGCTAGAACATTCAAGTTGATCCACATTTGCTTATAGTGATTTCCAAAAAAAGGGAAGGCAAATACCTGCATCTAGTGGTTTTGTTTAACATTCTTACTATCATGTTGCCTTCAGTCAATTGTTTTTGGAGAATAAGAAGGGCTATAGTGAAGCTCTGTTTTATTCTAATGGTCAAAGTAAGAGAACCTATTGGTATAAAAATTATACATTTTTTCTAAATATCAGAATTAATAGATAAATTTACTGGACATTTCGGTAACAAGTAGGGTTGCCATAAGTCCCATATTTCCAGGATTTTCCCGGGTTCAAGCTGTCCTGTCCGGGTCAAGAAAAAACATATAAAAGTCCCGGGATGGAGCAAAAAAAATACCCATGTCTATGGAGGATTCCTTCTTCATGTGACCGCAAAGGGTTAAATGCATAGATTCAGCATTCCTGAAGAGGAAGGGAACACTGTGGATAGGTCCTCTTCCAAAATAAGTCCCTTCCTGTATCCTGCTTTTCTCCTTCCAGGGGGAAACGGGGACTCCCAACGGCTGCATTTCTTTTCCGGACCACTTTTTAGAGCTTTCTTCCAAGGGATCCTCATGTGAGGTTTGAGGGTGAATGTTGTTTATGTTTATTCAATTTATATCCCGCCCTATTCAGCACTGGCTGACATATAAACATATATGTCTTGAAAACATTTTAGTGCTTTTGTGATCTTCAGGAACATCTTCAGGAACATCTGAACACCTTCATGAAAATTCCTGAATTGGGAAGTGATAATAGGGTGCATAGTCAAAGCAATGGTATTCCTGGTGGTAATGTGTGGCTGTGAGAGCTGGACCATAAGGAAAGTGGAGCGCAGAAGAATAGATACCCTAGAAATGTGGTGTTGGAGGAGAGTTTTGAGAGTACCCTGGACAGCAAGGAGAACAAATAGGCCGATCTTAGAAGAAATCAACTCCAAGTGCTCCTTGGAAGGTCAAATAATGAAAATGAAGCTAAAGTACTTTGGATATCGAATGAGAAGAGAGGATTCACTTGAGAAAGCCTTGATGGAGGGAAAGGTCAAGGACAAAAGAAGAAGGGGTGGCAGAGAATGAGATGGTTAGATGATATTTTTGACACAATAGGCACAGAGTTGGGTGGGCTGAGGAGGTTGGTGAAGGATGGGGGTGCCTGGCGTGCAAGGGTCCGAATCAACTGTGTGACTCAACAACAACAACAACAACAACAATAGGGTGCTTTTAATTTTTTAAAAGTGTGCTTCTTGGACAGGGATGGTCAAGGATGTTTTTGTATCTTTACTATGGGTAATGAGTAAGAGGCAGAATCTGTTGTACTTTCTGGAAATGATTAAGTGTACATCTTAAGGTAAAACTTGAGTAATCTTTTCCCCCCCCAACCACAAAAGAGTGAATGGGCTCTGAAGCACTGAGTGGGCTGACTGCCATTAAGCACTGTTTCATCTCTTTGGAGGGTGTTTAGTCACTTTCAGTTTTCTGTCAACTTTTCTTTTTCCTAATGCAAGCATTACTGTTTCCTTTTGTTTCTCCTGTGACTTTGTTCCCACAAATATTCTTATCCTTAAAACTTGAACCTTAAGAAGTGTAGCTATTGTAGAGGACTGGGAAGCAAAAACATGTTTTTAATTGATACTGCACGATAATTCGGTGGTTTATCATGGCTTCAGGACTGTCAGATGTACTTTGTTTTGTTTTTTATCTAGACCCTAAGATAGACTAACCAGAACATATGCTTAAAATGGAAAAACATTCTAACTCTGAATATGTTTTGAAACCTTGGGTTTGTTTTCCAGAACAGAGACAAGCTTAAAGCCCTATCACAGATATTGCTCATTGATTACCAAGCCTTGTTCATTTCAGTAACCCAATATAACGAATTAAGGCATGACATATCTCGCTTTTTTCCAACCACAAAAGAGTGAATGGGCTCTGGAGCACTGAGTGGGTTGACTGCCATTAAGCACTGTTCATCTCTTTGGAGCTTGTTTAGTCACTTTCAGTTTTCTGTCATCTTTATTTTCTTTTTCCTAATGCAAGCATTACTGTTTTTTTAAAAAACGATTTTATCATGGATGTTTTATTGTCTTTTATGCTTTTATTTGTGAGCTGCCCGGAGTCGCTTCCGCAAGGGGGCGGCAATACAAATGTAAAAATTAAGTTACTGCAAATTAAATGTATATGGGAAAAGTCATTTTTAGCTTTTATTTGACTATGAAGAGTTTGAAAGATGTGTTGATCTACTCCAAGGTCACCTAACAATCTACTGATACATCCCAGCTTATTTTGAACATCACTGAACTTGATCGAGCCTGTCATTTATAATAGAAATGCACTACAATGCTCTTGGGTGTAGTTGGTCTGTCAGGTTTCCTGTTTGATTGGTATAGGGGAAACCATTTCCTTTTTGAAAAAGGCACCTGTTCTGTGTGTGTGCCTTGTTTTACAAGGGACATCATTCTTCTGGGAAGCGTTCCAGAAGCTTGATTCTACCTCTACACTACATGTGTGAAAAGTGGACACAATTGTTCTAAACATTTGGATTGCCAAATTTAACAGCACAGGAAAAAGATAATCTCAGAAGTTGCTCGCTCTCTGTAATTGGTACAAGGGTGGCCAGATTGCTGGGCAGGAGCCAGGAAATACATGCACAGTAAAACCCCGGGTTATGACGGGGGTCGGTCCCAACAGCCTCTGTTGTAACCCAAAAAATTTGTAAACCGAAACATCTATAGGTATGTATTGAAAAAAATAAAAAATGGTCCTGAATTGATCACTGTAAAATAAAAATAAAAACATTAAAGATTTGTAAACCATAGGATTTGCTGTTGTCAACCGCAGCAAACTTAAACCGAGGTGGTTTTACTGCACTTCACATACTGAATGCTGCTCCACGTATAGTTGTACTGCTTTTGTAAAGAAGTGCTTATTAGGTTAGAAGAGTGGTTCCTAATGTTCCCAATGTTGGGCACATGCCCCACAAGGGGATTTCAATTCCCAGAAGCCTAAGTCAGTACATTGGCTGATCAGCGCTTTGGGGAATTGACTTTGGCTTCTGGGAATTGAAGTCCAAAAACCAAAGGTTGGGAAACACTGGGCTAAAAGATAATCAGTTATGGTATTGTCTGTGCTTGAACACTACCTAGCCTTTGAAATAACGTCTTAACTGACCAGTGGAAGTAAGGGAAATGAGAAGCCTTCTTGGATATCCAGCCTTTAGAATTTCATAAATGGGTGCTGATAAGGAAGGTGAAATAGGAAAAGCAAGTTGTCTTAAAGAGCTGATCTAGGTATTGAGTTCACATTGTCAGCACTGTCATGGTGAGCATTGACCTTTCAGGATGCATATGGTTCTGGATTACCTGCAGGGCTATCTGAATTATTAATATTTTCCTTGTTTCTTTGAAAACTGTGCGCGTTTAAAAAGTTGATCTGTGCTCTGATATGTTGAATTGTTTATTTCAGCATTAGCTTTCTCTTGTCCCCCCTCCATTGTTCATGGAGGAAGAGTCTGAGGAGATTGGGGAGGCAACACTTATGTGCACAGGTATAATTGAAAGGACACTTAGATCCTTTAGTATAGAAGGGATGTTATTACTGGATAATGTAGACTAGCATGCTAACCTGTGGGAACAGTACCATCAAGGCCTAAAATCAAAACATGTGTTGTTGCCTAATGCAATAGATTTGTTCGTAGAGAAGTTGAAGAGGATGTGAGGGCTTGTGGTAGAAATGCATTGGCTTATCTTACTTTAACACTTGAAATGACATGAAATAATCAAGGTGAAAATTATATAGGAATAATTCCTGGTGTAAAAGGTTTACTTGATTACTATTCATAATAATTAAAATTAAAAAAAATCTACTCTGGTAGGTAAGACTATGAAAAACATTAAATATTTGGAAGAGATGAATGGAACAAAAGTTTGGCTTCTAGCTTCAGTGGAATCTGCCTTATTGTTTTTGTTCTTTATCTTTTCTTTTATGTTTACATTTTAAGGAAAGAGTCTAATTCTGTATTTTGTACATGTTTTTGATATCTATAGACTAACTTTGTGCATCATGCTATGATACCATGTTGACTTTGGCTTGGTTTAATGAAACCAAACTGAAAAGTTTCTTATGATATTTTATCCGTAAAAATTGATGGGTACATTGGTGTATCTATGGAAGAATCCAATTTTACATTAGGGTTTAAATATATAAAATAACTATATTTTATGAAATTTAGGTCTAGGAAGAATCTTAGTTAAGCACATCCAACGCAAAAGGTATCAACACAACTGTGCTTGGGGATGCTTTAGGATGATGACAACTGATCCTGGTCTTTTGCAAAAGACTTGTGGTTTAATTATTAAATAAATCAGAGTTGAAACATAATACACTCTAAAAAAATTCAAAGTACAGTATTGTTATGAAATGTTGCCATTAGTGAAAATAAATCAGTAATGAGTGGAGTAATATATTATCTAAATGATTAAATGGCTAGATCAGGGGTTCTCAATCTTTTTAAGCCAAGGGCTGGATCATGCCCCCTCAGACTGTTGGTGGGCTGGGCTGGTGTTCCCCTTTGGCGGCGGCGGTGGGGGTAATACCAGTTCGACCCACCAACATTCCCCTCCATGCCGCTGCCGCCCACACTTTCCCCATGCCACCAGTCCAACCCACCAACACTCACCCCCTGCCACCACCACTTCCCTGTCGGCCGGCTTGCCATGGCTGAAGGAGGGGTCTTGCCTGTCCTTGCCCACACTTGGCCAGAGCGGCACCTGGGAAAGAGGTGGGTGGTTGTGTGCATCTGTCGCTTCCACCACCATTGCCATCGCTGCCGTCCTTGTCCCCTCTGCCTGGCTTGGCATGTCCCTAACACCACTCTGTTGCAGTGTGGATGTTGTAAGCCTTACAACATCTGCCCTCCCATGGAGCAGCATTAGAGACACGCCAAGCCAGTCGGAGGGGACAAGGATGTTGTCATGGGCTGGATGGAGTGGTGCCATGGGCCGGATCTGCCCCGCGGGCCATATGTTGAGAACCCCTGGGCTAGATAATGTATCTCTCAATAACGACCATTTCACATCAGAACATTATCTGTTTTCGCCCCTTGAGGAGGAAAGAAATATGTTGGAGTAACAGTACATCCTTTGTCCTTCTCTTTATAAAAACAAAGTTCCTAGAGTGGTGGTTTGGTTTGGGAATTTATTTTTTCTCTGGTTGCGGTGTGTAGAGAAATAGAGAGGCGCTACTACAGAAAGTAGATATCCTAACCCATCTTGGTGCCCCAGGTGTTCTTGGACTTCAATTCCCAGAAGCCCTGATCAGCAGGTGTGCTTGCTTGGGCTTCTGGTAATTGAAGTCCAAGAACACCTGGAGCACCAGGGATGGTGCTCTAGCTATTTGCTTGGTCCTAGACAGAGCATGGTTAGCTAGTTGGTTCCACATCTGGTAGTTTGTATATTCTTGTGCATGAATACTTATGATATTTGATCTAAGTATTCTTTAAAGTGAATAAGTGTCAAGGAAATGTATGGAGAAAAACGGCCACATTAAGACTATTCCTGGGGACACTGGTAGACTGGATCAGTTAATTAGGAAGATTAATTTCATTTAATTTTCATTGAATAGTAGTTCTTAACTACTGTGGCAGTATACATCCTTAGTTTTGGATGAGTATATATGTATTTTTAAAAGCTAGAACAATAGTTTGGAATCTCTAGCTTTTGTTTATTCCACCTTAGAGGAGCTGCATTGGCTACTGGTGTGCCTCCAGGTACAATTCAAGGTGCTGGTGATGATCTTTAAAGCCCTACATGGTAGTAGACCAGGGGACTTCAGAGACTGCGTCACCCCAAGGACATCTGCCTGTCCCACTAGAGCAGACCAGAGGGGCTCCCTGATAGTCCCATCAGCTAGAGAGGCTTGTCTCTAGCATGAGAAGGAGGGCCTTTTCTGCTCCGGCCCTATGGATCCTCCTTCTGACTGAGCTCCAGCTCCAGACGGAGATTTACCCTTTAGAAAATACTTTAAGAGCTGGCTGGCACAGCACACGTGTGTGTGTGTGTGTGTGTGTGTGTGTGTGTGTGTGTGTGTGTGTGTGTGTGTGTGTGTGTGTGTGTGTGTGCGGCGGCTGGGACGATGGCCACTCCAGGTTGGCTCATAGGAGTGCTATTTGCGTTTTCAGCTTCAGTTCTTTTTTAAAAAATTCTTATAATGTGGTTACTGGGGGAGGGTACGGCAAATTTTAAACAATTTTATATTTTTAACATTTTATTTCATTGTTTTGTACAGCTGTGTTGGGATTTTTATATGTGTGAGCCACCCGGAGTTGCTTGGCGAGAGGGCGGCAGCATAAATGCGAATAAATAAGCAAACAAATAAATGAAATGAAATGTCTTTGGAAACACGTAGTTCTTTTTCACATCCTCAGCCTGAATAGTCTGCTCAACTAATTGTAAACCTATATCAATTTAAAGCATAAAATTGCTGAGGGTGGGAGGGGCGGCAGGGCAGAGGCAGAGGGTTGAAAAAACATCTGAATGTGATTGGCATTGATAAGATCACAACAGAGTAGTTGCAGGAAGTAGCACTACTAGGTACCAGCTACATTATCCTCACTGACTGTTAGGTCCAGGGGTAGGACCTGAGTAATGGTTTTCCAAAACTCTGGTCTGAACATCTGGTGGCCTATGTACACCTATGATCATGATGATGTGCTTTCAAGACTATTCAGACTTATGGCAGCCTTTTCCAGGGCTTTCTAAGGTATAAAACACTCAGATGTAGTTTACCATTCCCTGCTTTTAAGAGCACCTGGGACTGAATAACTTGCCCAGGACTATATAGGGTGGCTCTTTTTGCAGCAGAGGAATTTAAGGCAACTTCTGATTGTGCAGCCAAATGCCTAATCATAGAGTTGTCCAGCCCTGATTAGCAAAATGGGGAAACTCATTTTTTAAAAAAAATTAACAGCCATATAACTCATTGTAGTACTACAGGTATGCCAGGACTGATTCAGTACTAAAAAGAATACCATACTGTGTTTTTAACATTTTATTCATTTCTATCAAGAAACATCCACTTAGTATTTTATCCACTGTCTTAATGGAAGATCCTGTTTATACATAGAATTAAAGTTTTAGAAGCAGTATTTCTTTAGGATATTTAATTTTTATGTTTTAAAATGGCTTTGGTTGTTTATGTTAGTGAGTACAAGTCACCAATGGATGTGATACATGGTGTTGAATTTTTCTGTTGTAATTGCATTATGTTCCAGTTCTACTAAATCACTGCGGCTCATTAGTAAAAACAAGCATGTATTAGTCATCCCCCATCATGCTTTCTTTAAAGAATGTGCTGCTACATTTTAAAGTACCTAACTGTTAATTAAAAAGTAATTAAGCTGTAATGCTGCTTGCCGCCTTGTTTGAGTGGGCAGTCATCGATTATTGGGAAAGTTTGCAGTAGAAAAGAACACGATCACTTTGAGCATGTCCAGATTGGAGCTTAGCATGCTATTTTCAGCTATTGGCGGTCATTTTTGGCTTGATGCATCCTCATTTTCCTCATGCTGGAGCATATCTCCCCCCCCCCCAAGTAGAATAGTTCTATATTTCTTTATCATTTGGAAATTCAGGGTCATGAGTACCTCAGTCTAGACACTTGGGACACCCTATAAGAGAGGCTGGCAGTCGTCAAATACTACTTCTGGAGTAAGCCAGGATGATCATTAGCCCCCTTAGTATATCAGATGTTTTAATTTAACATTTCTCCTGCTTCTCTGCAGAGGGTCAGGGAAACTGTAATTGGTTTTTTTTCCTTTGCCAATTATTTTAGCGCTGGATTGGTTAAGGGGGAGAATGATTCCCCTTGTTTTCTCCTTTTATTGCCAATTGAAACCATGGTCAACAGCACAAAGCCATGGCCTTAATGAGTGATAAACAGATCTAGCACAGTAGTAATCAGCAAGGGAAAAAATAATTATACTTTCCCCTACCCTCTGTGGAGGAGCAGGGAAAGTGAGACAGTGACACACATAAGAAGACAATTATATTATTCATCCTTGTACTAAATTTTCATGGCACTCTGTCTCCATTTCCAAACCATAAATACTGCTGTGGCCAAAATACTTCTTGTATCAGAACAAGTTGATCATAATCTACAAAGCTTCACACGAGCCCCAACCCACAGCCACTCAAGTCTTGCCAGGATTCAGCTGAATCCCATTGTACCCCAACCAGACCCTTACAGCCTCCAGGCATCTGGTTAGGACTTCAACTGCATCACTCGGGTTCCCAATTGGGTATCATCAGCATATTGATGAATATCAGTAGTCTACTTTTACTAGACTACTGAAATTTCACAACAGAAGCTGCCTTTTGACTTATACAGGTCTTCCTCAGGCTGGGCACCACTGCGTTGTAGTTAGTGAAACAAACGAATAAACAAAAGCTCTAAGAATCAAAACTAGATGTCTATGCCTATTCCTTAATTAAAAGTAAATTTCAAAATTTGCACTCAAGTCAGGAGTGTGGGTTTCAGATTCCACTCCTGGTGATGTTGACTGCACCGTCTCTCTCAGACTTGTTAGATAAAAGACTGCCAATCATTCAGCATTTCCTCATCCTCCATTGCGCTATCTTGAAACACCATGTTCTTTTTTGGGTAGCATATAGATTTACACAGAAATGTGGCAAACGTTCGTCACACAAGTTGGGATAAAATTTAGTCTACACAGTAGGTGAGCCACTAGCATTACCTAGTATAGCTGTTCCCAAACGATGGCCTGCGGCATCAAATCATCTGGCCTGTGCTCTCGATGTGGCCTTCTTCTCAATCCTTGTCCCCTCCATTGGCTTGGTATGTTCCTGTTGGTGTTCTGTAGCAGGACTGATGTTGTACGTTTTACAACACCCAACCTGATGTGGAACGTTGGCATGGATTCGGCAAGCCAAGCGGAGGGGACAAGAATTGAGGCAGCGGTGGCTGGAGCGATTGAGCACAGCTTGTCTGGTGGCCAGAGCGGCCAAGTGCGGCTCCTCTAGGCTGGTAAACAGGGAAGCAGTGGGGGAAGTGGGGGGACTTGGGGTGTTCACCAGTGTTGGTGGTGGGGGAGTGGTGTGGGCCTCAGGGTGGTTCAACCACCGGTGGTGGTGTTTTAGGGGGAAGTGGTGTGGGCTCAGAGTGGTTCCGTCACTGCCACCGCCGCCGGCATGTGGGGGAGTGGTGTGGGGCTCAGGGTGGTCCTGCTAGTGGCAGCAGTATGGGAGGAGTGATGTGGGGGGAGTGGTGGTGCTGCCAGTGGAAGTGGTGTGTTGGGGAGAGATGTGGGGGGAGTGGTGGTCCTGCCAGTGATGGCGGTGTGGGAGGGAGTGGCATGGGGCTCGTGGTGGTCCCAACGCTCCGCCACTGCCGACAGCAGCAGGACCACCAGTCTGAGCGACTGTAAACCGCCCCCCTGGCTTTAAAAGTTAGGAGACCCCTAGTAGTTGGAGGAAGAAAATTCCCACTCTTGTTCAAGTAATGCTAAGTGTCCGTCTTGGGCTCTATATGGTGCCCTGGTTAGGCATTCAGGGTACGTTTACAGGCCGCCTAAAGAGGAAAAGGTCACATGGTTTTCCTCCAAACTGGCAGAATAAACCAATTCAGTTTGAGAGCATGTGTTAACATAGATCCAGTTAAATAAGTGTTTTCATATATCATGTTTCTTTAAAAATCTTATTGTGTGGTTCAGTGTTAAACCATTGATGACTTATTAATTTTTCCTAATGAAATTACTATAAATGAGATTACATTATAAGCAAAACATTACTGTTAGTCAGCTATTGAAGTTTAGTAAAGGTAAAGGTTTCCCTTGCTCGAAAGCCAGTCGTATCCGACTCTAGGGTACAGTGCTCATCTCTGTTTCAAGGCCGAAGAGCCAGCGTTGTCTGCTTCTGCAGACATTTCCGTGGTCATGTGGCAGGCATGACTAGACACCGGAGCGCACGGAACGCTGTTTTCCTTCCCACCGAAGTGGTCCCTATTTATCTACTTGCAATTTCTTGCTTTCAAACTGCTAGGTTGGCAGGAGCTGGGACAAAGACGGGAGCTCACTCCATCCTGCAGTACTCGGGAATCGAACTGCTGACCTTCCGCCTCCCAGTCAGCGTCTTAGCCACTTGAGCCACTGCAGTCCTCATTGAAGTTTATTTGCCCTAATATCAGGTAAGCAGCAAAGGATTCAGATATTTTCTGCTAAAAAGCAGCTGTCATCAGTGTGGTGCATTCCAATTTGTCACCCTATGGTTGTGCTAGCTGTACCAGTAGATGAGTCCTTGTTGGGGCTGATGTATGTATGTTTTTTCCTGCCTAAAGCAGAAAATTGGCACACCCTGCTGAGATCTGAACAGATTCAGTTGTAGCATCTTCTTGGCATAACATTCTTTGTAATATTATTTTCTCAGGAGCTATTCACTTTTCCCTGTGCTACTTGTCTTAATGACAGAGTTTTCATAGTTGTATACAAGATACTATTCCTCAAAGAAAGTGAAGCAAAAAGGACACAATCTGGAAATCCATAAGGAACTCTATTGGGTCCACCCTTCATCGATGCTTCAAGCTAAGCTTCAGCTTTCTGTTCTTAGGCAGTGGAGAGAAATGGATTTCTAACTGTAATATCTCTTTTAAAAAAGCTGGGATGGGATGGTCAAACTAAAATATCCTTTACTATATAAGTACATACGTACTTATGCACATACTTAAATGTATGTGTTGGTCAAAGAGGCTGCCCTGTAAATGATTACTGTAGTGAGGAGTGGATAGTATCAAACACTGTGGTGTTTGCTTCTTAGATTGAATGGGTCATCATGTTTGAGGGTATTGGATGATGCATTAACTGATATGCCCAAATGTTCTTCCTTGAAAGCTCTCCTATCCTGTATACTTAATTTGAATAACATAGAAAGACTGTCTGGGTGGAATTCCTAGGTTCTAATGAGCAGTGTCTCAAATATTTATGCAGTCTTGTTAATGCATGTAATTTCTTTAAAAAACTGCATCTGCAAAGTAAACCATTGCGCTAGTCTTGACCCATGATGGCGAACCTTGGCACTCCAGATGTTCTTGGACATCAATTCCCAGAAGCCATACGGACATGGTTTACTTCCCCTTCCGGGAGCAACGAGGGTGGCACAGGCTGGAGAAGAAGGCAGAGAGATAACATCAAAGAAACATTACAAGAACACCAAATACCGCTGGTGGAGGCCACTTGAAATGCCAGAGCAAGAACCTTGTACTGTTTCTTCCTTGACACCTGAAAGGATAAAAGAGAAAGTAAAAAAGATGATTGCTTAGCAGAGAGTACTGGTTACACAGCTTATGCATGGAGAAACTCATTGATGGTGCAGGAAACCTTTGACTCTTTCTTTGAAGGTAGAACCGATCATTCTTATGTCCTCCAATTAAAACCTGTTGAACTCAGTAGGGCTCTCTGCTGAGCAGACATCAGCAGGGTTGGGCCGGAGTCTCGTGCCTTTGACTCTTTCTTTGAAGGTACAACAGATCATTCTTATGTCTTCCAATCAAAACCTGTTGAACTCAATAGGGCTCTCTGCTGAGCAGACATCAGCAGGGTTGGGCCGGACTCTCATGTCTTCCTGCACTTTCCCTTGGAATAAATGTTGATCCTACACATGCTTACTCCGAAATAGGCCCCACTCAATGTATTAGGACTTGTTTCCAAACTTTCAAACTGGGGCATGTTTTCTGAATTAAAACAAAATTTACTTGCTCAAATATAGGTAAAACTCCATTTTAACTCCGGTTTTAACTTTCGATATCTCCTTCCCCCGCCACCATTACGCCTTATTCTCCTCGTTCTCCTTCTCGGCTTCTCTTGGCTTCTCTCAGCTTCTCCCTCCTTCCGCACTTACTTCACCACCACAGGCACCTCCACCTTTGCACACACAACCACCTCGGAAGTTGCCGCCACGTTATTGAAGTAGTCAGAGCCCATCTTCTTTCAATTAATGTCCTCCCTAAGTCCCGCCTGACCGCGGCTAGGGTTGTTTGGCCCCCAGCCTTTGCCGCTTGCCTCATCCGCCGCCGCCACTTCTCAGGCTCCGACTCCCGGGACCACCAAACACTCAAACTATTTTGTGGACTCCACCATGACTCTCTTCTGAGGCTTTTTTTGCAGTTGTTAAACTTTCTCAGTGTTCATTCTCATTGAAACCGCGTTGAAGAGCGCAAGCTGGCTAAAATGCGTGTTACACCAGTGCCATCTTGGCCACACACCCAGTAAGGCATTTTATATGTCTCCATAGACCATTGTTTACCGAACTTTGGTATTTTGGACTTCAG